>JBBDGP010001816.1:197500-687500 GCA_037952835.1 Lithobates septentrionalis | reverse complement strand
TTGATAAAAGAACCTGAAAGAGATACAAATGTATCTTCTTATCAGACTTGGCAGGCTGCCCAGAGGAGGAGAGAAGAAAACTTCAGACAACTTGCAATTGACTTCAATTACAGAAGTCATTTGCAAGTCCCACTGAATCGGCTTTTTTTATCAGCACAATATCGGTCGACCTCTAGTTCTTTCCATCGAAGGAGGCATGCTACCTAGGGCTTCAGAAATTACCAGGGAATTTTGGAATACTTTGAGAATCTTTTTGATTTAAAAAGTCTACTTTCTTTCCCTTATTTGCAAATGGAGCACATATAACCTGCTGTTGCTATCAAGATCTTGACTGGCTCAAAAATTCATTGAGATGGACTTTCTGTTCTTCCCAGTTTATTACCCTCTATGATGCTCCCAAATGGCCCTGCTTGCCCTTCCTCAACTATTGATGACTGTATTTTTGAAATTTTGAAGTGATCAGTCTATACACACAAAGTTTATTGTAACAGAATCTCCTGAAGAATCCGTGAATGGCGAAACATGTAGAAAAATGATCGCTTAGTGACACTGGCGACGGGGGTGATCAAGGGGTTAAAACTTTATTAGGGGGGGTTAGGGGGGTACCCTAGACCTAAAGGGGGCTAACACTAGCCCTACCACACTAACTGTCACAAACTGACACCAATGCAGTAATCAGAAAAACAAAACAAACTGCTTGGTGTCAGTGTGACGGGGGGAGGGGTGATTAGGGGGTGATCGGGGGGTGATGGGGGGTGTAATGTGTGCCTGGCGTGTTCTACTGTGTGTGTTGTGTTTTACACTCATTGATGTCTTCTATACAGTCTTACTATACAGCAGCAGAGGAATGATCTCATTGGCCGGAGCGATGGGGGCCACGAATGGATGGCCTCCCGCTTACCTCCGATCGCCGGGGGAGAAATGCCAACCGCCTTGGGCATCGGGGGGGGGGGGTCCGATCGGTCCGTACGTGATTCTGTCTGCCTGTGCCATTCTGCCGACGTATATCGTCGTGAGGCGGTCGGCAAGTGGTAAAGTATTCTTAACCACTTCAGCCCCGGAAGGATTTACCCCCTTCCTGACCAGAGCAATTTTTACAATTCGGCACTGCGTCGCTTTAACTGCTAATTGCGCGGTCATGCAATGCTCTACCCAAACGAAATTTGCGTCCTTTTCTTCCCACAAATAGAGCTTTCTTTTGATGGTATTTGATCACCTCTGCCGTTTTTATTTTTTGCGCTATAAACGGAAAAAGACTGAAAATTTTGAAAAAAAATGATATTTTCTACTTTTTGTTATAAAAAAAATCCAATAAACTAAATTTTAGTCATACATTTAGGCCAAAATGTATTCGGCCACATGTCTTTGGTAAAAAAAATGTCAATAAGCGTATATTTATTGGTTTGCGCAAAAGTTATAGCGTCTACAAACTAGGGTACATTTTCTGGAATTTACACAGCTTTTAGTTTATGACTGCCTATGTCATTTCTTGAGGTGCTAAAATGGCAGGGCAGTACAAAACCCCCCCAAATGACCCCATTTTGGAAAGTAGACACCCCAAGGAAATTGCTGAGAGGCATGTTGAACCCATTGAATATTTTTTTTTTTTGTCCCAAGTGATTGAATAATGACAAAAAAAAAAAAAAAAAAAAAAATTTACAAAAAGTTGTCACTAAATGATATATTGCTCACACAGGCCATGGGCATATGTGGAATTGCACCCCAAAATACATTCAGCTGCTTCTCCTGAGTACGGGGATACCACATGTGTGGCACTTTTTGGGAGCCTAGCCGCGTACGGGGCCCCGAAAACCCAGCACCACCTTCAGGATTTCTAAGGGCATACATTTTTGATTTTACTCCTCACTACCTATCACAGTTTTGAAGGCCATAAAATGCCAAGATGGCACAAACCCCCCCCAAATTACCCCATTTTGGAAAGTAGACACCCCAAGCTATTTGCTGAGAGGCATGGTGAGTATTTTGCAGCTCTCATTTGTTTTTGAAAATGAAGAAAGACCAGAAAAAAAAAATTTTTTTTTCAATTTTCAAAACTTTGTGACAAAAAGTGAGGTCTGCAAAATACTCACTATACCTCTCAGCAAATAGCTTGGGGTGTCTACTTTCCAAAATGGGGTAATTTGGGGGGGGGTTTGTGCCACCTGGGCATTCCATGGCCTCCGAAACTGTGATAGGCAGTGAAGAGTGAAATCAAAAATTTACGGCCTTAGAAAGCCTGAAGGCGGTGCTTGGTTTTCGGGGTCCCGTGCGCGGCTAGGCTCCCAAAAAGTCCCACACATGTGGTATCCCCGTACTCAGGAGAAGCAACAGAATTTATTTTGGGGTGTAATTTCACATATTCCCATGGCACGTTTGAGCAATATAACATTTAGTGACAACTTTGTGCAAAAAAAAAAAAAAAAAAAAAAAATTTGTCTCTTTCCCGCTACTTGTGTCACAATATAAAATATTCCATGGACTCGACATGCCTCTCAGCAAATAGCTTGGGGTGTCTACTTTCCAAAATGGGGTCATTTGGGGGGGGGTTTGAACTGTCCTGGCATTTTATGCACAACATTTAGAAGCTTATGTCACACATCACCCACTCTTCTAACCACTTGAAGACAAAGCCCTTTCTGACACTTTTTGATTACATGAAAAAATTTTTTTTTTTGCAAGAAAATTACTTTGAACCCCCAAACATTATATATTATTTTAAAGCAAATGCCCTACAGATTAAAATGGTGGGTGTTTCATTTTTTTTTTTTCACACAGTATTTGCGCAGCGATTTTCAAACGCATTTTTTGGGGAAAAAACACACTTTTTTAAATTTTAATGCACTAAAACACACTATATTGCCCAAATGTTTGATGAAATAAAAAAGATGATCTTAGGCCGAGTACATGGATACCAAACATGACATGCTTTAAAATTGCGCACAAACGTGCAGTGGCAACAAAATTAATACATTTTTAAAAGCCTTTAAAAGCCTTTACAGGTTACCACTTTAGATTTACAGAGGAGGTCTACTGCTAAAATTACTGCCCTCGATCTGACCTTCGCGGTGATACCTCACATGCATGGTGCAATTGCTGTTTACATTTGACGCCAGACCGCCGCTTGCGTTCGCCTTAGCGCGAGAGCAGGGGGGACAGGGGTGCTTTTTATTTATTTATTTTTTTTCTTTTATTATTTTTTGCTTTTTTATCTTATTTTTAAACTGTTCCTTTCATTTTTTTTTTTTTAAATCATTTTTATTGTTATCTCAGGGAATGTAAATATCCCCTATGATAGCAATAGGTAGTGACAGGTACTCTTTTTTGAAAAAATTGGGGTCTATTAGACCCTAGATCTCTCCTCTGCCCTCAAAGCATCTGACCACACCAAGATCGGTGTGATAAAATGCTCCCCCAATTTCCCAATGGCGCTATTTACATCCGGCGAAATCTAAGTCATAAAATGCTCGTAGCTTCCGGTTTCTTAGGCCATAGAGATGTTTGGAGCCACTCTGGTCTCTGATCAGCTCTATGGTCAGCTGGCTGAATCACCGGCTGCATTCTCAGGTTCCCTGTTGAGACAGGAGAGCCAGAGAAAAACACGAAGACGGTGGGGGGGGGGGGGCATTCCCTCCCACTGCTTGTAAAAGCAGTCTAGAGGCTAATTAGCCGCTAGGATTGCTTTTACATGAAAGCCGACCGCTGGCTGAAAAGAATGATACCAAGATGATACCTAAACCTGCAGGCATCATTCTGGTATAACCACTCAAAGTCGTGAATGGCGTACCTGAAGACAAAAAAATGGTTAACAATAAAGCACAGTAAACGGTAAAGTATAAAAAATTGCATACCTGAAAAGCAAACATGATAAAACATAATAACAATAAAAAATTGCAGAATAGAATACAGTAAAAAAAGAGCAGAACAATAGAGAGAGAATAGAGAGAGAGAACAATAAAACGACAACTATTTTTTTTTATTTTTGTTTGTGTTTTTTTTTTTTTTTTTACACTTTTTTTTTGTAACTGTAACTTTTATAACTGTAACCGCTTCCAGGTTCGGGTCTCTCAAAATGCGATGGCATCTTGGGAGACCCTGTGAAAGTGTGCCTAGTCTGTGCAATGCTGCACCCTACGCTAATACTCAACTAGTGAATGGTAGCGTTCAAAACATTCACCAATGCAAAGACCAGGATTGTCAGGACAGGAGGGACAATAATAGTGAGTGTCACGCCTATATCCGCGCTTGCTGCAGACACAACATCTTTTTTGGGGGGGTTCGTTGGGTAGGGGTACTCGGGAGGACATAAAGAAAATGCCTCTCATGCAGCTGACTGCATTTGGTTGGGGATGTGAATGGGGGAAGTACGGGCGCTGCAGAAGCGGTGGGTTCCCAATTAGGATTGGCGAATGCAGCAGGAAGGGCACTATGGGCACGACGGGCCTGTGTTTGTCTTTTTGGTGGCAGCGGGACACTACTTGTGCTTGCCACCTCACCAGCTTGAACTGCACTTATGGGACTCGCCACGTCACCAAGTGTTACTGCAGTGCTGGTTTGACTACGACCGGGGTGTACTAGGCCGCTGGTGCTTGCCAGTTCACCAAAACGCTACAAAAAAAAGTGACAGTGATCGATCGATACTGCACTTGGGTGGGCTGGACTGGGCTGGGCCGGGCGGAGGGGCAAAACGCAGGTGCTAGCAGGTATCTGGGCTGATCCCGCTAACACTGCGTTTTTGGGAACCCTAAACTGCTGGGGACGCCAGTATAGATCGGATCAGATATTGATGCGTTCAGATACTATACCACTAAGGGAGGTGTACGGTGCGTGTACGGTGCGTGCATGGGTGTTCGCGGTACTGGTGCTAATCTGACGCTGCCTAGGGCGACGCATATCACCGCCGGGCGATCAGGGGGCTAAACCTTTTTTCGGTAATAAACGGCGGGTGCCCTGACACTATAAAAAATAAACAAACTAACCAGCGTCACCCGTAACGGTTATACGGTGATCAGTGGTAAAAGGGTTAACTAGGGGGCCATCAAGGGGTTAAAACATTTATTAGATAGTATATGGGGGTCCCTGTCGCTATAAAACACTGACGGCGAACCTAAATATTTACGTCCCTAACTAGCGTCACCAGCGACACTAATACAGCGATCAGAAAAATGATCGCTTAGCGACACTGGCGACAGGGCGTGATCAAGGGGTTAAAACTTTATTAGGGGGGGGTAAGGGGGGTACCCTAGACCTACAGGGGGCTAAACTTTTATTTGGTAATAAACGGCGGGTGCCCTGACACTATAAAAAATAAACAAACTAACCAGCGTCACCCGTAACGGTTATACGGTGATCAGTGGTGAAAGGGTTAACTAGGGGGCAATCAAGGGGTTAAAACATTTATTCGGTAGTATATGGGGGTCCCTGTCGCTATAAAACACTGACGGCGAACCTAAATATTTACGTCCCTAACTAGCATCACCAGCGACACTAATACAGCGATCAGAAAAATGATCGCTTAGCGACACTGGTGACGGGGGGTGATCAAGGGGTTAAAACTTTATTAGGGGGGGTAAGGGGGGTACCCTAGACCTACAGGGGGGTAACAGTCACTACCCTAACACTGCTAACTGTCACAAACTGACACTATGCAGTAATCAGGAAAAAAAAAACAAAAAAAAAAAAAACCTGCTTGGTGTCAGTTTGTGACAGGGGGGGGGGGTGATTGGGGGGGATCGGGGGGGCGATCGGGGGGCGATCGGGGGTGTAAGGTATGCCTGGCATGTTCTACTGTGTGTGTGTGAGTGTTGGTGCACTTACATGTCATCTCTCCTCGGCGCTGGAACGGAAACTCCCGAGCCGAGGAGAGATGACATCACATCCTCTGCCTCTGTGTACTATACAGAGGCAGGGGATGTTTGTCATTGGCTGGGAGCGATCGCGAGGGGGGGGCCACGATCGGATGGCCTCCCCCTCGTCTCCCATCGCTTCCAACCAAATGCCGACCGCAGCTGGCACCGGGGGGGGGTCCGATCGGACCCCCCACCCGCGGGAAGGCAATCACGTTTCAGGTACGTGATTTTGCCTGCCCGTGCCGCTCTGCTCACGTATATAGGCGTGAGGCGGTCGGCAAGTGGTTAAGCTTGCTAGTCCATATCTGTGCCTTTTTAATACATTTATTAAATACGTAAATTCGCCATTAGAGGCAACTCTTAAGCCGGCCATATAAAGATCAACATTTTGGCCAGTTCATCAGGGACTGGACAAATTTCAATCCATGTATGGGACTGTGGTTGTACTGCTAGAGCGCATTTATGGTGGCGATGGGTATGCACTGTCCAAAAGAAAAGGAGGATGGTAGCAGTGGGGCAGGGGAACAAAGGGGGCTTGCAGAATTAGAGGGGCAGTCCTTTTGAGCTGTTCTTCTTAAGGCTGTTGGGGCCCTTTTTAAAGAGTTTTTTTGCACTTAACAACTGTCCCAGTTAACCTGCATTCAGTATAGGTACGGTATAGTCTTGTCACAGGTGCAAGGTGGATGTGGTTCAGATGCGGTATAGGTTTGGTATAATGCAGTATATGGTTGGCATAGGTGCAGTCTAGGTTTGGAATAAGTGCGGTATGGATTGTTTACACTTGTGTGTCCTGCTCTCATTGGCTTAATCGCTGCTAGAAGTATTCGCAATGGGTGAATAGCACTTTCATCAGTCCCCAGGATGCTGCGGTGACCTTGCGCTGTTGAAGGGGGGGGGGCCCTTGATCCTTCCCAGAAAGCCCCCGTTGATCAGCAGTGGGAAGCAGAGGGTGACTGGATGCACCAGTCTCCCTGCTGCGGCAGTGCAGGTGCTGTAATGTAGGCGGTTCTGCGCTGCCACTGGGTGTCCTCAGGCTTAGATCTCCGCAGTTATGGTCTCTTGCTGGCAGGCGAATATCCAGAAAGGTGCTCTCTCTCCAACTCCCATTGTGACAAAAGGAAGAGCTTTCCCAGGCAGTTTAACCACTTCAGCCCCGGAAGGATTTACCCCCTTTCTGACCACAGCACTTTTTACAATTTGGCACTGCGTCGCTTTAACTGCTAATTGCGCGGTCATGCAATGCTGTACCCAAACGAAATTTGCGTCCTTTTCTTCCCACAAATAGAGCTTGCTTTTGATGTTATTTGATCACGTCTGCCGTTTTTATTTTTTGCGCTATAAACGAAAAAAATTTTGAAAAAAAATAATTTTCTACTTTTTGTTATAAAAAAATCCAATAAACTCAATTTTAGTCATACATTTAGGCCAAAATGTATTCGGCCACATGTCTTTGGTAAAAAAAATGTCAAGCGTATATTTATTCGTTTGCGCAAAAGTTATAGCGTCTACAAACTAGGGTACATTTTCTGGAATTTACACATCTTTTAGTTTATGACTGCCTATGTAATTTCTTGAGGTACTAAAATGGCAGGGTAGTACAAACCCCCCCCCCAAATGACCCCATTTTGGAAAGTAGACACCCCAAAGAAATTGCTGAGAGGCATGTTGAGCCCATTGAATATAAATTTTTTTTGTCCCAAGTGATTGAATGACAAAAAAAAAATAAAAATAAATTTACAAACAGTTGTCACTAAATGATATATTGCTCACACAGGCCATGAGCATATGTGGAATTGCACCCCAAAATACATTCAGCTGCTTCTCCTGGGTATGGGGATACCACATGTGTGGGACTTTTTGGGAGCCTAGCCGCGTACGGGGCCCCGAAAACCAATCACCGCCTTCAGGATTTCTAAGGGCGTAAATTTTTGATTTCACTCCTCACTACCTATCATAGTTTTGAAGGCCATAAAATGCCCAGATAGCACAACCCCCCCCCCCAAATGACCCCATTTTGGAAAGTAGACACCCCAAGCTATTTGCTGAGAGGCATGGTGAGTCCATGGAATATTTTATATTTTGACACAAGTTGCGGGAAAGTGACAATTTTTTTTTTTTTTTTTGCACAAAGTTGTCACTAAATGATATATTGCTCACACAGGCCATGAACATATGTGGAATTGCACCCCAAAATACATTTAGCTGCTTCTCCTGAGTATGGGGATACCATATGTGTGGGACTTTTTGGGAGCCTAGCCGCGTACGGGGCCCCGAAAACCAATCACCGCCTTCAGGCTTTCTAAGGACGTAAATTTTTGATTTCACTCTTCACTGCCTATCACAGTTTCAGAGGCCATGGAATGCCCAGGTGGCACAACCCCCCCCAAATGACCCCATTTTGGAAAGTAGACACCCCAAGCTATTTGCTGAGAGGCATGGTGAGTATTTTGCAGCTCTCATTTGTTTTTGAAAATGAAGAAAGACAAGAAAAAATAATTTTTTTTTTTCAATTTTCAAAACTTTGACAAAAAGTGAGGTCTGCAAAATACTCACTATACCTCTCAGCAAATAGCTTGGGGTGTCTACTTTCCAAAATAGGATCATTTGGGGGGGGGGGGGGGGGTTTGTGCCACCTGGGCATTCCATGGCCTCCGAAACTGTGATAGGCAGTGAAGAGTGAAATCAAAAATTTACGTCCTTAGAATGCCTGAAGGCGGTGCTTGGTTTTTTGGGGTCCTGTACGTGGCTAGGCTCCCAAAAAGTCTCACATGTGGTATCCCCGTACTCAGGAGAAGCAACAGAATGTATTTTGGGGTGTAATTTCACATATTCCCATGGCATGTTTGAGCGATATATCATTTAGTGACAACTTTGTGCAAAAAAAAAAAAAAAATTTGTCTTTTTCCCTCAACTTGTGTCACAATATAAAATATTCCATGGACTCGACATGCCTCTCAGCAAATAAAATAGCTTGGGGTGTCTACTTTCCAAAATGGGGTCATTTGGGGGGGGGGGTTTTGAACTGTCCTGGCATTTTATGCACAACATTTAGAAGCTTATGCCACACATCACCCACTCTTCTAACCACTTGAAGACAAAGCCCTTTCTGACACTTTTTGTTTACATGAAAAAATTATTCTTTTTTGCAAGAAAATTACTTTGAACCCCCAAACATTATATATTTTTTTAAAGAAAATGCCCTACAGATTAAAATGGTGGGTGTTTCATTTTTTTTTTTTTCACACAGTATTAGCGCAGCAATTTTTTAAACGCTTTTTTTTTGGGAAAAAACACACTTTTTAAAATTTTAATGCACTAAAACACACTATATTGCCCAAATGTTTGATGTAATAAAAAAGATACATGGATACCAAACATGACATGCTTTAAAATTGCGCACAAACGTGCAGTGGCGACAAACTAAATACATTTTTAAAAGCCTTTAAAAGCCTTTACAGGTTACCACTTTAGATGACGCTTGCGTTCGCCTTTGCGCGAGAGCAGGGGGGGGAGGGGTGCTTTTTTTTTTTTTTTTTTCTTTATTATTTTTTTGCTTTTTTATCATTTTTATTGTTATCTCGGGGAATGTAAATATCCCCTATGATAGCAATAGGTAGTGACAAGTACTCTTTTTTTGAAAAAATTGGGATCTCTCCTCTGCCCTCAAAGTATCTGACCACACCAAGATCGGGGTGATAAAATGCCTTCCCAATTTCCCAATGGCGCTTTGTACATCCGGCGAAATCTAAGTCATGAAATGCTCGTAGCTTCCGGTTTCTTAGGCCATAGAGATGTTTGGAGCCACTCTGGTCTCTAATCAGCTCTATGGTCAGCTGGCTGAATCACCGGCTGCATTCTCAGGTTCCCTATTGGGACCGGAGAGCCAGAGAAAAACATGGAAGACGGTGGGGGGGGGGGGCATTCCCTCCCACTGCTTGTAAAAGCAGTCTAGAGGCTAATTAGCCGCTAGGATTGCTTTTACATGAAAGCCGACCGCTGGCTGAAAAGACTGATACCAAGATGATACCTAAACCTGCAGGCATCATTCTGGTATAACCACTCAGTCCAGCAAAATACCAGTACGTTGGGCATATATTGTAATCTTTTTTTTTTTTTTTCATGCAGCCTGTGGGCTGAACGAAAAAATGAGATTGATCGGTGGGTATGCCCACCATTAGAATACCTCCCTTCATCCACCCACTTCTAATGATGGGCATACATGCACCATTTATATATGCCAAAGCAGGGGGGCATCCTCCCGCAAAAGGTAGCAGCAAATCGCTCCTCCGCCCCTGCTGCCCCCACGCTTCGGCATATATCACCTGTAACTTTTGTAACTGTAACCGGTTCCAGGTTCGGGTCTCTCAAAATGCGATGGCATCTTGGGAGACCCTGTGTTTTTAGTGTGCCTAGTCTGTGCAATGCTGTACTCTCTGCTAATACTCAACTAGTGTATGGTAGCGTTCAAAATCACCAATGCAAAGACCAGGATTGTCAGAACAGGAGGGACAATAATACCGGGTGTCACGCCTATATCCGCGCTGGCTGCAGACACGACCTCTTTTTTGGGGGGTTTGTTGGGTAGGGCTACTCGGGAGGACATAAAGAAAATGCCTCTCATGCAGCCGACTGCATTTGGTTGGGGATGTGAATGGAGGAAGAATGGGTGCGTCAGAAGTGGTGGGTTCCCAATTAGGATTGGCGAATGCAGCAGGAAGGGCACTATGGGCACGACGGGCCTGTGTTTGTCTTCTTCTTGGTGGCAGCGGGACACTACTTGATCCGTTCAGATACTATACCACTAAGGGAGGTGTACAGTGTGTGCATGGGTGTTCGCGCTACTGGCACTAACCTGACGCTGCCTGGGGCTGGTGCTTGTCAGATCACCAAAACGCTACCAAAAAAACTGTTGGCGATCGCAGGGATCAGGCCTGACTCTGCGAATGCTGCAGTTATGCGTTTAGTGTTTTGTAAGTGACAGTGATCGATCGATGCTGCACTTGGGTGAGCTGGGCTGGGCTGGGCCGGGCGGAGGGGCAAAACGCAGGTGCTAGCAGGTATCTGGGCTGATCCCGCTAACACTGCGTTTTTGGGAACCCTAAACTGCTGGGGACGCTAGTATAGATCTGATCGGATCAGATATTGATCCGTTTAGATACTATACCACTAATGGAGGTGTATGGTGCGTGCGTGGGTGTTAACGGTACTGGCACTAACCTGACGCTGCCTGGGGCGACGCAAACCCTATCTGACCCTAAAACCCAAGTTATATCACTGCCGGGCGATCAGGGGGCTAAACCTTTATTCGGTAATAAACGGCGGGTGCCCTGACACTATAAAAAATAAACGAACTAACCAGCGTCACCCGTAACAGTTATACGGTGATCACTGGTGAAAGGGTTAACTGGGGGCAATCAAGGGGTTAAAACATTTATTAGGTAGTATATGGGGGTCCCTGACGCTATAAAACGCTGAGGGCGAACCTATATATTTACCTCCCTAACTAGCGTCACCCGTGACACTAATACAGCAATCAGAAAAACGATCGCTTGGTGACACTGGCGACGGGGGTGATCATGGGGTTAAAACTTTTTATTAGGGGGGTATCCTAGACCTAAAGGGGGCTAATACTAACTGCCCTACCACACTAACTGTCACAAACTGACACCAATGCAGTAATCAGAAAAAAAAAACTGCTTGGTGTCAGTGTGACGGGGGGGGGGGGTTTTTGGTGATGGGGGGTGTTATGTATGCCTGGCATGTTCTACTGTAAGTGTATGTGTTTTACACTCACTCGGATGTCTTCTCTCCTAGGCGCCGGAACGGAAAGTACCGAGCCGAGGAGAGATGACATCATTTCCTCTGCTGCTGTTTACTATACAGCAGCAGAGGAATGATCTCATTGGCCGGGAGCGATCGCGAGGGGGGGGCACGAATGGATGGCCTCCCCCTCACCTCCGATCGCTGGGGGAGAAATGCTGACCGCCTCGGGCACGTACGTGATTCTGCCTGCCCGTGCCATTTTGCCGACATATATCGTCGTGAGGCAGTCGGCAACTGGTTAATAAAAAACATCTTTTTACTCCTTCCATAGCATGGTGCCTACTGGGATTGGTATTGTAAGGAGTCCATTTGTCCCATTATATGTCTCAAACTACAACTCCCAGGATTCTCAGCACTCTGCAAAAAAGTCTATGGGCTTGCTTGGCTTTAGCTGTTTACCCGCTGGCTGGAGGAAAATGATGCATTAGAATATTAGTATCTCAGTATAGCGCGAGAGGAATAAAAGGAAATGTCTTCTTCTCTATATTGCTGTAGCCCAGCACTTCACAACCCTTATATGGGGAGAAAAGCAGCTTTGAAGCAAACAAAAATTCAATTGACACTGGCCTTAAAGTGATACTATAGACTTATTTGTTATTTAAAAAAAAAACATGTTATACTTGCCTGCTCTGTGCAGTGGTTTTGCACAGAGCAGCCTGGATCCCCCTCTTTTCGGGTCACTCTTCGGTGCTCCTGGCCCCTGTCTCCTATTGTGTACCCCCATGGCAATCAGCTTGCTATGGGGCACCCGAGCCATAGCTCTGTGTGTCCATTCAGACACAGAGCTGCAGTTCCTGCCCGCCCTTCTCTCTCGATTGGCTCCCACTGCTGTTAAAAGCAGTTGGCCAGTGGCACCAGCCAATCAGGAGAGAGAGTTCTGTACGGGCCGAGACACTCGTGCAACATTGCTTGAGATGGGGCTCAGGTAAGTATTTACAGGGGCGGCTGCATATTTTCCCATATGTGCACATGCCTCTGCCTGCCACTTTATCATTTTCTAGATGACTAGTTCTGGAAGGAAAAAATTCAGCTCTAATGATGCTTTGGAATCTGCACTTTACTTGTGAGTTGCTAGCACCAGAGGGATAAAATATATCCAATCGCGTGAAAGATTGGATGGCTGCTTTTTCTGTTTTACTCGTTGGCTTGTCCTTGTGTTTAAAACTGAACTCCTGGTGAGCTATGGATTTAAGCTGGGCACACACTGGCCAAAAATTGGCCTGTTCTGCATAAACCCGGCCGTACATCAACCAAATCAAATGCCCATGGGGAACCTGCCGACGTTCGGCTAGTGTGTACAGTTGTCTGACAGAAAACAAAGGGATATACTGGAAAACCAGCATCCGAGCAGCGTCGATCAGTGTATACAAAAACACAGGGGAGATCGCTGCACCAACATTACTTGTGTTGGTGGGGCGATCTGTCAGTTTTTTTCATTCAGCCCGCACGCTTAACCACTTGCCGACCGCCGCACGACGATGTACGTCCAAACTTTGGCGGCGGATACCGTTGTTATGGCAGCAGCTAGCTGCCATAACCCCCGTATCCCCGTTTTCGTGCGGCGGTCGGCTTTCTGATAAAGGTGGTCCCTGCGGTGGATTCGCCGCGAGATTACTTATCCGTGGTGGGAGAGGGGCCCCCCCTCCCGCCGCGATCGCGTCCTGTCAGTGCTGTGTCTGGAGACGAGTGAGGCTAAGATGGCGCCCACTCGTCTCCATGACACTGCTGGGTGGAAGCGACGTCAAAACGTCACTTCCGTCCACGCCTCTTAAAGGCATATTTTTTTCAATGTCATTTTTTTTAATGACTTTTTTTTTTTTTATTGAATTTTAGTGTAAATATGAGATCTGAGGTCTTTTTGACCCCAGATCTCATATTTAAGTGGTCCTGTCATACTTTTTTCTATTACAAGGGATGTTTACATTCTTTGTAATAGGAATAAAAGTGACAATTTTTCTGTGCTCGCGCACAGAAGCGAACGCGTACGCGAATAGTGCCCGCATATGAAAACGGTGGTCAAACCACACATGTGAGATATCGCCGTGACTGGTAGAGCGAGAGCAATCATTTTAGCCCTAGACCTCCTCTGTAACGCAAAACATGCAACCTGTAGAATTTTTTAAACGTCGCCTATGGAGATTTTTGAGGGTAAAAGTTTGACGCCATTCCACGAGCGGACGCAATTTCGAAGCGTGACATATTGGGTATCAATTTACTTGGCGTAACATTATATTTCACAATATAAAAAAAAATTGGGCTAACTTTACTGTTGTCTTAATTTTTTTTATTCAAAAAAGTGAATTTTTTTTCCAAAAAATGTGCGCTTATAAGACCACTGCGCAAATACGGTTCAAAAAAAAGTATTGCAATGACCGCCATTTTATTCTCTAGGGTGTTAGAAAAAAAAACCATATATAATGTTTGGGGGTTCTTAGTAATTTTCTAGCAAAAAAACCTGTTTTAAACATGTAAACACCTAAAATCCAAAACGAGGCTGGTCCTTAAGTGGTTAAAGGAGTGGTAAAGGCAGAAGCTTTTTTTATCTTAATGCATTCTGTGCATTAAGATAAAAAAACCTTCTGTTTGTAGCAGCCCCCCAATTGCCTACCTGAGTTCCTTCTCTCTGCAGCGATGTCCACAATCCCCTCAGCCATCCAGCACACGCCTCCTGACTGGCTGAGACAGAGCAACAGCACCATTGCCTCCCACGTCTGTCAAAGTCAGTCAATCAGGGGAGAGGGGGTGGGGCCAGGTTGGGGGCTCCTTGTCTGAATAGATACACGGAGCTCTGACTCAGCTTGGGTGCCCCATGTAGCAAGCTGCTAGCTGAGGGGCACTTAAAGGAGGGAGGGGCTAGGAGCAGCAAAGTGACCCAAGAAAGGAGGATTCCGGCTGCTGTGCGCAAAACCAACTGCACAAAGGTAAGTATAAGGTACATAGTAACTATGTATTGGTTATGTTTAAAAAAAAAAAAAAAAAGCGAGCCTTTACAATCACTTAAAGAGCTTGCTGTCAATCAAGTTCCTGACAAGTAAGTGAGATACGGATACACAAGACACATTTCAGAATACTTGCACTATTTATTTAGTAGTGTACAGCAATAAAACACAAATTTACATAAAATTTTTATTTGATCGTTTTATTCTATTTTTTTTTATTGAATACGCTGTCAAATATATTATTTTATATAAGCCATGTTGGCTCCTGAATGGAATAACATGCATACGTATAATATGTATGTATGTGACAAATCAATTTAAGAAGGGAGCAGTTCAAGTGAAGTTTGCCTCTTCTCTTCAGTGTTCATTATTCCTCCATGATGCTTTGCTTAGAATTGGCATGACTCTTCATCATTTTTTTTTTTCTTGAGGAATGGATGAATCAACTATGTTATGAGAGACACCAATTTGTAGGTATATATAGTTTTCTAGGATAACTCAAATTTAAATATTCGTGTTGCTTACCTCCCATTTATATATTGATGCATAGTTAACTGGACAGGAAACATTTTATTTGGCAAGTTCTAACGTTACTACTTGCCAAATAAAGGAACCTTTTAAAAAAAAAAAATCTAATGGAAGAAATGTATTGTTTTATCTGCCCATCTGTTTTGCTAAAGCTTATGTTGAGAGTTGGAGCGATTTGTTTTTATCTACAATAAAAGTATTCATACAGAAAATATTGCTAACCTATAATATGAATATATATTCTTTTTGCAGAATATGATCCTTATAGCCCTGAACTTCCACCTGCACCTGTCTGTCCGGATGAGGACCTCTCTGGGGCTGCTCATGAGACCTGCAATGATACTCTTGAACTTGAGAGAGTTAATAAAGCCATTGAAGAAGTCAAGAGTGAGGTGGAAAGAGAGCAGAGAAAATATAAAGAACTGCTGGAGATAAAGGAGTACATCCCTAGTCAAAAAAGATCTGTCAAGTCTGTAAATTCCCATTTAGAATACAGTCCAGTTGGCTCAGGAAGCAGTGCTTTATCTTACAATCCCACACTGCTGTCTCATTCAGCGAAACCATGCAAATATACGCTTGACGATTGTGAAAATGAAACAAATAAAAGCCGTTCCATGGAGTATATTCCAAGAGCAATTCCAAAACGTATTGTCAAAAAGTATGTTATTGATAACTCAAAGCCTTCCACAGATATGGAGTACGATCCCATGTCAAACTATTCTGCTAGACTTTTAAACAAAGCTACACGTCAAAAAGTAACTAAAAGCTCTAGAGAAAGACTGGATGAAGGTTGTGCTCCTCATGCCAAGAAGGTACGTAGGCAATCCTCTGATCTGCTATTAGAAGCTACGTTTTCTGACTCGGACGATGATTCTGGTTCTCCTTTGTCGCTTAATAAAAGCATCTTGCGGACTGAAATTAAGGATAAATCTGCTCAGGCAGTGATTGATTTTTCTGTGCATTCTAACGTAGATGATGAACAACTTAAAAAGTGCAAGAGCAAAGCGCATGCTAAAAAAGACAGCCTTGCTGATTCCAAAAGTGAGAAGAAAGAATTTGTTACTGGGCCACTAATGTGTACAGAACCAGACAAGAGTAAAACCTTTAGTAAAGAACTAAAAGAAAAAAAAAGTTTGTCAAAGTCTGAAATAGCAACTGTAAAAAACAGAAAGTTGGAAAGTGATAAAAAAACAAGAAAAGCTAGCATACTATCTGAAAAGAATGCCCGGTTGAATACAGACATTTCAGCAGTTAAAAACAAAGAAAAAAGTCAAAGTAAAGCCAAAAAGGAAAAGGCTAATTTGTCATTTAAAGACTCAAGTCATGGAGCAGGAGATAACAACAGTGGAAAGTATAAAGTTAAAGATGTAAAATCAGAATCCCACGGAAAATCTAAAGAACCCACTGAAAGGGTGTTGAAAACTAGAACAAAGCAGAGAACTTTGAGTCACGTGGATTTATTTGGTGATGAAAGCAGTGAAGAAGAAGGGAAAAAAAATAGTATAAATAGAAATTCTCGTTGTGGAAAGGTTACGAATAGTAAAGAGAGGATCACAAGCTCCTCCCGTAGAAGTTCTACATCTTCTCAGGACTCCTCAGAAATAGACTATTCCATTCTTGAAAAAAACTTGGACTCAGACCCTGACCCAATGGAGGAATGTCTGAGAGTATTTAATGAGTCTCAGGATGTTAAGACTGAAGATAAAGGAAGGAAAGGAAAGCAGGTAATGTGTTACATTATATTATATATTACATAGTTACATAGTTAGTAAGGTTGAATAAAGACACCAGTCCATCGAGTTCAACCTGAGCGAGTGTGGGTGCGTGTCTACAATTATCCCAATTTTATTTAAGGTACCCATATAGCGCTGTGTCAATTTTTACGCAGCGCCACACATATATCACACACTCACATTTGTCCCTACCCTTAAGGAGCCCACAATCCAAGGTCCCTAACATTCATATACCAAGGCCAATTTTTGGACAGAAGCCAATTAACCAACCAGCATGTCTTTGGAGTGTGGGAGGAAACCGGAGTACCCGGAGGAAACCCACGCAGGCACAGGGAGAACATGCAAACTCCAGGCAGGTAGTGTCGTGGTTGGGATTTGAACCAGCGACCCTTTTTACTGCTAGGCGAGAGTGCTACTCACTACACCACTGTGCTGCCCAAATATGTTCCGATACGCACTGCTCCTCATTGCTGGTACACAACGGACACCAGCCCATGCGGTAAAAACTGAGTGCTGGCTGGTGTGAACGAACTCTAAAGCTCTCTCATCACATTCCTACGTAAACAAAAATGTAGACATAAGTTATTGAAATTAAGCATTATGTAAATGTGCTGTCCATGTAGTCGTAGTGCTGCCTTATATGAAGTTACATGCAAATGCTAAATTCCGGTTCGAGTTTCTGAAAGCCTCTCTGAACTTGCCATTTTGTAATGTGCATCCATGTAGTGCAAGGTAGGACTATTTTTTGCCTCCAAAACCGCTTGAAATCTTTGTCATGGTTTTAACAGTGTGCTTAAAGTTTCAGAATACATGTCTAGTTACTCACCTGTAATTCATTTGAGAGAATATATAGAATTGTATATTCTTTTCAGGACTAAAAAAACAAAACAAAAAAAAAAACAGAAAAGTCAGGCTGATGTGAAATATTGCCAACCAGCAGGTACAGCTTTAGGCTCCTTTTTTTCTTTCTCATACATCATGGGACAAAGAGTCAGGCTGATATTTATTACCTGCTGGGTTATACTTCACCATCAGGTGAATGGACACTGGTAGATCAAAGGTCTTCAGACAGGTAGTGATGCCCTATATAACCCCTCCCATACAGGAAGTACTTTAGTTTTTTACCAGTGTCTGCAAGGTGGATGGCACGGTTTGTTTGAGCTCTCTGAGCTCCAGGTCTCTAGTCCCTCAAATGGTTCCAAAATGAATCAAGGGATTGACCGATCGGATCCATTTGACACAGGCTTTTATGCTTGGATAAATGGTACCCGAGCCTTGCAAAGAACACTCAAGATCCTGCAAGGTTTTGCCTGTAATGTGGCCTCTGGGCGCTGGACCCTGCGGAGTGGAAATCCTGGACACTACAACGCTAAGGCATTTCCTGCAGGGTGCTGTACAGGTCCAAGGGAGAGGACCCCAAACATGAAAAGGGTGCCCAGTCCTTGAAGGTCTAAGTGGCAGGAACTCGCCGTGAAGGGTGAAGATTTGGCCCTTAGTTTCTAAGTGGCCCTGCCCCTGAACGGGTAAGTGAAATCCCTTTTATTTTATTATTGTGGGGTGTCCCAGTGATTGTAACAATCAGTCAAGCTAGCTAAAAGCTGGACACCTGTGTGCGATGACCATACGGGGGAGTTCTGGGCTAGCTGTGGGTGTTTGCAAAGTGTACCTTTTTTGCTTGTCTGGCTGTTTTTTACCTGTATGATGGCGCACGATGGTGCGCCATTTCGCCTTGGTTCACCATGGCGCACGTGCATTCGCAAATCTGCTGCTGTGCTCAGTAGTTTGGCGACCATGTTGCATGTGGCTTTGCCGCACATGCGCATTAGCCTTTATCTGGGCACACGAAGATTTGCGTTGTATGCGAATACAGTCATGCCCGTTCACCGGGACCGCGCTTGTGTGTACGGACGCACAGAACGTTCCGGCACACACCCAGCTTATTTTAAGCAGGGTGGCAGGAAGCGTGACAGATCCCTCTCCCCGGAGCCTCCTAGTCTGGAGCAGGAATGGGTTGAGGATGGGGAAGAGCTTAAAGCTTAGGATTCGGTGGAGTGCCCGACAGATGAGTCTGCTTCCGAGCAATCTGGATATTCAGTCGATATCTGCCTCTCAGTCGCAGAGGCTTTTGATCCTGACTCTGACCGAAATGGTTCATTCTGCCTTTTAAGTTGTCTCTTGCAGAGGTGACTGAGCCCCCCTGTTCCTCTTTGGGATCTCTGAGGGCTCTTCAGGTCGCACAGACTTTCCCTCTACACCCCCTGTTGGAACAGGCGGTGTACGCCGACTGGGAACATCCTGACAGGACTTAAGTTCCTCCTGAGAGGTTTTCCCTTTTATATCCCATGGATGAAAAGTTTGTTTAAAAATGGAACATGCCAGCTGTAGATGCAGCAGTCTCTCCCTTAAACAAGAACTTAACTTGTCCAGTAGATAACGCACAGGGCTTGAAAGACCCTGTTGATAATAAATTGGAGTTATGATTAAAGGCTTCCTTTTCTTTGGCCAGTTCAGCTATTCAGCCAGCTGTTGCAGCAATTGGGATTTGCCAGTCCGTAAAGGATCAGGTCAAATGGCCTAACCAGGAGGATGATCTGCCTGAAAGTAAGACAGATATTCCTTGAGCGCTGTGTTGCTTTAAAGAATTCAATACAGCAGGTTTCTCGTCTGGCTTTCTTGTCTGTACAAATGCGCAGACTTATATGGCTTAAGAACTGGTCAGCCGAGCTTCCTTGTAAAAAGTTATTGGCAGGTTTCCCGTTTTGAAAACCCAGGGACTGCTTCCTCAAATGTCTCAGCGTCAGGGCGGTTCTGCCGCCAACATGGCGCCAGGGGCAGGGCCAAGGCCAGAAAAGGCCCTGGGTCCAAAATACTAAAAAAACCCAGCACCAAGCCCTCCTTTTGAGGGCTCGTCCCCACTCCATCGGGTAGGGGGAAGGCTGCTGCACTTTGCGGACATTTGGAAAACAACAATTCAGGACGAGTGGGTAACCTCAATTATATCTCGTGGTTACAAGCTGGAGTTGTGGAGGGTTCCCCCTCAGAGGTTTCTAAGATCCACCGTTCCCTCGCATCCTCCAAAAAGAAACTTATTGCTTCAGGCACTACATTATCTAGTGCATCAAGGAGTGATTGTAGAGGTTCCTGTATTCGAAAGGGGCACAGGGTTTTACTCAAACCTGTTTATGGTTCAGAAACCAAACTGGGACACAAGGCCCATTTTGGACCGAAGGTCCCTGAACAAGTATCTATTGATACGGTCCTTTCGGATGGAGTCTGTCCGCTCAGCTACATAGTAGGTGAGGTCGAAAAAAGAGACAAGTCCATCAAGTCCAACCTATGTGTGTGATTATATGTCAGTATTACCTTGTATATCCCTGTATGTTTTGGTCGCTCAGGTGCTTATCTAATAGTTTCAAGGAACTATCGATGCCCCCCCGCTGAGACCACCGCCTGTGGAAGGGAATTCCACATCCTTGCCGCTCTTACAGTAAAGAACCCTTTACGTAGTTTAAGGTTAAACCTCTTTTCTTCTAATTTTAATGAGTGGCCACGTGTCTTGTTAAACTCCCTTTTTAAGCCTATTGTGGGGTCACCAGTATGGTATTTGTAAATTTAAATCATATCCCCTAACAAGCGTCTCTAATCCAGAGAGAATAAGTTCAGTGCTTGCAACCTTTCCTCATAACTAATATCCTCCAGACCCTTTATTAGCTTAGTTGCCCTTCTTTGTACTCACTCCATTTCCAGCACATCCTTCCTGAGGACTGGTGCCCAGAACTGGACAGCATACTCTAGGTGCGGCCAGACCAGAGTCTTGTAGAGCAGGAGAATTATCGTTTTATCTCTGGAATTAATCCCGTTTTTAATGCATACCAGTATTCTGTTTGCTTTGTTTAGCAGCAGCTTGTCATTGCATGCCATTGCTGAGCCTATCATCTACTAGGACCCCCAGGTCCTTTTCCATCCTAGATTCCCTCAGAGGTTCTCCTCCCCTAGTGTATAGATTGCATTCATATTTTTGCCCCCCAAATGCATCATTTTACATTTTTCTACATTGAACCTCATTTGCCATGTAGTTGCCCAACTCATTAATTCAGATCTTTTTGAAAGGTTTCCACATCCTGCAGAGAAGTTATTGCCCTGCTTAGCTTAGTATTGTCCGCAAATAGAGATTGAACTGTTTATCCCATCCTTCAGGTCATGTATGAACAAAATTAAACACGATTGGTCCCAGCACAGAACCTTGGGGGACCCCACTACCCACCCCTGACCATTCCGAGTACTCCCTATTTATCACCACCCT
Organism: Lithobates septentrionalis; assembly: GCA_037952835.1. Lineage (NCBI taxonomy): Eukaryota > Metazoa > Chordata > Amphibia > Anura > Ranidae > Lithobates > Lithobates septentrionalis. The sequence goes on along the minus strand of JBBDGP010001816.1, from coordinate 666,328 downwards.
CTGAACTCGCCCTTGTAGCCAGTTTTCAATCCATGTACTCACCCTATGGTCCATGCTAATGGACCTTATTTTGTACAGTAAATGTTTATGGGGAACTGTGTCAAATGCTTTTGCAAAATTCAGATACACCACGCCCAGTAGTAACCTCACTCCAGAAGGGGATACTTTCTAGCCTCCATCGATATAAAAGACGCGTATTTACACGTACCTATCTTTCAGCCTCATCGGAGGTTCCTACGTTTCGCAGTAGAGGAAACGTCATTTTTAGTTTGTGGCTCTACCCTTTGGGCTTGCTACAGCTCCCCGGGTGTTCGCAAAGGTCCTAGCACCGGTACTGGGTCTTTTAAGGGCCTAAGGGATCCTGGTGCTCAGGTATCTGGACGACCTCCTGCTCAGAGATCACTCAGTACAGGCTCTAGAACAGAGCATAATATACACAGTACGGTATTTGAAAAGCTTAGGCTTGATCATAAATACAGAAAAGTCAGCCTTGAGACCATCTCAAAGTCTAAGGTATTTAGGTCTGATCCTAAACACGGTCCAAGCAAGAGTATTCTTGCCTCCCATAAGGCTCTGTGCCCTGAAGGATCAGGTGCGTCAGATAAGGGGCACCAGACAACCCACCATTCGGCTCTGTATGAGTCTTCTAGGGAGGATGGTATCCTTCTTCGAGGCAGTGCCCTATGCCAGTTCCATTCCAGGCTCTTACAACAAGACATCTTGTTGGCTCGGAACAGAGGAGGAAAAGCTCTGGATTATCCAATGTGCTTATCTCCAAAGGCATGCTTAAGCCTAAACTAGTGGTTGCAGGATCAGAACCTGTGAAAGGGAAAGTCCTTTCTCCTGGTAACTTGGAGAGTACTGACTACAGATGTCAGTCTCTCAGGCTGGGGAGCGATCCTAGACGGGCTCACAGCTCAGGGGAAATGGTCAAGGACAGAGCAGACCCTGCCCATCAACGTCCTAGAATTACGGGCAGTACGTCTGGCCCTACAGTCCTGGATGGTGGAGCTTCAGGACTGCCCCATCAGGGTTCAGTCCGACAATGCCACGGCAGTGGCCTATATAAACCACCAAGACGGTACCAGGAGTCGTTCAACTCTGAAGGAGGTCACCTACATACAACCCTGGCAGAGTGTCATGTGCCAATTATATCGGCAGTCCATATCCCGGGAGTAGAGAACTGGAAGGCAGGTTATCTCAGCCCGGGGGAATGGTTCCTACACTCCAGGAATTTTGCCAATGTTTGGGAATGGCTATTGGTCGACCTACTGGCATCCAGGTTCAACAACAAGCTACAGCAGGTTGTGTCTCAAACAAGAGATCCTCTGGCAATTGGAGCAGATGCTCTGATAGGTACATGGAGCCCGTACTCCCTGGTTTATGCTTTCCCTCCGATCCCTCTCCTTCTGCATTTGTTGCGCAGGATTAGGAGAGAGGGGTTTCCAGTCATTCTGGTGGCACCAGCTTGGCCCGGAAGGCCCTGGTTCCCGGAGTTTATGACACTGACCATAGGCCATGGACGCTTCCACGGCGCCCCAATCTACTGTCTCAAGGTCCTATATTCCACCCCAATTTACAGTCTCTAAATTTGACAGCATGGCTTTTAAAGCCAGGGTGTTAAAGGACCGTGGCATCTCGGGACCAGTGGTGTCTACTCTAGTGAATGCTAGAAAAGCTGTCACTAGGAAGAGTTATCATTAGGTCTGGAAGACTTGTATTGCTTGGTGTAAAGCCAAAAGATGGCATCCTTGGAAATATGTGATTGGGAGAATTCTCTTTTCTACAGTCAGCTGTGGAAATCAAATTGGCTTTGCGTACAATCAGAGGTCATGTTTCTGCCCTATCAGTATTCTTCCAAAGGCCTTTAGCCTCCCATTCACTGATCCGAACCTTTATGCAAGGGGCAACTCGTTGCTTCCCCCCCCATTAGGTCACCTATGTGTCCTTGGGATTTGAACTCGATGCTGTCTGTGTTACAGAAACAACCATTTGAACCTATTAAGGAAATTCCATTAGACTTGCTGTCATGAAAGCTAGCCTTCCTGATGGCTATCACCTCGGCTAGAAGGGTGTCGGAGTTGGCGGTCCTTTCATGCAGGGAACTGTACTTGATCCTTCACCATGACAGTCGTGTTACGTCCTGTTCCATCCTTTTTGCCAAAAGTAGTGTCGGCCTTTCATTTAAATCAGCACATTATTTTGCCTTTTTTCTTTCAGCCTCGTTGGGCGGAAGAGAGACGACTGCATTCTTTGGACGTTGTCCGGGCAGTAAAGGTTTATTTGTCTAGATCTGTGGAGATCCGAGGATCCGACTCTTTTTTTTCTTTTGGTTTGTTTGTTTTACCAAAAGGACCCAAGAAGGGGCAGGCAGCTTCCAAAGTTTCCATTGCCAATTGGGTCCGTCAATTTGTCATTCAGGCCTACGGTCTAAAACATAAAGCTCCCCCCTTTAGGGTGAGAGCTCATTCTACCAGTGGTGTAGGAACCTCATGGGCTTTTCGCCATCAGGTATCTGTGGCTCAGATTTGTAAGGCTGCCACCTGGTCTTCAGTGCATACGTTCACAAAATGTTATCAAGTGAATTTTCGAGCAGCCAGGAATTCGGCTTTCGGCCGCAGTGTACTGTGGGCTGCCATATAAGTTCTGATGGCTATTGTTTGGCAGGGTGTCTCCCTCCCCTCAAAGCTATTGCTGTGGGACGTCCCAGCAGGTAATGAATATTAGCCTGACTCTGTGTCCCATGATACTTACCTGTAAAATCCTTTTTCTTTGAGTACATCATGGGACACAGAGATCCCTCCCCTCTTTTTTGAGGATTTAGTACTTGCTACAAAACTAAAGTACTTCCTGTATGGGAGGGGGTTATATAGGGGATCACTTCCTGTCTGAAGACCTTTGGTCTACCAGTGTCTATTCACCTGATGATGAAGTATAACCCAGCATGTAATGAATATTAGCCTGACTCTGTGTCCCATGATGTACTCAAAGAAAAGGATTTTACAGGTAAGTATGACGAAAAAATCCTATTTTCATGCTTTTTCCTATTTCTCTATACATCCTGTTGATTATGTCAAAATTCAAAGCTCAGTAGTCCAAGGTGAAATTTAACCACTTCTGGACCGCTCACTGTATATATACGTCATTTTTTTGAAGATGGATATCTCGGTAATGGGAGCAGCTGCTGCCACAACCGAGGTATCCATCTTTTCAGTGAGCGGTTCCGTACATGATAATGGTGGTCTCTGCGGCGGGTTCGCCGCGAGATCACCGTTATCGGCGGCGGGAGAGGTGCCACCCCCCCCTCCCGCCGCTCTCCCGCACCCTCCGCCACTTACCGGAGCCGTCGGTAGCGGCGGAGGCGATCGGGTCCTGTCACTTCCTCGGTATGGAGACGAGTGAGGCTAAGATGGCCCCCACCCGTCTCCATACCATGTGACGGCCGGAGCGACGTCATTACGACGGCTCCGCCCACGTCTCTTAAAGGCACAATTATTTTTGTGTCATTTTTTAAACGACTTTTTTTTTTTTTTTTTTTTGCATTTTAGTGTAAATATGAGATCTGAGGACTTTTTGACCCCAGATCTCATATTTAAGAGGACCTGTCATGCTTTTTTCTATTACAAGGGATGTTTACATTCCTTGTAATAGGAATAAAAGTGATCCAATTTTTTTTTTTTTTTAAAAACAGTGAAAAAATAAATAAAATAAAGTAAAATAAATAATAATAATAAAAAAAAATTTTTTTAAAGCGCCCTGTCCCGACGAGCTCGCGCGCAGAAGCGAACGCATACGTGAGTAGCGCCCGCATATGAAAACGGTGGTCAAACCACACATGTGAGGTATCGCCGCGACCGGTAGAGTGAGAGCAATAATTCTAGCCCTAGACCTCCTCTGTAAGGCAAAACATGCAATCTGTAGAATTTTTTAAACGTCGCCTATGGAGATTTTTTTTTTTTCAAATATAAGTTTTATTATTTTTCAAAGAATAAAACAAAACAAAAAAAATATACAAAGAATAAGAGCCAAGAAAACAAAGCAAAACTCAAATAAATAAAAGGATGGAAGCGACAGATACTGCCGTACAGTGCCAGCCTTAACAACTGGTGTTCACAGTTAGTAAGCTGCGACAATGGTAACCCTAACATCTGTACCAGCTATAGTCAAAATAGGATTGACGTCTTCCATATTTTCCATCTACAAGATAAAACGGTGTACAGTAGGTCTCACCACGTCCTTGTGGTTGTAAATCTGTTTCTACTGCCCATTCCCTGAGTGACCAAAGAACATACAATCATAGATGAGAGATATGTTAAGGGAGAGGCAAGGCAAGCTAAAGTATGGTGATTAGAGAAGAAAAAGAAAATGAAAAGAGCGTAGAAATTCCAGTGAGGTAGGAGAGAAAAAGGGAAGGGGGGAAAGGGGAGTCAGAGAGGAGATGAGGGGAAGGGTTAGGTAGGGAGGGGGGGCGAGGGAGTTTTGGGCCCGGGCGACATGACACGCCATCTTCAGATCTATGGGGTTTTATTATTCATGTGGCAAGTAGCGCCATCCCTTCATCAGAGAATATAAACATCATCCAGAGCCTCCATGTCTTGGAATGTTGTTCTTGTTTCTTATGTGCCGTCAGGACTAAGTCCTCCAACCTCCTGATCTCCTCCACTCTGCGTAGCCATAACCCAATGGTCGGCGGTGTGCATTTCTTCCACAAAAGTGGGATGCAATATTTAGCCGCATCCAGTAGGTGTCTGATTATGGACTTTTTGTATCTCCGTGCGGGTATTGAAGTGGCATGGAGCAGGATGAAAGCTGGGTCATCGCTTATCACATGGTCTGTAAATTTTTGGGTGATCGTCCGGACTGTTGTCCAGAAATGCTGAAGCAGAGGGCAAGACCAGAAAATGTGGAGGAGCGTCCCAATGTCAGTCTGACATCTCCAACATCTGTCTGTAGTATTAGGGAAGTACGTATGTAGCCTTTGAGGTGTGTAATACCATCTGGTCAGGATCTTATAATTGAGTTCTTGTATTTTTGTACAGATAGATGTTTTTAGAGAGAATCTAATAATCGTTTGAATTTGTGTGTAGTAAACTTGCATTGTAAATCTGTTTCCCATTGCTGTATAAATGCCAGGTCAGGTTGTTCAATAGGGGAATTGAGTAATTCATATGTTTTAGACAGTACCCGTGGCAATGTTCCCTCGTCTGCGCAGTACTCTTCAAAGGTCGTTAAATCTCGGTTAAATTGTGCTGGGTTAGGGATCGAGTGTAAGAAGTGGTGTATTCTAATTGCTTTCCAGAACGGCAGTTGGAATTGTCCCTCCACATCAGTTAGGTTTGAGATAGAGGGCCATTGGTTTTCAACCAGAAAATGTGATGCTCGGTCCCTACCGGACATTGCAAGTGTCTTGTACTCTGATTGTTCTAGACCAGGGGGGAAAGACGGGTTTCCCAATATCGGGTAGAGAGGAGAGTCTCTAGAGGAGATGGAGGTAGTAGAGAGAATATATGTGCCTATTTTAAGGGTTGTGCCTATTACCGGGTGTGTCTTCAATTCTGGTGGGAGCTGGTCAAAGCACCACACCGCTCCCTTCAAGGGGACTGTGGACTGAGCCTGTTCTAATTGCGTCCAGAGTTTGTTTTGACCATGTCTGTTCCAGTCTATTGTTCTACCTAGGTGAACTGCCCGATAATAGTTCCGCAAGTCTGGAAGAGCTAGTCCACCAAATTGTTTGGGTAATGTCAGGTAACTCCTGCGCAGCCTAGGTTTTGAATTCGCCCAGACAAATTTAATAAAAAGGGAGTGTATTTGCTTAAAGTATTGGGGTGGGATCCTGACCGGCAGTGCCTGAAATAAATATAAAAATTTCGGTAGTATAGACATTTTTAGCAAATTGCACCTGCCGAACCAGGAGTGTAGGCCCTTGTTCCACTCTTCCAGAAGTACGTGAGTCTTTGTTAGTAATGGTGGGAAGTTGAGTCCGAAGGTGTGTTTTAGGTCGTTAGGGATCTGGGTTCCTAAATATTTGAGGGAAGCATCGGACCATTTAAATCTAAACTGTGATTTTAGAGAGCTTAATCTAGGCGATGTGATATTAATCCCCATTGCCTCTGATTTATCAAAATTGATTTTTAGGTTGGATAAACTTCCATATCTATCAAATTCCCTGAGTAGGTTTGGTAGGGACACTACCGGGTTGGTTAGGGAAAACATCAGATCATCAGCGTATGCTGAAATCTTGTATTGGGAGTCCCCCACTGTCACGCCCGAGATATCCGGATTAGCTCGTATAGTGCATAGAAAGGGTTCTAGGGCCAGGGCAAACAGAAGGGGGGAGAGCGGGCAGCCCTGTCTGGTACCATTTGATATAGGGAAAGGGTCTGAAAGTATTCCGTTGGCTTTGACCTGGGCGGTGGGGTTGGAATATAAGGTGAGGATCCATTGTAGCATCTTACGCCCCAGGCCGATCTTTTTGAGAACTGAAGACATAAAAGTCCAACTAACCCGGTCAAACGCCTTCTCCGCGTCTGTACTAAGGAAGACGCAAGGGGTTTTAGTAGTCGAGACTATATGGATGAGATTGAGTACTTTAGTAGTGTTGTCCCTCGCCTCTCGGTCAGGGACAAACCCCACTTGATCTGCATGAACTAATTCCGGTATGTGTTGGGTTAGTCTATTGGCCAGGATCTTCGTAAAGAGTTTGAGATCTACGTTCAACAGGGATATAGGTCTATAGCTTCCACATGCTGACGCATCTTTACCTTCTTTCGGTATAAGGGAGATGTGTGCCCTCAGAGTGTCTCTGGGTAAGGGGGTTCCCTCTCCCAGACAGTTAAACATCCGAACCATATGAGGAGCCAGGAGCGGCAGGAGGGTTTGGTAATATTGTAGGGTGAACCCATCAGGGCCCGGAGCTTTGCCGGGTTTCATCCCACCTACCGCTGCCTATGGAGATTTTTAAGGGTAAAAGTTTGACGCTATTCCACGAGCGGGCGCAATTTTGAAGCGTGACATGATGGGTATCAATTTACTTGGCGTAACATTATGTTTCACAATATAAAAAAAATTTGGGCTAACTTTACTGTTGTCTTATTTTTTTTTTTCAAAAAAGTGAATTTTTTCCAAAAAAAGTGCGCTTAGAAGACCACTGCGCAAATACGGTGCAAAAAAAAGTATTGCAATGACCGCCATTTTATTCTCTAGGGTGTTAGAAAAAAAACAATATATAATGTTTGGGGGTTCTAAGTAATTTTCTAGCAAAAAAACCTGTTTTAAACATGTAAACACCTAAAATCCAAAACGAGGCTGGTCTTAAAGTGGTTAAGCACAGACGTGAGTAATTCAGGACATGGACTCGTTCAACTTTCTACCCTTTTTTCAGTCAGCCCATCTGAATTTTTACTGAGAGACAGGGCCCTTTCACACAATTTGAAGCATGTTAATGCCTGTGCTAATAGCATGTTTTTGTATGGTTCAGTCTGTAGTTCAACTCGAACCTTCTTTTTCTTGATTAGATAACATTGAGGACTTGTCACTCAAAATCTGCTACAGGGTGGAAGTAGGAAGTGCAGTGCAACTGTGAGATGACACCTTTCAGGCACATCTTGTCCAATTAAATGACACCATGGTGTAGAATGTCCTAAAGACCAGAATCTCCAAGCATGACTGCAGAGCTAGCTGCTCTTGCCGGGATGGAACCCCCAGGCCAGGTGGTACCTGTGTTGCGGTAGTGAAGGATAAAGATCACTCTTTGTACGCTATTATTATTATTCCATTTGGAGAGAAGGGTCTTAGAGTGTGTACGTGTATGAAACAATTTACTGGTCTAATAATTACATCTTGTGGAATATTTTGGCTAAATTAGCCAGAAACTCATTGAGGGCTTTCGTCCATGCCAACACTAGATCTGTGTTTGAAAACCATTCACTTACTGTTGATTGACACCAGCTCTACTGGAAAATCTGTTCCAGTTTAGAAAGTGCCTTGAATACTTTGTAATTTAAAATGTATTTCCTGACATCAGCCATATTTATCCTCAAAGCTCTTCCTCCAGAGCATGCCCCATTATAGGCCTTTTTTTCTTTTGCTATTTTCCTGTAGTGAAAAACATCTTTTATTATCCTCTGTGACATCACCAACAGGCTTGTAAAAATCCTGCAGAAGCAGCTGCTAGGAGCTCACTTCCTACTGATGTGGGCCTGCCCTAAGAAATACATCTCACAAGAGTCCTTTTCTTACACAGAGTGGGTGGGCAGGTGTTCTGATAAAATGTCGCACCCAGCAGAATATTGAACCACCTCGCTTCCTTTGACGTAGAGTCAGCTGTTGCAGAAAACCACACGCACTACGCATGCGCACCGTGTAATCTGTGCATGCGCAGTGCGTCATTGCTGATGTCAGGACACTGCATGTCAAATTCGTCAACTGACGGCCATCTTGCTACACCCCGCACTCGGCCATACTGAGCCTGCAGTCAGAAGTTGGCAGCGGACATATTTTTACACCCACCCAAGTCTTGCATTCCACGCTTATTTTTAACAGTAAACTCAGCTTATATAGTGCAAAACAGTATTTAGAAGTCCGTGACACTGCTTTGATGTTGAATTTTAAAAGCAGCGGAAATTATACAGATCTGACAGGTTTGCTAATCTGATAGAACACCACTGCTTTTAAAATTCAACATGAAAATAGTGTGATGGATTTGAAAATACAGTATTTCGCTATATAAGCTCAGTTTAGTGCTAAAAATATGTCCGGTCGACGAGTTGGCCTTCAGTCAACAAATTTGACATGCAGTTTCCTGAGGTCAGTGATGACGCCATGCGCAGATGATGCGGGGCGCATGCGCAGTGCGTGTGGTTTTCTAGCAGCTGATTCCATGTCACAGGAACTGACGTGGTTCGATATTCTGCTGGATTCAACATTTTATTAGAACACCGGCTGTTGGAAGTCAAGGTAGCAGCGTTGTTTTCCTGGGGAAAAAATTGACATGTGGAATGGGACATGGGGTGGGGTAGAAGGAGTTCTCTGTTCAGCAAGCAGAGCTTATGATGCTTTTTTGAATTTCTGTACAGCAAAGGCACTTTGCTGTCAGCCAAACAGGAAGTTATAAGCACATTTGATTTCTGGCAGATGTTCTTCTGTACTTGTAACATTTTTAAAGGGATAAAACACTGGAAAATATGCATCTATTGGCAAGATGTTTTTGTTGGTTTAATTTTTGGACCTGTTTGTGACTGCCTTCTCCACTACTCCCTTTTTTTGTGAAGAGTAGAGACAAATGGGAGGAGGGAAAATTGATAACGTAAAGTAGTAGTTGACTTTATGTAACAGGGTATGTAGTAAGGTCCAAGGAGGGTGGAGAGCACAAATTTGTAACTGCTCGTAAATTACCAGTGTGACATGAGCCTTAAGCTAAGGCTTCTTTAGATAGGTGTTTATTTGCACGTTTAGGCTTCATGCACACGAGACTGGTGCAAACTCTGCTGAACACATGTTTTTAAAAGCTGAAACTGGCGTTTAGAAACGCCCGTTTTGCCGCGTTTGCATGCCGCGTTTAGCCGCGTTTAACCACGTTTGCGTCTAGAAGTGTTTAGTTAAGATAAAGACCCTCCCCAAGCTCAGAAAGCATGATCAATTTTAACTATTTCTGCCATTTTGATCAGAGTGAGCAGCAGCAGCAGAGAGCGCAGTTGTATACTTGCATTTGCATCTTTCTGTGTTTTTTTTTTTTTTGGAAATGGATCCCATATTGAACATATTGCAGAGCAGAGAATGACATTTTGCGACCTGACTTTGGGGCCCGTATCTCAGGGCCACTTGGTATTAGGAACCCCAACTTTGGATATGTTGTAGTGCTAGTTGTTGCACTGTGTTTGCACCCCAAATTTGGGTTTTTTAGCACCAAGTGGCCCCGAGATATGGGGCCCCAAATTCAGGTCCCAAATGTCATTCTCTGCTGCAGAAAAGTGCTTGAAATTTTGCGACCCGACTTTGGGGCCACTTGGTGCTAGTAACCCCAACTTTGGATATGTTGTAGTGCTAGTTCCCCTATATTTGCACACCAAATTTGGGGTTCCTAGCACCAAGTGGCTCCGAGATATGGGGCCCCAAAGTCGGGTCGCAAAATGTCATTCTCTGCTGCAGTTTACCATCATATTTCTGTTTGTTTATGGTTTTGGTTCCGAATATGGGAAAAACACCCTCATAGAAAGGCACCACATCCCTGGACAAGAATTTGTATATACATAAGGAGAACTAAAGGGATTTTATCGGTGCAGGTAGACTGTACATACGGAAAATTATATATCTTTTTTCTTTAAAAAACACAGTTTATTGTTTACAATCAATTAAAAAGGAACATATATGTTGTATAGGGTAACAAACACTTTTCTTTTTACAGCAATATAAGAACAAAGGTGGTCAAATGGAGTAAAAAAGTGTATATTATATATTGACAGATGGTGATTATTGCATACTAGCCCGACATGTTTCGCATTGTCGCTTTTTCAAGGGATATGCAACTGGTAATTGTATCATCCAACACTTTTAATGATTCTGAGAAAGTAGAGAGAAAAAGAGTTTTTATATACAAACATGGATAGTGTTCAATATTAATACAGCATTGAATACATTGAAAGACCCGCGCTGTCACTCCGAAAGGTCCATAGTAGCTTACCCCTAAATTGACCCCACAAAACTTCGTCAAAACCGGCGCGTACAGACCCAACCAAACAGGGCAGCAGGGAGGCTAAATTGCAACCACAGGGAGCAGAAAGATGAAGCTGTTGTATGGATAATAAATGTTTAGTGTCAACGAGATTGTATGCAGGGAATTAATTGGGTTAAAAAAACAGTGAATTGACACTTACGCAGGTAATTAATTAGAGCTGTAACCAAGGATGCAGATGATCATCGGTATCAGTAAAGTTGTAGTTACAGGGGATATTTAGATGGTAATTGAATGAACCTGAAGAGTTAAGTAAGAAAGCAAAAGAGGTCTTACTACACATTAGGAAATGCTAAGCTGAATATTATAGACTGATTGTAAGTCTGTATATAAATAATAAAAGTTTACACATGTCTTATGGTAGTATATTTAAACTCCAATAACAAGGACATAATGTCTCAAAATCTACCTGCTGTGACAGCAGTGTGAACGTATACAGTCAAAAGTCTATAGGGGTTCAATAAGTAAATAAGGGATCGATAATAAACAAAATGTGTAAATGTAGAGCAGGGTGTGGTGTACCCTAAGAGTACACCACACCCTGCTCTACATTTACACATTTTGTTTATTATCTTGTGTCTCGTGTGCATGAGGCCTTAGGCCCCTTTCACACTGGGGCGGTTTGCAGGCGTTATTGCGCTAAAAATACCGCCTGCAAACCACCCCTAAACAGCCTCCGCTGTTTGTTCAGTGTGAAAGCCCGAGAGAAGAAAAAATCTCCTGCGAGCCGCATCTTTGGAGCGGTGAAGGAGCGGTGTATTCACCGCTCCTGCCCATTGAAATCAATGGGACAGCGCGGCTATACCGCGGCAATACCGCGGCTATAGCCGCGCTGTACGAGTAGTTTTAATCCTTTTTCGGCCGCCAGCGGGGGGTTAAAATCGCACCGCTAGCGGCCGAATACCGCGGTAAAACAGCGCTAAAAATAGCTCTGTTTTACTGCCGACGCCCCCTACTGCCCCAGTGTGAAAGGGGCCTTACTGAACTTTTGTGAGTTTCTTTCAATTACGAAGTTAGGCTTTTCATTGTTTGTCTAAATGTCATTGACTCTGGAGATAAAAACATTTGAGAGAGACAGCAGACAGCAGACTTTCTTTCTTATAGCAAAATCAGGAAGTGAGAAGAAATTCCTCCAAAGTTAGGGAATTCCTGGTGATCACCAGAACTAGTGTCCCCATTGGAAGATTTCCCCTCTTTCTGTTCTTATGACAACCCAAAATTGTGGCTTTTCTTTTACTCCTGGTGATGATGGTAAAAAGTACATAGGGTAAACCTCCGTGACTGGGACACATGGCAATAAAATCTGACGAGTGTTGTAATCTCTCTCCAATTTATCCAAAAAAAAAAGTTTTGTCTGTAGTTATAATTTAACTAATTTTGCAGTAAAAAAATACTTCTATGGCTTTTGAATTTTTTTCTCCTGTTCGTTTGAGATCATAGCCCTGTGTTTTTTTTTTTTTTTTTTTAATCTATACTTTATAGTTAAAATACTGCCCTACTGAAAATGATTCTCCCTTAATCGTTTGTCCCCCCTCCCCCTTTTGGGAAACCTCTTTGCCTTGGGTAGGTGCTTTGGTTGAAATTAGTTTTTCCTCGTGAGGGGCCAGAAAATGTATTGGTCTCCGTCTCCTGAACTGCATCCTCCAGCATGTTGGATAGGTCTGGGTTCAGGAGGTATAGTTTTATATGAGAAGAATAGTACTCTCTATTCTTGTTTTGTAACGGTCTCTCCCAGATCATACCTCCACCTTCCCACAAAAGGTGATGAGTGTCCCATTTTTGGTGTTTTAAAGAGTATACATTATGGATTGTGCGTGTGAGGCTTTCCAATGCATTAAAGGATAAGTTCACATTTAAAAAAATAAAAAATAAAATAATGCTCATCTTTTTACAGGTAAGAAATTGTGCATTTATTTTTAGAAAAAGAAATGTAGTAATTGCGCATAATATATAATCTATATATATATATATATATATATATATATATATATATATATATATATATATTATAGTATGTATATTCCGAGGTGACACAGTGGGTTTTCCTTTTTGGATATGAGGCTTGGTTTCCTTTTTGCATTCATAACTTGATGGTCATTTTTTTACTCGGAACAAGGCTTGGTTATCCAAATTGACGTCTGTTTTTTACCCAACGTCGCGGCCATGTTAATCTGTAAACAAGGCCTGGGGAGAAAACAGCAAGGTTGACTTCAAGACCATTTGCATTTATTTTTACACTGAATCCTATAAAGCATTGAACCTGCGATCATCAGATATAGGGTACGATACCTGGATCTGAAAAACTATGTTAAAGAACAGTAATGATGAGCTGCTACACGTTCTCTTCCCTGCTGGCCAGTAAGAGTCCTGGCCCTGATGGCTGCTCTGTAATACATTCTGAGACCATCGGATGCCTACTCCTTCAAAAGGCTTTCAACGCTGTCTCCCTGAGCTGTCTGTTCCATTCTCAAACTCTTGAGGTCCAGATCACTCTCCTCCCTAAACCTGGTAAGGACCCGATTAACTGTGGGAGCTATCGGCCAAATTCACTTCTCAACAATTTTTTTTTTGCCAAACTGATTGCTAACTGCCTGTAATGTTATCTCCCATTCCTACGCACATTTCTAACTTTTCTCACTATGTTTCTTAACCATTGACATAGAGAAGGCATTTGACAGGGTCATTTGGCAGTTCCTTGAAGCCGATCTACATTAAATGGGTATCAGGGATATCCTAGTGCATAAGATATTGTCTCTTTACCACAACCGATCGGTCAGAATAAGCTCAAACCGCCTACTATAAGAACCATTCACTATACATAACGGAACCCAAGCAGGCTGCCCCTTTTCTCCTCCGCCTTATGTTCTTGTCATGAAACTTCTGGCCATAGCCCTTAGAGCTAATGATTCCATCAAGGGTATGCAAGTGGGTGATGGCTCACACAAGTTGGCCGTTTTTGCAGACGATCTTCTGTTTCGCACCCAACCCTTTATCAGCTTACCCAGCGTCCTGTTAGAATTTGAGCATATTGCCAATCTTGGTAACATTAAAATGAATGCCTCCAAATCTGAAATACGACATATTAACCTCTCTGTTGTTAAGAGCTTAGTTTCAATTGGAATTTCCCTTGAAGATCATTAACAATTTTCCCTCTTAACTTTTGTCTCTTTATCATCCTAATTATCACAGAATGTTCATTGATATATTGAAAGATTTGTCACGTTGAAAAGCTTAAAATATTTAATGGGTGTTCTGTTGGGTTGAGGTTAGGACTCTGTGCAGGCCAGTCAAGTTCCTCCACCCCAAACTCGCTCACCCATGTCTTTATGGACCTTGTTTGTGCACTGGTGTGCTGTCATGTTGGAACAGGAAAGAGCCATCTCCAAACTGTTCCCACAAAGTTGGGAACGTTAAATTGTCCAAAATGTCTTGATAAGCTGACGCCTTAAGATCTCCCTTTACTGGAACTAAGGTGTCAAGCCCAACCCCTGAAAAGAAAACCCTACACCATAACCCCCCCCCACCTGCCACCAAATGATTTGGACCAGTGTACAAAGCAAGGTCCATTAAGACATGGATGAGCGAGTTTGGAGTGGAGGAACTTGACTGACCTGCACAGAGTCCTGACCTCAACCCCATTAGAACACCTTTTGGCTAAATTAGAACAGAGACTGCGAGCCAGGCCTTCTCGTCCACATCAGTTCCTGACCTCACAAATGCGCTTCTGGAAGAATGGTCAAACATTTCCATAGACATTATCCTAAACCTTGTGGACAGCCATCCCACAAGAGTTGAAGCTGATATAGCTGTAAAGGGTGGGCCAACTCAATATTGACCTCTACGGACTAAGACTGGGATGCCATTAAAGTTCATGTGCATGTAAATGCAGGCGTCTCTATATTTTTGGTAATTTAGTGTATATAGTGGGGTCGCCACCTGATGTCACTGTTTTGGCAGAAAGTATTTATCTCCTACAACTCAATGTGTATCTCTGATATTCATGCCTTTCCTGAGGTCACCATCTTGTTGGTGATTCCTGGGTCCCCTTCAGAAACTAAAAAAGGCATCCTGAAACACTGTCTGTTGGTGGCCTGGGTTTCCCGCCACTAGAAAAATACTTCTCGTCTTTTACCATGGGCCCAGATACTCAACATCATGGCAGTGGCGATGATGGTGGCTGAAGATAGTACAAACTTTTTCAGGATCACTACTATGTGGACATGCAGGCGGGCATATAGTTATTCAGCAGCTTTCCGTACCCTAGCTTCTCGGCCATTTTGTTGATCCTTTTTGAACCCTACTCATCTTTGAGCATTTCTGGAATCTCCAAAATTTCTAGAACTTCCAATATTGCCACCCCATGTTTTCACCTTTCCCTTTTCCTGTGTTATCTGAATTTTAATTTTTTTTAAATGTTTTATTAACCACTTGCCTGCAGGACACTTTCACCTCCTTCCTGCCCAGGCCAATTTTCAGCTTTCAGCGCTGTCACACTTTGAGTGACAATTATTCGGTCATGCTACACTGTAACCATGTGACATTGTTTGTTTTTTGTTTTTTTACTAAAAAAAAGACCAAAAATTTTGAAAAAAAAAAAAGTCTTTCTTAGTTTGTCAGTAAATTTTGTAAAGAATTAATTTTTCTCCTTCACTGATTTGCGCTAATGAGGCGGCACTGATAGGCTGAACTGATGGGCACTGATGAGGAGGCACTAATATGCTGCACTTATGGGCACTGATGTGTGGCACGGGTGGGCACTGATTGCTGGCACTGGTGGCACTCTATTGTAATCAGTGCCCTGATCACATGTCTTGATGTCCCCTGCGAAGAGATGCTGCTGATCGGCTCTCCTCGCCACACACCCTGTCAGTGTGAGGCGATGAGAGGCGATTACCGTCATTTTCATGTTTACATGTGACCAGCTGTGATTGGACACAGCCAATCACATGGTTAAAGAGCCGCAGCTCTGTACAAAGATCGGGGTAGCGCTGTGTCCTAGCAATACGGCACGGCCGCGAACACCACGCTGCACGCCAGAGCAGCCGCTCTGGGACTTCGTCCCAGAACGAGAGCCACACCACCTCTCCATCATTTGATGGTGGGCGGGCGGCAAGCAGTTCATGTTGTTTCCTTTTTATGTACTGAAAAGGTCCTTTTTACATGCAAGTTAAAGTGGAAGTAAAGTTCCACACACTACTTGGCATGCGCGGGAGTGACGTCATCGCTGCTCTGGCCAGTTACAGAGCCCGGACACAAAACAAGTGAAGATAGGAGCCCTCTGCAGCTCTGAGAACTCAGCATGGGAGGGCTTCGTTTTAAGTTAAGTTTACCATTCCTTGAATAAAAAGTTGACGTAAAATTGTCCTGCTGTTTTTCAATTTTACAGCACTTTATCAATCATCTCTGGTCTCTTAATTCTTGTGGTAAAACCCCTGAATGTATTTTCTGTTGCATATTTTGTCTGAATCTAGTAACTAATTTTTTGTTTGGTCCATTGCCAGAAGCACAGATAGAATGTCTTATTTTTACACCTTTCTCAATGGTTTCCATTTCCCTCCTGCTTTTCAAATGTATTGCACAGAAACCTAAGTGCATGTTATATCAACACACATATGCCTTTTTTTTTCCAGCTGAATGAAGATGATGCAGAGAAATGTGGACAAAATCCTACAGCACCCCTCCCCGGGCAGAAGAAAAGGATTTCTCATGTTAATCATTCCAATCATGTGAGGTTATTTTTTTTCGTGAGTCACAGTTGATGCCAAAGTGTATTCTTAGTTGTATGCACAGGACCCCAGACACAGTAAATATGTGACCCCCTTGGAATTAACTTTTTTTTTTTTTTCCAGTAATTTGTCATCAAATATGACGGAATCATCCTATAAGTTACAACAATAAACCATCACTATGAACTTAAGCTAATAACACACAAACAATTCTAATTTCTGTGTCTTTATTGAACACACCCATTAAACAATCACAGTGCTGGAGGAAAAAGTAAGTGAACCCATAGACTTATTACTAAGCTATACGAAACAATAGTTTTCACGCGGAGTGCAATTAATAAAACGCGTTTGGCAGCATGGTTTAGTTGCTTTGATAAAAGATACTCAAACATTTTAATATTGCTGTTTATAAGAAGCATGAGATAATGTGAACTATACCTCGCAAAAGAAGGAGCTCTCTGAAGACGTAGAATCAAGTGTAGCTTATCTGCATAGGGCTGGAAAGGGATACAAAGCAATCTCAAAGTGTTTAGGCATCCATCTGTCAACAGACAAATTGCCTATTAATGGAGACCGTTTAATACTGTAGCTACTACTCCTAGAAGTGGGCGCCCAGCCAAGATGACTCCCACGGCACAACACAAAATCCTCGGTGAATTAAAGAAAAACCTATGAGTAACAGCTAAGAGCACCTTGGCAAACTGAAACGCTACTGGGAAAATATTTTGTGGACTGATGAAACAAAAGAATTGTTTGGGAATAATACACAGCACTATGTATATTCTGATATTAAGAGGAAAATGTATTCCTAAGTTTACCAAAATATCCTATAGGATAATGCCAGGGTGTTGGGTGATGCAGCAGGAGAATGACCCTAAGCATTGAAGTAAAGCCACTAAAGACTGGCTTTAGAAAAAGAAAATGCACCTTTTTGGAGTGGCCCGGTAAGAGCACAGACCTTAACCCTATAGAGATACTTTGGAATGACCTCAGGTGACCCATTAACACCAGACATCCAACAATGCATGTGTCTGAGCTGAAGCAGTTTTGTAAAAAGGAATGCTCATAAATTACTCCTGAATATTGTGCTACCTATCTAGAGCTACCTAAAGCACTTCCTTGAAGTCATTTGTGCCAAAGGCGATTTGACCAGCTATTAACGCAAATGGTTCACTTACTTTTTCCTCCAGCACTGTGAATGTTTAATGGTGTGTTCAATTAAAACACAAGAAATTAGAATTGTTTGTGCAATGTCAGCTTAAAGTGCTACTAAAGTCTTGTTTTTTTTTTTTGTTTAACCGCTTCAATACTGGGCAAGTTTACCTCCTTCCTACCCAGGTCAATTTTCATCTGTCAGTGCTGTTTTTGCTTTTAAGTGTAAATGTCAGATCTGATGTGTGTTTGACCCCTAGCTCCCGCAATAAGGAGGACCCGTCATGCTTATTTCTATTACAAGGGACGTTTACACATTCCTTGTAAAAGGAAAAAAACTGATAACATTTTTTTTTTAAAGGGACAGTGTAAAAATAAATAAAAGAGAAAAAAAATTAAAGCGTCCCGTCTGTCCGAGCTTGCGTGCAGAAGCGAATGCATATGTAAGTCACGCCTACATATGTAAATGGTGTTTAAACCACATGAGGTATTGCCAAGATCGTTAGAGCGAGAGCAATAATTCTAGCACTAGACCTCCTCTGTAACTCTAAACAGGTAACCTGTAAAAATGTTTAAACATCGCCTATGGAGATTTTTAAGTACCGTAGTTTGTCGCCGAGCATGCGCAATTTTAAAGCATGACCTGTTAGGTATCTATTTACTCAGTGTAACTTCATCTTTCACATTATACAAAAAAATTGTGCTAAAAATAATTTTTTCCCCCCAAAAAATTGTGTTTGAAAGACAGTGTGACATAAAATATTGCAACAACCACCTTTTTTTTCTCTAGGGTCTCTGCTAAATATAAATAAATATATATATATATATATATATATATATATATATATATATATATATATATATATATATATATATATATATATATATATATATATAATAATGTTTGGGAGTTTTAAATAATTTTCTAGCAAAAAATACTAATTTAAACTTGTAAACAACTAGTGTCCAGAAAAAGGCCTGGTCCTTAAGTGGATAAAAGTATAAAAATTGCGATGGTGAGCTAGACTACTGCGATCACACAACCACTCCCGCTGATCAGTATTTAAAGCTGTTTAGGGGACATAAACGTATGCATTAAAAAAAATTCTGTTTTTTTTTTTTTTGTAGTAAAATTTGCATTAATGGAAGCATGCCATCAGGGAGACATAGAGGTTGCAATTGCTGATGACTTCTGAAAATGCTTTTTGCTGTGCGAAAATACTAACATACCGCTTGCTTAAGTACCGTACTTTGAATTACTCACATGGTACAAATGTACAGATAACACCATCTGACTTTTCACTGTTTGGTCTGATCTTACATGTTCTCACTGAGGGCAACAAAGTTCTGAGTGGATCAACATAACATGTAACTGTTTCATAAAACAGTTCAGTTTATTATACTCCCACTTTTTAGCCTGTGCAACTTGTATAATTTGTGGTTTCCCATGTTTAAAGTGGTTGTGAACCCTCTCCTATACCCAGTGAAGTGAATAGCGTCAGATGATACACAGAGATGAAACAAATCTCCCTACATAAGTTTTTACTTGTATATCTTTTTTTTTTTCAAATATACATTTTTATTAAGTTTTTCAACAAGGGAATACAGAAGGGGTACAGAACAACTGTGGTCAAAATAGACAATAAAGCATACATGTGGGCTTTCCAGTAAGAGCCCCATTTCTATCTGCAACGTGGAATACATAAACCGTTACAACAGGCAGGTAAAGCAATATTGTGCTCATATAATTTGACAATAAACATTCCTGATCTTGTATGCTAGCATATGTGATATTGTCTTAATCACTAAATTGCATGTTTAGTCGGAGTGTCTGTGTCTCTGTCAAATACACAGCATCCGAATATCTGAATATAGAACCAACAGTTGAGGAGGTCAGTATTGGGACATCTTTTAAGAATTTAATAAGGATTGCCCTTCATCGGAGTATATGTACACGTTCCACAGCCTCCAGACTTTAGAGTGTTTTTCTTGTTTGTTTTGTGCTGTAAGCACCAGATCCTCTAGTTTCTTAATTTCTTATACTTTACGCAGCCACAATCCAATGGCTGGAGGTGTGTTTTTGTTTCCAGGTAGCTGGAATGCAAGATTTTGCGGCATTGAGCAAGTGTCGCACAATGGATTTCTCGTACGATTGTGCCGGGATTGTGGTGGTGTGCAGGAGGAAGAACACTGGATCTTTTTGAATTATGTAATCTGTGAAATTTTGTACAATTGTCTCCATTGTTGTCCAAAAGTGGAGTAGTAGTGGGCATGACCAAAAGATATGGAGAAATGTTCCCTTATCTGTTTGACACCGCCAACATTTATCTGTCGTGGTAGGGAAAAGTTTGTGTAGTAACTGAGGCGTATAGTACCACCTTGTAGAGCTGCACAATTAATTGTTAAAAAATCGTGATCTCGATTCAACCCCTCTGAGGATCTCTATTGCAGAGTTTGCCGATTCTTTCATATAACAAGTGGAGAGATTAATCTGCTCACTTGGCTGTCAAAAGAAAACATCTGGGCAGTCTGCCAAGTTTTTAAAATGAAACATTGTAACTAACTTCCTTCTAAGAGCCCTTGCACACTGGGGCGGTTTGCAGGCGCTATTGCGCTAATAATAGCGCCTGCAAACCGACCCGAAAGTGCCGCTCCTTGCATTCCAGTGTGAAAGCCCCGAGGGCTTGCACACTGGAGCGATGCGCTGGCAGGACGGTAAAAAAAGTCCTGCCAGCAGCATCTTCGGAGCGGTGAAGGAGCGGTGTGTATACCGCTCCTTTACCGCTCCTGCCCATTGAAATCAATGGGACGGCGCGGCTATACCGCCGGCAAAGCGCCTCTGCAGAGGCGCTTTGCGGTGGTATTTAACCCTTTCTCGGCCGCTAGCGGGGGTATAACCGCACCGCTAGCGGCCGCAGACCGACGGTAAAACGCCGCTAATAATAGCGGCGTTTTACCGCCGACGCCGCCCCCCGCCCCAGTGTGCAAGGACTCTTAGATCAAAGGGAAACTTCTGTGTGTAAAGAAAAAAATCCAGGCAGTCTGCCAAGTTTTTAAACAATGTGTAAATGCAGGAAGTTTAACCACTTATAGTCTAAATCTTTTTCTGACACTTGTTTCTTAAGTTAAAATCAATATTTTTTGTTAGAAAATTACTTGGAACCCCAAACATTATATATATATTTTAGCAGAGACTCTAGGGAATAAAATGTCAATTGCTGCAATATTTTATGTCACACTGTATTTGCCCAGCAGTCTTTCAAGCGCAATTTGTTGGGAAAAAATACACTGCAATGAATAAAAAACAAAAACAGTAAAATTAGCCCAATTTTTTTTGTTTTAATGTGAAAGATGATGTTACGCCGCGAGAATCGTGAGAGAATCGTGATCTATCGTCTAAGCAAAAAAATCGCGATTCTCATTTTAGCCAGAATCGTGCAGCTCTACCACCTTGTTAGAATCTTATAGTTCGTTTGTTGTATTCTTGTGCAGATGGGCGATTTTAGAGGGAATCTGAGGATATTTTATGTTTGCACATCAGTGAAAGTCTGTTTTAGGTCTTTTTCCCATTTTTGTAAGAACACCAGGTCTGGTTATTCTGATGAGGTGTTAACCTCCCTGGCGGTATGATTATTTCGGATTTTAGGTGCTGAAAGCATGGAAATTTGGCGTTTTATATTGTAGGTCTGTAATTCTTAACAATAACACACTTAAATCTGTCCAAACCAGAGTCTAGTAGATATCCCGGGTATGATAAAGTTTGAAACACAAAAACATAAATTATAATATAATAAAAAAAAAATAATAATTAAAAAAAATAAAAATAAATAGTAATAAAATAAATTTCCACACGATTCACTATCGCTCAATTCTGCAAGTGTTCTAATTTACTATCGCTGTTTTCTAGCTGGTCTAAAGCCATTTTTGACGTAAAGGGACACTTTTAGGTTACTATGGACAATCTCCATTTTCCAGGCAGAAAGAACAGTATATGCTATATAAAACTGCATGCAGGGCATGGGCCAAAGCACTGGGGACAAAGGGGATGTGAAATCATTTCATACAGTACTGTAATCTGTAAGATTACAGTACTGTATGTGTTATGATTTTTACATTTTTTTTGAATTTGCCGCCAGGCTTCGCCCCCGTGCGTCGCGACGCTCGCAGGGAACGGAGCCTGGCAAGGAGAGGCTTCGGAGGAGGACAGAGCCCACGGACACTGCGGGGGACATCGCAGCATCCCGGGGACAAGGTAAGTAAAGCCACACCAGGATCCTGCGATGCAATCCCGAGTGTGGCTCGGGGTTACCGCTAATGGTGCTGAAATGTAACCCCGAGCCACACTTGGGAAAACCGCCAGGGAGGCTACGTAGGGTGTATGTTTTCGTCAGTACTTGAGGTAGTACTCCATCTCTACAATAGTCCTCAAATGTTGTCAAATCGTGTTTAAATTGTACTGGGTCTGGTATTGAGTGGATGAAGTGATGTAATCGTATAGCTTTCCAGAATGAAAGTTGGAAGCTACCCGTATCACTCGTTAGTGATTGGATCGATGTCCATCGATCTCCGTCTACGTAGTGTAGAGCACAGTCTTTACCTGCTGTCAAAAGCATCTCATATTCTGGTTCAATCCAGGCGTAAACTGGGAGTAGTGGGGAATTTCTTTATGTCAGGGAGGTTGTGTTCATCATTATCGAGCCCACGCGTAACGTGGCACCTATGATGGGGTGTGTCGTCATGTCCGGAGGGAGTTGGTCATAGCACCATATCGCTCCCTTTAGCTGCATATGTACCTGGTTGCATTCTATCTGCGTCCACAGTTTAGTTTGTACATGTCTGTTCCAGTCGATGATTCTCCCTAAGTGTACTGCTAGATAATTTTTTATGTCTGGAAGGGCCAGTCCTCCGTATTGTTTTGGGAGTGTACCTTATGCGTAGTCGCGGTTTCTTATGTGACCATATACATTTGGTAAAGGGGGAGTGTACTTGTCTGAAGTATAGAGATGGGATTTTGATTGGCAGTGCTTGGAACAGATACATTTTGTGAGGATGCACATTTTGATAAGATTGCATCTGCCAAACCAGGAGTGGAAGCCCCTTGTTCCACTCCTCGGGCAGCCCTCTGGCTTTTGTCAGCATTGGAGGGAAGTTGAGTTCAAATGTGCGTGTTAAGTCGCCTGGGATACACGTCCCCAGGTAGTTGAGATGGCTGACCATTTGAATTTAAATTTAGTTTCTTTCTCGAACATCACGGGACACAGAGCCACAGTAATTACTTATGGTTATATAGGTATCACTGGTGATTGGACACTGGCACACCCTATCAGGAAGTTCAACCCCCTATATAATCCCTCCCCCTTGCAGGGATACCTCCGTTTTTACGCCAGTGTCTTAGGTGATGGACGTGTAAAGATGTCCTGTGCTGAGCTCCAAAGGGAATATCCTAATATCCTATACTGGGGCAAGCCAGGCGAACCGGATCTATTCAAAGTGTCCTTTTTAGGCCGAATTGGATGGTACCCGGGCCTCGTGTCCGAAGAAACAAGGTTTTACCCGTAACGCTTCTCTTTTTAGAGAGCTGGACCCCGCAGATCAGAAAATGGCTTTAAACTTCCTAATTTCTGGCGAGGTGCTTTACGGGCCCAGAACTGCAGGATCCCCCTATTCATAGGGGGCCCCAGTCTCTGATGGTTTTTTCAAATGGAGCCCACCATGAGAGGTGAAGATTGGGTCTGTGTAAACTGAACCCTGCAGCTGGATAAGGTAAGAGGAGATTCCACAGAATTTTCTAATTCTAGTAGGTTTCTCCTTTAAGGTAAGTGCATGCTATGCCTATTGTGACCACCGGGGGCTGCCAAGAGCACATACCTTCACATGCTGGACGGTCTGTCTCAGTGATTCATCGCTGCACATGTTTTCAGCGTCTCAGGCCGGCTGCAAGGTAGGATGGAAGGGGGGATTTCTCATGTTTGAATGTTCCCCCCCAGGCTAGAGAGAGGCCACAGGGGTCTAGAAAGTGGTTATACCGCTCGGGCTCTGCTGCCTCGGCCACCATCTCTGACCATGGCTGTTTAGGCAGGTCTTCACTACCAGCTTCTCTCCCTCCTCCCCCTCCCCCAGCCTTCCTCCATAGTATTACAGGAGAGTCGGCCAGCGCAGGAAGCGCTCGTTTTTTTTCAAAACTTGAGGGGGGGGCGGTACAGGGGGGGGGGAGGGGGGCAGGACATCAGCACAGAGTGCTTAGACTCCCACTCAGGCCAGCTGCAGGCTATTAAAGGCACTCTGTACAGGTGCACACAGCCTTTTGAGAGACACAGAGCTGACGGTCGCATGTAAGGTGGGACACAGGCATTCTCCTAGGCAGCATTTACTGAAGTAACACCAGACTGAGCATTGGGTAGCAAGGCTTTTAGCCAGACTACATCGCTCAGCAGTCAGTGTTCATTTGTATACCTCACACCTTGTTGCTTTGCACTATGGGTAGAAGAGGTTCAAGCACCCCAGGAACCAGAGACACTAGGGGATCTCGTTCAGGTTCTGAGGGCCCCCTGTCAGCAGCATCCTCCCCCCCTGATGGGCCAGGGACGGCTAGCCAGGGAGAGCCATCGGGATCAGGGGCTACACCTGCTTCTGGCACTTCAGCCCCTGTATATATTACACAAGAAGAGTTTTTTTTCCTCAACCATTATTAGTCTAGAGGAAAGATTAATGGCCGTGATTACGTCTTCACTCAGTAGAAGAAAACGCACTAGGCCTTCCTCTGTTCCCCAAGACCCTCAGACAGAGGAGCTCTGGGATAAAGGAGACGAATCCCTTTCAGAGGATCGGGATGGGATGGATGATTCCTCTTCACAGGAATCAGGTGGAGAGGGACCCTCTGCGACTTCCCAAGAGGAGAAAGTGCAGATCCTCACTGGATTGGTCCGCTCCACATTTAAGTTGCCCCTACCTGAAACTGCTAAAGAATCCTCTTCTGCTTTGGGGTCACTGAAACCTTTCCAAGCAGCACAGGCTTTTCCTGTTCATACTTTACTCGAAAAGCTCATTTATTCTGAGTGGGATCACCCAGACAAACGTTTTTTTCCGCCGAAGAAGTTTTCAACACTTTATCCGATGGAAGAAAAGTTTATTAAAATGTGGGGAATACCGGCTATTGATGCCGCCATTTCCTCCGTAAATAATAGCCTTACTTGTCCTGTAGACAATGCTCAGATGCTCAGGGATCCTGTAGATAAAAGGATGGAATCCCTATTGAAGGATGTTTTCTCCTTAGCAGGATCAGTGGCCCAACCTGCAGTAGCAGCGATTGGAGTCTGTCAATACTTAAGAGACCATGTTAAGCAGGTCATCAAAGTATTACCTGAACAGCAGGTCCAGGGGTTTGCTAACCTTCCAGCAGCCTTATGCTTTGTGGTTCACGCCATTAGAGATTCTATCCTGCAAACCTCCCGTCTTTCACTGGGGTTGGTGCATATACGTAGAATCCTATGGTTGAAAAATTGGTCAGCCGAAGCACCATGTAAGAAGCTACTGGCTGGGTTTCCATTTCGTGGTGCAAGGTTGTTTGGAGAGGACTTGGATAATTATATCAAGAGAATCTCTTGTGGGAAAAGCACTCTCTTACCTGTCAAGAAGAAGAGTAAGCGTCCCTCTTTCAAACGGACTCTTTCCCCAGCGCCGGGGGCTTCATCCTCCAGGCAATCTCGACGGCCGCCTCCATCGGGGTCCAGAGACAAGAGTCAACTCCAGGGACAAAAAGTCCTGGGGGAAGAAGCCT
Organism: Lithobates septentrionalis; assembly: GCA_037952835.1. Taxonomy (NCBI): domain Eukaryota; kingdom Metazoa; phylum Chordata; class Amphibia; order Anura; family Ranidae; genus Lithobates; species Lithobates septentrionalis. The sequence goes on along the minus strand of JBBDGP010001816.1, from coordinate 640,944 downwards.
ACTAGCTAAAACACTAAGACCTCTGCATGAGGGGGCGCCCCCGTTCACTCGAGTGGGGGGAAGACTGCGACAGTTCTCAGAGCTCTGACAGGAAGATTTCCAGGACAGATGGGTAATCTCCACGGTAACCTTAGGGTACAAGCTGGAGTTTCAGGAATTCCCCTCTCCTCGGTTCTTCAGGTCACGTGTCCCCAGAGACCCAAAGAAGAAGCAGTCGCTCCTTCTAGCGTTAGAGCGACTTTTGTCGCAGGAGGTCATTATGATAGTTCCCGCAAAGGACCAGGGATTGGGCTTCTATTCCAACCTTTTTACGGTCCAAAAGCCAAATGGGGATGTCAGGCCCATTCTGGGTTTAAGGGATCTGAACCGATTCCTAAGGATTCAATCCTTCCGCATGGAATCAATTCAAACAGTAGTTCCCACCCTGCAGGGAGGAGAATTTCTGGCATCAATAGACATCAGAGATGCATATCTGCATGTGCCCATTTTTCCTGCTCATCAGAAGTTTCTGCGCTTCGAGGTAGGAGGGCGCCATTTCCAGTTTGTGGCTCTGCCTTTCGGGATAGCCACTGCACCTCGAGTGTTCACAAAGATCTTGGCTCCTCCTCTGGCCAGATTAAGGGCTCAGGGTATAGCTGTCATAGCATACCTAGACGACCTGCTCTTGATAGACCGGTAGGGAACGTCTTTGAATGGAAACTTGAGGACCACAGTCAGGTATCTAGAACACCTGGGTTGGATCCTCAACTTAGAAAAGTCTTTCCTAAAACCAGTAAGAAGACTGGAGTATTTAGGTCTGATTATAGATACAGGCCAGGAGAAAATATTTCTACCCCAGGCAAAGATCGCTGCTTTAAGAGAGCTGATTCTGGCAGTAAGGACCAAGAAGGGTCCCTCTGTCCACCTTTGTATGAGGCTACTAGGGAAGATGGTGTCTTCATTCGAAGCAGTTCCCTATGCTCAGTTTCACTCAAGAATGCTGCAACACAGTATTCTGTCGACCTGGAACAAGAAAGTTCAGGCATTAGACTTTCCGATGCACCTGTCGCATGCGGTGCGTCAGAGCCTCAATTGGTGGCTCATACCCGAAAACCTGCAGAAGGGGAGATCCTTTCTACCGGTTACCTGGACGGTGGTAACAACAGATGCCAGTCTGTCAGGTTGGGGAGCAGTTCTGGAACAGGCTGCGGTCCAAGGGGTATGGTCCAAGACAGAGAGGACCTTACCCATCAACATTCTGGAGATCCGGGCGATACATCTAGCTCTAAAAGCCTGGACTATCAGGCTACAGGGTTGTCCGGTCAGGATCCAGTCCTGACAAAGCCACAGCAGTGGCTTATGTCAATCATCAGGGAGGCACCCGGAGCCGAGCTGCTCAAAAGGAGGTGAACCAGATCTTAGTCTGGGCAGAGATGCATGTGCCATGCATATCGGCAGTTTTCATCCCGGGAATAGAGAGTTGGCAGGTGAACTATCTAAGTCGCCAGCAGTTACTTCCAGGGGAATGGTCTCTGCATCTCGACGTCTTTTGGGCCATATGCCTAAGATGGGGGGTTCCAGATGTAGATCTCTTTGCATCCCGATTCAACAAAAAGATAAACAGATTCGTGGCAAGGACAAAAGATCCTCTTGCATGCGGGGCGGATGCGTTGGTGATTCCGTGGCATCAGTTCTCACTGATTTACGCATTCCCGCCTATTCTGCTACTACCACGACTCCTTCGCAGGATCAGGCAGGAAAGGAAGTCGGTACTTCTGGTGGCCCCCGCTTGGCCCAGAAGGACTTGGTATGCAGAAATAGTAAGGATGACGGTAGGTTCCCCGTGGACCCTACCAGTACGCCCAGACCTGTTATCTCAAGGTCCAGTGTTCCATCCTGCCTTACAAACGCTAAATTTGACGGTTTGGCTATTGAGACCCACGTTCTGAAGAGTCGTGGGCTCTCAGGTCCTGTCATATCTACCTTGATCAATGCAAGGAAGCCAGCTTCCAGGAGGATTTATCATAGAGTCTGGAAAGCTTATGTATCCTGGTGTGAATACAGAGGTTGGCATCCCAGGAAATATGTCATAGGTAGAATCCTTGACTTTCTACAATTAGGATTAGAGATGAAGCTGGCCTTGAGTACCATCAAGGGTCAGGTCTCTGCTTTATCAGTATTATTTCAGCGGCCACTTGCTTCGCATTCTTTAGTCCGAAGCTTTATGCAGGGGGTGATGCGTCTTAATCCTCTGGTTAGGGCGCCCCTAAACCCCTGGGACTTGAACTTGGTCCTGGCTGTGTTACAGAAACAGCCTTTTGAACCAATAAGTCAGATTCCTTTGGTCTTGTTGACAAGGAAGTTAATTTTTCTGGTGGCCGTCTCTTCTGCTAGAAGAGTTTCAGAATTAGAAGCCCTTTCCTGTAAGGAGCCTTATTTGATTATACACAAGGATAGAGTGGTACTGCGCCCTCATCCTAGTTTTTTACCGAAGGTGGTTTCTGATTTTCATTTAAACCAAGACCTTGTTCTACCTTCCTTTTTTCCAGATCCCTGTTCTCCGGAAGAGAGATCTCTACATTCGTTGGATGTAGTGAGAGCAGTTAAGGCCTATCTCGGGGCAACTGCTCAGATCCGCAAGACGGATGTTTTGTTTGTGCTGCCAGAGGGTCCCAATAGAGGACAGGCAGCGTCAAAAGCTACCATTTCTAAATGGATTCGACAATTGATCATTCAAGCTTACGGTTTGAAACAGAAGATTCCTCCGTTTCAGATCAGGGCACATTCCACAAGGGCTATTGGTGCTTCTTGGGCAGTGCATCACAGGGCCTCCTGCAAGGCCGCAACCTGGTCTTCAGTTCATACATTCACCAGATTCTATCTGGTGGATGTGAGAAGGCATGAGGATATCGCCTTTGGGCGTAGTGTGCTGCAGGCAGCGGTACAGGGTCCTCAGGTCTGATTGCACCCTACTTGGTCGTGGTTCCCCCCCCTCAGGTAGCATTGCTCTGGGACATCCCATCAGTAATTACTGTGGCTCTGTGTCCCGTGATGTTCGAGAAAGAAAATAGGATTTTTTAAAACAGCTTACCTGTAAAATCCTTTTCTTTTGAAGGACATCACGGGACACAGAGGTCCCGCCCCTCTTCTAATACACTATATTGCTTGGCTACAAAACGGGTATCCCTGCAAGGGGGAGGGATTATATAGGGGGTTGAACTTCCTGATAGGGTGTGCCAGTGTCCAATCACCAGTGATACCTATATAACCATCAGTAATTACTGTGGCTCTGTGTCCCGTGATGTCCTTCGAAAGAAAAGGATTTTACAGGTAAGCTGTTTTAAAAAATCCTATTTTTCAGGGGAGACAGACAGGTCGTTTGGAACCAACAAATAACTATAAATTCACACTCTCATGTGGAACTGTATACGACCCCAGATCCAGCCCAGTAAATGTAGATCCAGTGTCATATACCTTAAAACAGTAAGCGATACAACTTGTATAAAATATGGATAGTGACCCCTTTACTTCCGTCTAGTCTGTGACCTTGTCGGTGTCTCTTCTAATCCCCTATTAGTCTCTTTTGGTAAAATTATTGTGGGATGGGTAGTTTTAAGTCGTGTGTTTGAACAGTGCGGTCGTGGTCCTGTGTGAGGAAGGACCCCGTCCGGCACTGTAGACCTCAACCTGTGGACCTTGATATTGGAAGGGGAGGAGCATAGGAAAATGGTGTGTCCATCTACAGCCCCTGGGGCTAGGCCTATCCCCCTGTGGAGTTGGCCTTCCTATCTTCTCCGCACCCTGCTTGGGATGACTTCTGATAGGTGCCAGTGGTGTCTAATGCTCACTAGAATAACCTAGAAGTACACCCCTTCCAGAAACAGCATCTCCATCATGTCAGAGTATTCTAACAATGGTAACAACACAGTATCTTCAGGTTGGCGCATGGTGGGGGGTGGGGCGGGATGGGGCTCGTGGACCCTTAAAAGACATTATATAAGTGAAGATTTATATTTACGGCTGCCCGCCTCCATCAAACCCTAACGGGCAAGCGAGGGGGGGCAGCTAGTGTGTAAAGGGAAAAATTAAGGCCTTAAAACCTCCTCGTGTATATCTGGATGGTCCAGTTTGCCCCATTCCCCCACGGTGGCCGTATTCTGTTCTAATAATGGTGTTGTCGTCCCCTTTCTCAGCTTGTGGATGTCTCCATCCATTGGTGCGTCTGGTAACCCCTAGTTCCCCACAGGGTGTTCCCTTCATAGGCCCATTTGGCTCCTGGGTGTTTCAGTCTAAACTGGATACCCCAGCATAAGTCTATGAGGACAAAACGCGTAGGGTTTATTTGCTACCCTAGCCATCTTTTTACTGTGCTTTTTTTAGTTCAGTTGAACCAAATTTTTACTGGATTGCTTTTATTGGATGTTGGAAGATACATTTATTTAAATAAATCCCCTACTTCTTCTTTGTTGGATTAACACCATGTGGAGGCTCTTTTTTTTTCTTTTTTCTCGTTTATACCCTGGGAACTGTCTTTAATTAAGTGGATCATGGATGATGACTAAAGCCCGCTATACCTCAGAATAGGACGGCAAACCAAGATAGCCGGGCGTTCAGGCTTAGCTCATCTCCTTCCTCGGTGAGTAAGGTTCCAGGTTCCCCTTCAGGCAAGAATATTCCATCGATTGGGATCGGACCTACATTCACCGCTTGGCAGTACAAGCGTATTTGACTCACCGCTCATGGCTTGTAAGTCCACCATTGCTGGTAAGAGTACCTCATCTTTTCTTACCTTCTGAAGCCATCGATGTGAAAGTATTAATCTGCAATGTCAGCTCACTCTTAGCGCTTCCTGAGAAGCATAAGAGCTTCGGAACACCAACATCACAATAGTTTCATCTTTATGAACCCGCATACATTAATATGGATTCTAAATGCTAAATATCATTTCCACATGATATTACTTTATTTATGTTTGTCACATTTATTATCTTGATACATTAGGCATGTGCTGTTTATACTATACTAGCATCCATCCTTGTGCGTTCATTTGGCATTTTTTTTTTAAATCAAAATTAATTTATTTGGTTTTCCATATAGCCATATACATGTTATACATATGACATACATATAAGATTCAACATGTAGCTTATGAGTTGCTTTGGGTTTGCCATTGAACATTTATACATCTCATATTTGGATGGCCATGTGGAACAGAAGAGAGAACAACAGAAAGGTAGAAAAAAAAGGGGGGGAATAGAAATACATTTACCTTGAAAACATAACACATGGTGTAAAGCATAGGGTTTGACCTATTCGCAGAGCCCTGCGGGTATTTCTCAACCATTTGTTTAGGCTGCCCATTCCTTCATCCTCTGTAGTCTCTACATAGAAGTCACACAATTGTCATGTAGTCTGGACCCATCTATTATACCTGTTCCCTTCTCCTTGTAACAGTCTATATTTGACCAGTTGGTGGGGTGCCAGACTTGAAACATCTAACCATTCCTGCCACATCGTGTAAAATTTACGGGATCATTCCTGTGTTGGTAAGTTAACTTTTCTCGAATTAACATTTTGTTCACTTGGTCAATCCATTGTTGCCTGGTGGGGACCCTGGGAGTGATCCAACATTGAGCTATCAGTTTTCGAGCTACATAGAGTAATTGAAGGATCGCTGTGCGGATAGAAGGAGTTAACGCCTCCTCATCCAAGGCACCCAACAGGCACACTATAGCAGTTCTTGGAATTTCCCAGGCATATACCTCAGAAATTACTTCTAGAATCCTTGTCCAATACCGAAAAAGTTTTGGGCGTTTCCAAAACATGTGCAAAAGGTCCCCATGGTCCCTCTTACATTTTGTACAGAGAGGTGTATCCCGAAGTCCCCACCTATGAAGTCTGGCAGGTGTTCTGTAAGCCCTGTGCAATAGGTAAAGTTGTGACAGTTTTTTGAGGCTGATACCGAGACCACGGGAGCAGAGGCAAGGCAAAGACTCCACGTCTCCCCATCCAATGGTCCCACATTCTCCTCCCATTTATGTCTACATGGTAAAGTGGCGGGATCCTGGAGTGCATTAAGGATGATGTTGTATCCTCTAGAAATCTTACCCTTTTTTTTTCATTTTCCATTAAAATCCCCTGTACTATGTTATGATCAATCAGTCTAAGTGGCGTAAGTCTGGATTGCATTTGTAGTGCGTGTCTCAATTGTATATATTTAAAGAAATTAGTGCGTGGAATACCAAATTCTGCTTGGACTTCTAGAAAGGATTTAAGGACAGGACCATTATACAGTTGTGACAGAAATTGGAGCCCCGCTGCTTCCCAGTCTCTAAATCCTTTGAGCTTAATTAGCTTCCTATAATATGTATTTCTCCAAATGGGGGTAAGTGTAAGGAAGCCTCGCACGCCTAGCAGCCGTTGAATGTATGACCATAACGTTTTTAGTAAAATTATGCATGGGAGTCTCCTCCCATGCATAACCTTTCTCTAAGGCGGACAATGCGATAGCATCATCCGAAGAAATGTCTAAGAGTCTGCGTATTGGATCTAGCGTGTCCTTCAATCCCCATCCCCCCAGCTGCTGTAGCTGAGAAGCAAGGAAATAAGCCCTGGCATGCGGGACCGCCAGCCCCCCTCCTCTTTACCGTATTATAAAGTGGAAAGGCTAATTCTAGCTGATTTTTTGCGCCAAATTAAGTCCCTGAACTGGCTATCTATTTTATCAAACCATCTCTTAGGGATCCACACCGGGGAATTATGGCAGATGTACAGGAGTTGTGGTGCCCACACCATCTTTATGAGGTTTACTCTCCCCACTACCGATAGTGGCAACTTATGCCAAGCGTTACACTTCTCTCTGAATTTAGTCAATAGAGGGACAAGATTAAGTGATACATACTGTGAGACATCTGGGGATATCTGCACACCCAGATAACGAAACGAAGATATTATCTGTATCATTGATGCACAGTCAGGCAAGGGTACAGTCAGTGGGTCTAGTGGCATTAAGACTGACTTATTCCAGTTAATAGAAAAGCTGGACAGTGTACCAAAGGCTTTAATATTCATAACTGTGACCAGAGAACCCTGTGTATCACCTAGATATAGTAGGGTATCATCAGCGTACAACGACACAACGTCCATCCCTGTGTTACGTCGGAACCCTATCTCTCTATCACCTCTTATGCCCCGTACACACGGTCGGATTTTCCGACGGAAAATGTGTGATAGGACCATGTTGTCGGAAATTCCGACCGTGTGTAGGCTCCATCACACATTTTCCATCGGATTTTCCGACACACATATTTGAGAGCAGGATATAAAATTTCTTTTCTCGGACATCACGGGACACAGAGCCACAGTAATTACTGATAGGTTATAGGGTATCACTAGGTATTGGACACTGGTCACACCCTAATCAGGAAGTTCAACCCCCTATATAACCCCTCCCCTTCCAGGGATACCTCAGTTTTTACACCAGTGTCTTAGGTGTTGGATGTGCAAAGATGTCCTGTGCTGAAGCTCCAAAAGGAATATCCTAAGATCCTATACTGGGGCAAGCCAGGCGACCGGATCCATTCAAAGTGTCTTTTCATGGCCGAATTGAATGGTACCCGGGCCTCGTGTCCGAAGAAACAAGGTTTTACCTGTAACGCTTCTCTTTTTAGAGAGCTGGACCCGCGGATCAGAAAATGGCTTTAAACTTCCTAATTTCTGGCGAGGTGCTTTACAGGCCCAGAACTGAAGGATCCCCCTACTGATGGGGGCCCCAGTCTCTGACGGTTTTTCACAAACGGAGCCCACCGTGAGAGGCGAAGGCTGGGTCTGTGTAAACTGAACCCTGCGGCCTGGATAAGGTAAGAGGAGATTCCACAGAATTTTAAATTCTAGTGGCTCTTCTCCTTTAAAGTGAATGCATGCTGTGCCTATTGTGACCACCGGGGGCGGCCAAGAGCACAAACCTTCTCATGCTTCATCTGTCTCAGCGTCCGCTGCACAGGCTCTTCCTCCAGCTCCAAAGGTAGATGGTGGGGGTTTTTCTCTGCTGGGATGGTCCCCCCAGGCTAGGGAAAGGCTCAGGTAGGCTGTAAGGCGGGTGAGACCGCACTGTCACAGCCGCTACCGCCACCGAAGCCGCATTGCGATGCAGGGCCCATCACTGCCGGCCTCCTCCTTATTCCCCCAACTCCAGCCTCCCTTCAGGCTTGTCAGAAAGGGTCGGCTCGCGCGGGAAGCGCTCGTTTTTCAAAACGAGGGGGGGGGCGGGGCGTCAGCACAGCGTCAGCGTGCCCAGACGCCCACAGTGCCTGAAAGCATGGCTATTTAAAGCACACTGTACAGGTGCTCTGAGCTTTGGAGAGACACAGAGCTGACAGTCACATGTAAGGTGGGACACAGGCATTCCCCTAGGCTGCATTCACTAAAGAACACCGGATTGGGCATTTGGTAGCAAGGCTTTTAGCCAGACTACATCGCTCAGCAGTCAGTGTTCGTTTTTGATACCTCACACCTTGTTGCTTTGCACTATGGGTAGAAGAGGTTCAAGCACCCCTAGAACCGGAGGCACTAGGGGGTCTCGTTCAGGTTCTGAGGACCCCCTGTCTGCTACACCATCCCCTCCTGAGGGACCAGCGGCAGCTGGACAGGGAGAGCCATTGGGGTTAGGGGCTACATCTGCTGCCGGCACTTCAGCCCCTGTGTACATTACACAAGAAGTTTTTTCCTCAACCATTTCTGGATTAGAGAAAAAACTAATGGCCGTGATTACATCTTCACTGAGTGGAAGAAAACGCACAAGGCCTTCCTCTGCTCCCCAAGACCCTCAGTCAGAGGAGCTCTGGGATAAAGGAGATGAATCCCTTTCAGAGGATCGGGATGGGACAGATGATTCCTCTTCGGAGGATTCAGGTGGAGAGGGACCCTCTGCGACTTCCCAAGAGGAGAAAGTCTTAGTGCAGATCCTCACTGGTTTGGTCCGCTCCACATTTAAGTTGCCCCTACCTGAAACTACTACAGAAACCTCTTCTGCTTTGGGGTCACTGAAACCTTTCCAAGCAGCACATGCTTTTCCTGTTCATAATTTACTTGAAAAGCTGCTTTACTCTGAGTGGGATCACCCAGATGAGCGATTTCTTCCGCCGAAAAAGTTTTCTACACTTTATCCTATGGAAGAAAAGTTTATTAAGAGGTGGGGAATACCGGCCATTGATGCGGCCATTTCCTCTGTAAATAGTAATCTGACTTGTCCTGTAGACAACGCTCAGATGCTCAAAGATCCTGTGGATAAAAAGATGGACTTCTTATTGAAAGATGTGTTCTCTTTAGCAGGATCAGTGGCCCAACCTGCAGTAGCAGCGATTGGAGTCTGTCAATACTTAAGAGACCATGTTAAGCAGGTCATCAAAGTATTGCCTGAACAGCAGGCCCAGGGGTTTGCTAACCTTCCTGCGGCTTTATGTTATGCTGTTGACGCCATTAGAGATTCTATCGTGCAAACCTCTCGCCTCTCGCTTGGGTTGGTGCATATACGTAGAATCTTATGGTTGAAGAACTGGTCAGCCGAAGCACCATGTAAGAAGCTTCTGGCTGGGTTTCCCTTCCGTGGTGAAAGGTTGTTTGGAGAGGACTTGGATAATTATATCAAGACGATCTCCTGTGGGAAAAGCACTCTCTTACCTGATAAGAAGAAGAGTAAGCGTCCCTCTTTTAAACGGACTCTCTCCCCAGCGCCAGGGGCATCAGCCTCCAGGCAGTCACGACGGTCTCCTCCGTCTGGGGCAAGAAACAAGAGTCAACCCCAGGGACACAAGAAATCCTGGGGGAAAAGGTCTTCTAAGCAAGACACTAAGACCTCTTCATGAAGGGGCGCCCCGCTCGCTCGAGTGGGGGAAAGACTGCTGCAGCTCTCAGGGCCCTGGCAGAAGGACTTCCAGGACAGATGGGTAATCTCCATGGTAACCTTAGGGTACAGACTGGAGTTCCAAGAATGTCCCTCTCCTCGTTTCCTCAGATCAGGTGTTCCCAGAAAACCAGAAGAGAAGCAGTCGCTCCTTCTAGCGATAAAGCGACTTTGGTCGCAAGAGGTCATTGTGGGGGTTCCCACAAAGGATCAAGGATTGAGACTCTGTTCCAATCTTTCTATGGTCCGAAAACCAAATGGGGACGTCAGACCCATTTTGGATTTAAGAGATCTGAAACAATTCCCAAGGATGCAGTCCTTTCGTTTGGAATCAATTCAGACAGTAATCTCCGTCCTGCAAGGAGGAGAATTTCTGATATCAATAGGCATCAGAGATACAGGCCTATATGTGCCCAGTTTTCCTGCTTAACTGAAGTGTCTGCAGGCAAAGATCACTGCTCTAAGGGAGCTGATTCTGACAGTCAGGGCCAAGAAGGGTCTTTCTGTCCGCCTTTGTATGAGGCTGCAGGGGAAGATGGTGGCTTCATTCGAAGCAGTTCCCTATGCGCAGTTCCAAGCAGAACTGTTGCAACACAGTATTCTGTTGACCTGGAACAGGAGGGTGCAGGCATTAAACTTTCCAATGCACCTATCGCATGCGATGCGTCAGAGCCTCAGTTGATGGCTCATACCCGAAAACCTACAGAAGGGGAAATCCTTCCTACCGGTTGCCTGGGATCCTCTTGCAGGCAGGACGGATGCGTTGGTGATTCCGTGGCATCGGCTCTCACCGATTTATGCATTCCCTCCCATTCTGCTACTGCCACGGCTCCTTCACAGACTCAGGCAAGAAGGGAAGTCGGCACTTCTGGTGGCCCCCGTTTGGCCCAGAAGAACCTGATAAGCAGAAATAGCAGGGATGATGGTGGGTTCCCGGTGGAACCTACCGATACACCCAGACCTGTTAGCTCAAGGTCCGGTGTTCCAGCCTGCCTCACAAATGCTAGATTTGACGGGTGGGCTATTGAATCCCACGTTCTGAAAAATCGTGGGCTTTCAGGTCCTGTCATATCTACCTTGATCAATGCAAGGAAGCCAGCTTCCAGAATGATTTATCATAGAGTCTGGAAAGCTTATGTATCCTGGTGTGAATCCAGGGGTTGGCATCCCAGGAAATATGTCCTAAGTAGAATTCTGGATTTTCTACAATTAGGATTAGAGATGAAGCTGGCCTTGAGTACCATCAAGGGCCAGGTGTCGGCCTTATCAGTGTTGTTTCAACGGCCGCTTGCTTCGCATTCTCTGATCCGAAACTTTATACAGGGGGTGATGCGTCTTAATCCTCCGGTTAAGGCGCCCCTAAACCCCTGGGACTTGAACTTGGTTCTATCGGTGTTACAAAAACAACCTTTTGAACCAATACGTCAGATTCCTTTGGTCTGACGTATTGAGTGGTACTGCGCCCTCATCCTAGTTTTTTACCGAAGGTGGTTTCAGATTTTCATCTAAACCAAGACATTGTGCTACCTTCCTTTTTTCCAGAACCTTGTTCTTCGGAAGAAAGGTCATTACATTCTTTGGATGTAGTAAGAGCAGTCAAGACCTATCTGGAGGCAACTGCTCAGATTCGCAAGACGGATGTCTTGTTCGTGCTGCCGGAGGGTCCCAATAGAGGACAGGCAGCGTCAAAAGCGACCATTTCTAAATGGATTCGACAGTTGATTATTCAAGCTTACGGTTTGAAACAGAAGATTCCTCCGTTTCAGATCAAGGCACATTCCACAAGGGCTATTGGTGCTTCTTGGGCAGTGCATCACCGTGCCTCTATGGCTCAGATCTGCAAGGCCGCAACCTGGTCTTCAGTTCATACATTCACCAGATTCTATCAGGTGGATGTAGGAAGGCATGAGGATATTGCCTTTGGGCGTAGTGTGCTGCAGACAGTGGTACAGGGTCCTCAGGTCTGATAGCACCCTACTTGGTTGTGATTCCCCCCCCCCCCCTCAGTTGGCATTGCTTTGGGACATCCCATCAGTAATTACTGTGGCTCTGTGTCCCGTGATGTCCGAGAAAAGAAAATAGGATTTTTTTATTACAGCTTACCTGTAAAATCCTTTTCTTTCGACGGACATCACGGGACACAGAGGTCCCGCCCCTCTTCTAATACACCTATACTGCTTTGCTACAAAACTGAGGTATCCCTGGAAGGGGAGGGGTTATATAGGGGGTTGAACTTCCTGATTAGGGTGTGACCAGTGTCCAATACCTAGTGATACCCTATAACCCATCAGTAATTACTGTGGCTCTGTGTCCCGTGATGTCCGTCGAAAGAAAAGGATTTTACAGGTAAGCTGTAATAAAAAATCCTATTTTTCCAACAACAAAATCCGTTGTCGGAAATTCCGATCGTGTGTACACAAATCCGACGAACAAAGTGCCACGCATGCTCAGAATAAATAAAGAGATGAAAGCTATTGGCCACTGCCCCGTTTTATAGTCCCGACGTACGTTTTACGTCACCGCGTTCAGAACGATCGGATTTTCCGACAACTTTGTGTGACCGCGTGTATGCAAGACAAGTTTGAGCCAACATCCGTTGGAAAAAATCCATGGTTTTTGTTGTCGGAATGTCCGAACAAAGTCCGACCGTGTGTACGGGGCATAAGTCTTGCCGCGAGTGGTTCCAGAGCTAGAGCAAACAGCAGGGGTGACAATGGGCACCCCTGCCTAGTGCCCCTAAACAGTGGAAATGGTTCTGACAGTTCCCTGTTAACCCTTATTCTGGCTGATGGTTGGGCATATAGTAATTTAACCCATCTAATAAATGTGTCGCCTATGCCCATACGATCCAAAACTTTCCACAGATAAGGCCACTCGACACTGTCGAAGGCCTTAGCTGCATCTATTGAAAAGATGGCCTGATTACCGGGGTTCTCAACTGGGAGTTGAATATTCAAGAAAAGGCGTCTGATATTTTGGGCTGTGGATCTGGTGGGTATGAATCCAGATTGGTCCCTATGGACCAGTTTTTGGACCACCAGGGACAATCTCATTGCCAACACCCTGGCCAAAAGCTTAATATCTGTTGTAAGTAGGGAAATGGGTCTATAAGAGTTAGGAGATGTAGCCTCCTTACCAGGTTTCAGTAGTACAAATATAATCACTTTGTTCATGGAATCTGGTAAAGTGCCTCTCTCTAATGCCTCGTTTCACGGCGTCCTCTACATTTAGAACGCCGTTCTTCGTTACACTATTCCGCACCTGGGACCCCATCAGACTGGACTCTGCTAGCCTCCCCTGGCCGGGCACCATTGCTTAACCTCTTCAGTGCCTCAACATCTGCTGGCCGGCACTACATTACTCCCGGCCTGCAGTACCAGGGACCCCCCGACCTCGGAGGTCACTCAGCAGCTGGGGTACTACACCCAGCCATGTGGCTGGGTGTAGTACCCCAGCTGCTGAGTGACCCCCGAGGACCCAGGCCCAGACGTCCTCCACTCATACCTCCTCTAACCTCCCGCCTTCAAACAATTGATGGGCCCACTCAGTTGGCCATGCCTTGGGTGGGCACATAGACCTTGCGGGTTGCGGACCAGGAGCGGGACTTACGTCCGGTGGTGTTACGTCCCCCCCCTTCTTTCCTTTTTTTATGGATGCAGCATTAGATACATGCCCTCCAAGCAATACTACATGACACATCTGTTGTTTGCTGATTCCAATCTGATACCCCTGAGGAAGAGAATATGCTCGAAACGCATCGGGTACTCCCCGCATATGTGTTCTATGTGTATTGGAGTTCTAGGATTGTGAATTATTCTATGCATGTTTGTATTGCCAATTTTTGTATGTATCACGCTTGCTGCATATTTACCCCTTGTGCCACAGATCCATTTAAAGATCCATACTATTAATAAACACTTTATCATACAATCCTTATATCCTCCATACTCTTTATGACCTATGAGTAGGTGTTTCCTTCTAAAGTCCCATTAGAGGATCAATTTCCATAAAGCAAGTTCAACTTGGGATGTGGGTTCACCTACCCCTAGACCAACCTAGCACCAACCCCTGCCTATTTAATGCCTCGTTATAGACCTTTAAAAGCATGGGCAATAATGTTTCAGCATATCTTTTGTACATCTCGGACGGGAGACCATCAGCTCCTGGAGATTTATTATTATGAGTATGTGCCAGGGCTAAAGCCAATTCATCCTCCCGTTATTGGGGCATCTAGTAAGGTCGCGTCCGAGGTCGACAATCGAGGTAGCTCACACTCTTCCATAAAGCTTAGTATGTTGCCTTCACCAGGGTGTACCTTTTGGAGGTATAAAGGTCAGCATAGAATGAGCGAAAAATTTGCGTTATTGTAGAAGTGCACGTGTAGGTAGCCCCTTGGGTATCACCCCTGGGAGGCCATGTAGAACGTCTGGGAGTTGAGCGGTAAAGGACTCGCATGCCCGCTGTTCCTCGTGGTGTCCGCCATTTTAGGAGCCGGAAATTATTCCTGTGAGCTGGGAAAGTAACGCTGGATTTCTCCACTTGCTTGTGGTCTGGAAAGCGGTTTCCTTCTCGGTTTTTCCTCTCCGCTTCCCAGCCGAGTACATGCTGTGTTTCCTGGTGAGTATGGCTGTAATTAGGGCTGGAAAGGCCAGGACAGACCCAGAGCTCCACAAGAACATGTCCTTACTCCATGTCCAGACCACGCCCCCTTTACTTGAATATCTGCTGCCTTTCCCTTTCCACATCCTTTAATCAGTGCACATCGTGTTTATAAATCTTTCCTCCTGTTTCAAATCTTTCCTCTTGTTTCAGCAGTGGGAAGGGAGTCTGGGCATACACTGTGTGAGAACGGATTGGAGGAAAGGCACCCCCACCATCCCCACATAGGCAGAGGAATGAAGAAACATGCATAGCTGCAGTCTGAGTAGGCACGCTCTCTGCTTATCTATCTCTAAGTTCCCTCCCTGACACACATTTGCAGCTGCTTTTATCTCCTGTGTCTGAGAGATTGTCAGAAGTTATGCTGATAATGGAGGAACAGAAAGACACTGAACTCGGAGCTTTGGAGAGAGATAAGTAAATACTACAGATATGTTCCCAGGTCAGATTTCATGAATGGGGTTTACAACCACTTTAACCACTTCCCGCCCGGCCTATAGCAGAATGATGGCCGGGCGGTGGTTCAGTTATCCTGACTGGGCGTCATATGACGTCCAGCAGGATAACATGCCGGCGCGCAACGCGGCGATCGGTGGTGCGGTGTGTCAGTCTGACACACCGATCTCGGTAAAGAGCCTCCGGCGGAAGCTCTTTACCACGTGATCAGCCGTGTCCAATCATGGCTGATCACAATGTAAATAGGAAGAGCCAGTGATCGGCTTTTCCTCACTTGCGTCTGACAGACGCGAGTAGAGGAGAGCCGATCGGCAGATGCCCACACTAGACCACCAGGGAAGCCCCCAGGACCATCAGGGAAGTCCCCAGCATGTGGATGGCCAGGTACATCCCACATGGCCATCCACATGTAAAAAAAATGCCCAAAATATGCCAATCAGTGCTCACAAATGGGCACTGACTGGCACATCATATTTACATGACAAAACAGGGATGCCCAGCAGTGCCATCCATCAGAGTCAGTGCCACCCATAAGTACCCATCAGTGCCGCCTATGAGTGCCCATCAGTGCCGCATACCAGTACCGCCTATCAGTGCCCATCAGTGCCACCTCATTGGTGCCCATCAGTGCCGCCTTATCAGTGCCCGTCATTGAAGAAGAAAACGTACTTATTTACAAAAAAATTTTACAGAAACAAAAACTTGTTTTTTTTGCAAAATTTTCGGTCTTTTTTTTTTTTTTTTTTTTGCGCAAAAAATAAAAATCGCAGAGATGATCAAATACCACCAAAATATATTTGTGGAAACAAAATGATAAAAAATTTGTTTGGGTACAGTGTAGCATGACCACGCAATTGTCATTCAATTTGCGACAGCACTGAAAGCTGAAAATTGGCTTGGGCAGGAAGGTGTCTAAGTGCCTGGTATTGAAGTGGTTAACTTACAATAAGTTGCCATGGGGCATCTAGTTTTTGGTTTTGCTTACTTTTGGGGGTTGATACCTTTTTTTTTATTTTCTTCTTTGCGTTAACTTTGAACAGCAACTTTTTTGACTAAAAACATGAAAAAATTTGTTAAATTGTCTGACATTTCCCTTATTGAGATATTTTTTATATGCTGCTATCCTCTTCTTCTTTTGCATAGAAAAGAACTGTAATTATTTTAGCAAGTAACTTGTGCAGTGTTTCATGTTTGTAGAAGTGATTTGCTATTGTAATCATGTAACACAAATTAACCTATAGTTGTGTTAAATCACTTTTTTGGCAACAAATTGTCAGTGACTATAGCAATTTATTTGGCTAGCTACAATTCACTGTTACTAGCTGGCATTAATGATTTGAATAGGTGAGAAATTGCTGCTACATAATCAACCAACTGACATGGTCCTTACAGTGCAGGAATACATTTTCAACCACCATCCTTCTAAAATTCTGCTCAGAGAATCTATCCAACTTTGCTAGTATTTATTTTTTATTTTTTTTCCACCAGGCTGATTTATCCAGTAAAAATGTTGTCCGTCTATATCGCCGTCCCACACCACAAGAGATTTGTTATCAGAGAATTCAGAAGGCACAGGAGCAGGCGGCACAACTTATGTCTCAGCAGAAATCCAGTCGACTGAAAAGCAGTGTTCAGAAGTCCCCCCTGTCTCTGCCAGGAGATGCAAAACGAATTGCTCGTGTGCCAGCCTCTCAGTCTTCCACCACTTGTCAATTGCTTTTGCCAGGTAAGCTGAAATTAAATATTTGTATGTTTTGACATGCCAGTGATCCCTAATTTAAACATAAACCTATGTGTAACCCAGTATTGTCAAAAAACTAGATCGTGTTAGTGCTCAAACCAGGAGCAAAACAACAACAATTTTTAAAGCCCAGCTCCAGGAAGCTTAAAAATTATCCCTTGCAAGTAGGGCTGCACCCGCACTGCAAAGGGCTAATTGCTTGTTTAAGTCTAGGGGGACAAAAAAAAAGTCTACTTATCCGATCCTCTGTGCTGCTATAATGGACCCTGCAGCATTTTCTCACCCATGCTCCACCTGTCGAAGATCATAACGTCAGCAAGACCAATGCAGGGCCCATAGCCCTGCATTCAGCCTGATGATGCTGAGGGACAGTCCACTGCTGGAGCATGGGGGAGCACCATCAGGTGGGGCATGTGGAGGGTCGGGTACGTTTTTAAAGTGTTTCCTCTTTTATAAACAAGCAGTTAACCTTTGCAGTGTGAGCATAGCCTCACTGTAATCATATTCAAATTTCCTGTATTTAGGCTTTAAGGTTTTAAGAGTTTCTATGCAGAGTATTTCCTCCCTACCAAATCTGAGCAGCCCATGTGACAATAGCGTCATGCATGTGGGCATATACACAGTGGTAAATGACAGCTCTCTCTCTCTCACTCCTCCTCTATGCCCACTAACCAGCTAAACAGTGGGGGTGGGATATTGCATGTAGATTGATGGAGGCTTTACCTCCCTATTATTTTAAGTCACACA
This sequence comes from Lithobates septentrionalis, assembly GCA_037952835.1. Classification (NCBI taxonomy): domain Eukaryota; kingdom Metazoa; phylum Chordata; class Amphibia; order Anura; family Ranidae; genus Lithobates; species Lithobates septentrionalis. Next base: position 623,461 of record JBBDGP010001816.1, on the reverse strand, counting down.
GGCTGGAAGGGTGTGACACAGCCTGTGACTGGCAGAAATCCGTCCACACCATGTTATTGACAAAAAATAAGGATTTGATTTCATTTTTGGGCTTGTAGCACACATTGCATCAGGAACTTTTTTTTTTTTTTTTTTGGTGGCATTTTCTGAGAATTCCACTTGGGGTACACAGTTCTAAGAAGTAGGAAGGGTTTGTTAGACACACTGTACAGAGGTACTTTTGAGTCCTGCTTGTAGATTCATTTAATCAGGAACTCCCAAACTTATTTGCTCCAGATAGCCTCTAAACTACAGTAGACCATTGGACACTTCTCCTAGCAGCTGCATCAGACTTCGCCCCACAGTGATCAGACTAGGAACCTAGAGCCTTTATAGGGGCCTAAACAGTTTGCCCTTTTATCTGCATTTACCCATTTTTTTTTTTTTTTTAACCTTTTCGCTGCCAGGCCTTGCGCTCCACTTTTAAACTTGGCTGGACAGACCATTTTTTTCAATTTTTTTATTGCTTTTTTATTTTTCCCTTGCAGCTTTCAGAGTTTGTAAAAGACCCCCCCCCCCCAACCATATATTTTCTGAAAGCTCATGACCAGTAGAATAAAAATAATGTGCTACTGATTTTTAGGGCACAACGAGATTTGCGAAAATGTTTATCAAATCAATATTTTCATTATAAAAAATACACTAAAATCATTAGCAGATAAAAACAGCACATTTTACAAAATTCCTACTAAATATATATAATAGATAAATTGTAGCGCTAAAAGGGGAGAAAAAACACCATGTATAGTGTAAAGTAAATGTCTCTATAAACATAAGAATATGTCCCAGTGGTGACGTGTTGTCAAAAAGGAGTGGTAGTCCACGACAAATTGGTGCAATCAATGTGGAAGTTCCTTCAGCTTCCTAAATATCTGTTTAGATGTCATCAAAGTGATAAGTGGATAGGGTACGCTTACCGGAACTGTTGGACTCTACTGCCATTAGCATAGAGTCAATCGAGCTGTTTATAGAGACATTTACTTTACACTATACATGGTGTTTTTTCTCCCCTTTTAGCGCTACAATTCATCTATTATATTGTTTCACATTTTCGTCACATGTTTTGTAGCAGCTTTGTTTCCTCCACCTTTTGGGTAGCGCATTAATCATCCCCTTTTTCCACTACTAAATATATAAGCTTAACCTGTATTGAGTTAATAAATAACAAATATTTGTAAATTTTAAGTTACGCCTTTTTGCAAAATGATGAAAATTGAGCGTACGCAAAAATGTTATTAACCAAATTTCTTTAAAAATCTGAAGGTTTTCATTTTCCCCTTAGTTTTCAGAGTTTGTAAAAGACGCCCCAAACTATACATTTTCTGAAAACATAGGATCAGTAGAATAAAACGAAGGTGCTACTGACTTTGCAGACCCCGCGATATTTGCGCAAATGTTTACCCAAAGAATATTTTTGTTAAAGATGCACTAAAATCATTATTAGCAAATACAAACACTGCAAATTTTACAAAATTCCTGCCAAGTTCCTTCTAAATGTAAAAGCTTAACCTGCATTGTTTTAACAAATATTTGTAAATTTTAAATTGCGCCTTTTTTGAGAAATGGTGAAAATAGGACGTACACACAAAATCTGGAGGTTTTCATTTTTCATATATTTTTTCAAAGCACAAAAAAAATAATATAAAGTGCTTCTGATTTTTAAGGCACCGCGATATTTGCGCATGTTTATCCAACAATATTATCGCTAAAATACACTAAAATCATTAGTTGATTTATACATGGCAAAATTTACAAAATTCCTACTAAATATAAAAGTAAGAACTGTATTGAGTTAATAAATAAGAAATATTTGTACATTTTAAATTGCACGTTTTTGTGAAATGGTGAAAACTGAAGGTATGCAAAACTGTAAATAAAAACAATTTACTCTAAAAATCCGGAGGTTACCATTATTTACTTACAGCTTTCAGAATTTGAAAAGACCCGCCCCCCCAAACCATACATTTTCTGAAATCACGTGACCTGTAGAAATAAAAGTGCTACTAATTTTTTTGGGCCCCCGCAATAATTGCGCAAATGTTCATCGAATAGCTGTTTTCACTAAAAATACACTAAAATCATAATTATTGCACACAAACACAACATAACTTAAAGAGGAAGTAAACCCCATAACTTATCTTTTTTAAAAAAAATATATAAATGGTGTTAAGCATTACTAAGCCATACATATTTAAATTTATTCTAAACCAGCTTTGTAAATACCTTTTTTATCAGTTTTATTATTTAGGCTCTTCTGGGTATCACCCGCGCCATTCATGCTCCTGTATGCTGAAGCTTTTGTGGATGTCATTTTCACCCCTAGTTCATTCCCCTGTGGAAATCTCGCGCATGCGCCGTAGCGTCAGAACCAAGCCTCTATCTCGATTGCCGTTACTACGGCAACAGGGCGAACACAATGAGGATGGCAAATCACTAGCAAGGCGGAGAGGATCATACAGCAGCTACTGCAGCATCGCGATGCTTCGCTCTGTGCCGTTCTCATTGTCCGCTAATGACCCGGCAAGCAGAGGAGACAGAAACGGCACACATTGTGTGCAGTTAAAGGATATACACAGTGCGCAAGCGCGGGACACGTCACAGCACATAGGGCGATTTGTATCAAAACCAAAACTGTGCGTGCACTTTCACAGGCAGCGATCAGCTGCCTGTGCTATATAGACGAACTAAAGTAGTAGTGGAGGGTTTACAACCACTTTAAATTTCTGCTAAATTGCTACTAAAGCATCGTTCACATGTGGCGTACCAAAGTGTATGCCCATGGAGGGCCATGTTTACCCGCACAGGGAAGCACAGGTGTTCTGTGCATCCCCATGCAGGCAGTCCCATTTATGTCAATTGGGATGCAACGGCTGCACAGGCATAGCCGCTGCTCCCAATCTGACATCTGTGTTGGTGCACAACCTCGAACGCAGACAGTGTGCACTCAGGGACATGAACCTGGACCTACATGGATGTCAAATTGGGAGCAACGGTTCTGTTTGCGCAGTTGCTACATCCGAAATTACATCAATGGGACTGCCTGCACAGGAATGCACAGAACACCTGTGCAACCCTGTACAGGTAAACATGGCTTTGCAGGGGTGTACCCTGTGTATGCCCTGTGTGAACAAGGCCTTAGGCCCCTTTTACACAAGCACCCCTGTGTTTCACTTTTAACTTTGGCCAAGGTAAATCACAGAGCAGCCGGAGCGGTTCAGCCCTCTGGCCGCTCTGCATTGCTGGCTGGCTAAGGGGCAGTGTGTTGCACGATTCAATGCACCGCACTGTCCCTTTTTTTTGTTTTTTTTCTGTGTACAAAACGTAAACTTCACTCACTGCAATGGCAGGTGGTGCGATGCGCTGCCTGACATTGCAGGGAGAATTAAAATGCAGCATGTCTGTATTTTACTACAGCACACTGCACCGCAGTGCTAGGCTGCGTTGCAGTGTGAATGAGAAACATGGGAAACTATTGTTTCCTGCGTGTGTGTGCGGTGACTGACATTTTACCATGCGGTAAATCATCTGTTACCGCACATAGTGTGAATTGGCCCTTAGAGGTTCCAGAGTTTATAAAAGACCCCTAAACCATTTATTTTTCTGATGGAACATAACTGGTAGAACAAAAAAGATGGTGCTACTGATTTTGTAGGAAAGGTGGGCAGATGATATCAGGATCCTCACCTTGGCCAATCAGGGGAAGCCTTGTGTTCATCGATAAAAACACATGGCTTCCTCTAAATGGCTGAGCAGCACTCATCTTGACTCAATTTTGTTTCGGGAGCAGACCGGAAATCTCCTGAGATGCTGCTGGAACACAGCACTTTATACCGATGATACAGCGCTGACAGCAGAATCATCATAGTAACGGAATTAGTTTTGTTTCGGCCAGCTTGACTAAAACTAACTATTTAAAGTGATAGAAAACCTGTATTTAGGCTTTAGAGGATAACAATACTTTAACCGCTTGCCGTCCAGCTGCCATCCTTAAACTGCGGCAGGTTGGTGCGGCTGCACAAACCGCCGTATGTTTATGTCGGCCGCTTTAAGAGCTATAGGGGACACGCGAGACGCCAGAGCCGATGCGCATGGCTGGCGGCCTTGACGTCCGCCGGGGACCCGCGAACGCTCCTCAGAGAGCCAGAACGGTTTTAAAGGACTTTAAAGCTGAGTTCTACCCTAAAGTGGAACTTCTGCTCATCAGATTTCCCCCCTCCGGTGCCACAATTGGCACCTTTCAGGGGGGAGGGGGGTGCAGATACCTGTCTAATACAGGTATCTGCACCCACTTTCGGGCATAGATAGCCGCAGAATAGCCGCAGATTGTATATTATAGCTTAGTGGCTGCATTTTTTTTTTTTTTAGGCTTTCTGTCCTTTTATTTTCCCCTGGTGATCTGGCAGGAAGTCTGTTGTGCAACAGAACAGGCTGTCCTGCAGATGTAGTAGAATGTTGAGATAAACCATTTATCACTGACAGGGTTGCTTACAATGATAGCTTTTATTTATGTAAAAGCTTTTATCCCAAAAGCAACAAAACTGTCTGCTTTAACTGCCTAAAAATGTATTAGCTGGAGTTTGACTTAAGTTTGTTTAGTGTATCTAAATCTCCTAGTGCATGTCACACTACCCTCCCCCCTAGACTGACAATGCTTCTGTCCAGAGGTGTCTCTTTTTCTATTTATTTAAACTGAGCATAGAATGAAGAACACTTAAAATGATTTGCAAATCAAAGATACATGCAAATATCTGCTCTGTCCACCCTCTTTCCCCAGTTATAACCCCTTTTAAAGGATAAGTTCACCTTTTGAAAAAAAATAAATGCATGTTTTTGTGCTAGTAAAAAAAATGTGCAGTCATTTTTTTCTAAGGAGCCTGCAGAAAATTGCATAAGCCATTAGCAGATTGCAGGTGCAATGTCAGGCTCCTGCAGACTCTCAATGAAGATCAATGAACTACGAGGGTGTACCCCAATTACAGGTGTAAATCTGCACAGAAAGGTGAACATAGCCTTTAACTGACGCCCATGCTGGATGCTAATTCTGTGATTGTGCTACACATCATGGTTCCTGGTCATAGTTACATATTCTGGTTGAAAAAAGACACAAGTCCATCCAGTTCAACCAATAGAAGGGAAAAGAAAAATCTGCAATCCTATCTATACAATCCTATATCTACTGTTGATCCAGAGGAATGCATGAATCAATTTGCTCCAGCAAGGGAAAAAAATTCCTCCCTGATCGCCCAAGAGGCAATCGGATGTTCCCTGGATCAACTTTACCTATAAATATTAGTATATAGCTATATTTTGTGTATCTAGGAAAGAATCCAGGCTTTTCTTAAAACAATCTACTGAGCTGGCCAGAACCTGTTCTTAGGGGAGTCTATTCCTCATTTTTACAGCTCTTACTGTGAAGAAGCCTTTCTGTATTTGGAGATTAAATCTAGTTTCCTCCAGACGTAAAGAGTGCCCCTGTGCCCCTGTGTCCTCTGATGACCTTAAAGTGAATAACTCAACACCAAGTTCACTATGTGGACTGCTTACGCATTTATATATGTTGATCATACCCCCCTTATGCTCCGTACACACAACGGAGGACAGCTGTACTGATTAAACTAAAATCGTACAATGTGGTATCGTATGAGAAAAATTTTTGTTTTTTGTCCGATCGAATAATATCGGATGAACTGTCGTGATTATCTCTCGAAAGCTGTGTACGAACGATCTGATTATTGTACGATCGCTTCGAAAGCAGTATTTTTCGTACGATTTTCGGATTGTGTGTACGGGCCACTAATCTCCTCTTCTCAAGAGAAAATCAATTCCTCTAATCTATCCTAATATCATAACTGAGCTCCTCCATGCCTCTTATCAGTTTGGTTGCCCTTCTCTGCACTTTCTCCAGTTCTCCAATATCCTTTTTATGCAGTGGTGCCCAAAACTGCACTGATGAGATCACTGACAGCCACTCCTAGAGATCGCATATCTTTGTTTAGAAACAGGCCAGTCACCAATCTAAACTGCAGTTGTGCCTTGTATTTTGACAGAAGCAGCTGGCAGGCAGAAACTGTTAACCACTTGAGCTCTGGAAGGTTTTACTCTATATGATCAGGCCATTTTTTGCTATTTAGCACTGCATTACTTTAACTTGGTTGCGCGGTTATGCAACGCTATAACCGAACCATTTCTTTTTTTTTTTCACTCCATTCGATCTTTCTTTTGGTGGTATTATCACCATTGGGTTTTTTTTTTCTTTTTATAGAAACAAAAAAATTAAAAACAATATTTTTTACTTTCTGCTACAAAACATATCCAATAAAAAAATGAAATAAATTATCTTCATAAATGTTGTCCAAAATGTATTGTGCTACATGTCTTTGATAAAAAAAAAAAATCCTACTAAGTGTATATTGATTGGTTTGCGTGAAAGTTATAGCGTCTACTACAACTATGGTGTATGTATATATACTGTAATTTTTTATTTTTCATACTACTAATGGCGGTAATCAGTGACTTCTAATGGGACTGCAATAGTGTGGCGGGCAGTCTAAAACTGATGCTGGTGGGGGACTAACTGCGACTGACATCACCAGCGACACTAATATAGTGATCAGTGCTAATACTATACACTGTCACTGTACTGACACTGGCAGCGAAGGGGTTAACATCTAGGGCAATCAAAGGGTTAAATGTGTGCCAACAATGTGTAATGTGTGCTAATTTTTATTACAGATCTTGGTTTCTTATCCCTGCTTTGCAGAGATAAAAAACAGAGACATTGCTCCATCTGCATGTGTGCGCCCTAAACCTGGAAGCAGGCAGTGACATATGGATTTTTTAGTTTACCTGTGCGGGGACGCCCATCCGCTGTGCATTGAAATAGTACATGAAATATGAATAAAGCTTATCCTTCTATAGTATGTACTTGCCTCAATTGAGAGCACTAATGCCCTGTACACACGATAGGATTTTCCGATGGAAAATGTGTGATAGGACCTTGTTGTCGGAAATTCCGACCGTGTATAGGCTCCATCACACATTTTCCATAGGAATTTCCGACACACAAAATTTGAGAGCTTGCTATAAAATTTTCCGACAACAAAATCCGTTGTCGGAAATTCCGATCGTGTGTACACAAATCCGACGCACAAAGTGCCATGCATGCTCAGAATAAATTAAGAAACGAAAGCAATTGGCTACTGCCCCGTTTCGTCCCGACGTACGTGTTTTACATCACCGCATTCAGAACGATCGGATTTTCCGACAACTTTGTGTGACCGTGTGTATGCAAGACAAGTTTGAGCCAACATCCGTCGTAAAAAATCAATGGATTTTGTTGTCGGAATGTCCGATCAATGTCCGACCGTGTGTACAGGGCATAAGTGGTTGATTTACTAAAACTGGAGAGTGCAAAATCTGGTGCAGCTGTGCTTTGTAGCCAATCACCTTCTAACTCCAGCTTGATCAATTAAAGATAAACTCCAACTTTCTTTTCACTAGAACTGAATGGAATAATCAATCCCAGCACAGATCATACCTCTTTACCTTGTTGCTTTTATTGTCTGCAGATCCCTTGATATCCTGGGTATAGTTGTTGCTTTGTTCCATATGACACTCTGTATTTCCTGCTGTTGACTCTGTCCCTTCAACAGCCACTTCCTGCAGTAACCAGTCTAAAACACACCCCTCTGTAGTCTTTGAGCATCTGAAAAAGATGTAACTTCTTTCATATCTCTGATGGTGGGTGAGATTAAATACATCCTAATTGGCATTCAATCACGCCCAGTCACAACCTACAGGAAGAGTCCAAACCTCTCAAGTCCCGCCTCACAGATCACAGCATTATTCAAAAATGAAAAGCCCTTCATATACACACATACAGAGCCCTGCTGTTAATGATTGTGGGAGGGATTGAATAGATAGTCTTGGTTCACACTAGCACCACATGAAAGTCCAACGCGACTATCATTCCTGGCAACGTTGATGGATCTGCTGTGTGTGTGTTGTTTTTTTTTTTTTTTTTCCCCTCACCCCTCCCTCCTGGTCATTCTTGGTGCCTAAAAACTTTCTTCCAGGCACACTCCATTCACGCCTCAGAGTAGCAGAAATGCATGTTCCCGCTTGCGGTTTCTTGCATGTTTTTCAAGCGTAAACGTGCACTTAAACGTGCACTTAAATTCCCCACATGCGACAAATGCCCCCAAAGTAGCACTAGAACATGCACAGAAAATGCTTGTGTTTTTTTAGTTTATTTGTTTTTTAGTTTTGGCGGATTGCCCTAGGTTCGGAAACGCACAGATGTGAACGAATGGTAAGCCAAGCAAGATGCGCTGCCACTCCTTTTCGAAATGCAAAGCGCATGTTTTCTGTGCAGGTTGCCAATTGTTTGGAAATGCGCAGATGCAAATGCAGTCTAAATGGTAATGCAAGCGTGATGCACATTGCTCCTTTTCAAAATACATGGCACAGCATGCGTTTTTCTTGCTTGCTGAGGATTTGAAAACGCGCAGATGAGAACAAATTGTAATGCAAGCGCACTGTGCATTGCCATGCATTTTGTAAACGCACAGAAAAGCATACATTTTCTTGTGGGTTACTGTGCATTCACAATTTCTTTCTCGAACATCACGGGACACAGAGCCACAGTAATTACTGATGGGTTATATAGGGTATCACTGGTGATTGGACACTGGCACACCCTATCAACCCCCTATATAATCCCTCCCCTTGCAGGGATACCTCAGTTTTTACGCCAGTGTCTTAGGTGATGGACGTGCAAAGATGTCCTGTGCTGAGCTCCAAAGGGAATATCCCATATCCTATACTGGGGCAAGCCAGGCAGACCGGATCCATTCAAAGTGTCCTTTTGTGGCTAAATTGGATGGTACCCGGGCCTCGTGTCCAAAGAAACGAGGTTTTACCTGTAACGCTTCTCTTTTTAGAGAGCTGGACCCCGCAGATTAGAAAATGGTTTTCTAGCCTAATTTCTAGCCGGGTGCTTTACAGGTCCAGAACTGCAGAATCCCCCTATTCGTAGGGGGCCCCAGTCTCTGACGGTTTTCTAAACTGAGCCCACCGTGAGAGGTGAAGATTGGGTCTGCGTAAACTGAACCCTGCGGCTGGATAAGGTAAGAGGAGATTCCACAGAATTTTTTTAATTCTAGTAGGTTTTCTCCTTTAAGGTAAATGCATGCTATGCCTATTGTGACCACCGGGGGCTGCCAAGAGCACAAACATTCTCATGCTGATTCTGGCTCAGCGTTCGACGCTGTACAAGCTCCCCCGACCGGCTCCAGGTAGGATGGGATGGGGGGTTTTCTCCTCTGGGATATTCCCCCCAGGCTAGGGGGAGGCCGCAAGTGGGCTGTAAGGCGGTTTTACACCGCACTGTCACCGCCACTGCCGCCGCCAGGCTGCCATTGCAGTATGCATGCCCCATCGCTGCCAGCCTCTCTCCTTCCTCCTCCACCCCCAGCCTTCCTCCATGCTTTTCCGTAAGGGTCAGGCTCGTGCGGGAAGCGCACGTTTTCGAAAAAACAAAGGGGGGGGGCGTCAGCATGCTCAGACGCCCACAGTGCCAGAAGCAGGACTATTTAAAGCACACTTTACAGGTGCTCTGAGCCTTGGAGGGACACAGAGCTGACAGTCGCATGTAAGGTGGGACACAGGCATTCTCCTAGGCTGCATTTACTAAGGGAACACCAGATTGGGCATTTGGTAGCAAGGCTTTTGCCAGACTACATCGCTCAGCAGTCAGTGTTCATTTTGGATACCTTACACCTTGTTGCTTTGCACTATGGGTAGAAGAGGTAAAAGTACCCCCATAACCAGAGACACTAGGGGATCTCGTTCAGGTTCTGAGGACCCCCTGTCTGCTACTTCCTCCCCCCCTGAGGGGCCAGGGACGGCTGACCAGGGAGAGCCGTTGGAGTCAGGGGCTGTACCTGCTTCCGGCACTTCAGCCCCTGTATACATTACACAGGAGGTTTTTTCCTCAACCATTACTGGGTTAGAGAAAAGATAAATTGGCCGTGATTACAGCTTCACTCAGTGGAAGAAAACGTACTAGGCCTTCCTCTGTTTCCCAAGACCCTCAGGCAGAGGAGCTCTGGGATAAAGGAGATGAATCCCTTTCAGAGGATCAGGATGGGACAGATGATTCCTCTTCTGAGGAATCAGGTGGAGATGGACCCTCTTCGGCTTCCCAAGAGGGGAAAGTCTTAGTACAGATCCTTACTGGATTGGTCCGCTCCACATTTAAGTTGCCCGTACCTGAATCTGTTAAAAAATCCTCTTCTGCTTTGGGGTCGCTGAAACCTTCCCAAACAAAACAAGCTTTTACTGTTCATAATTTGCTTGAAAAGCTCCTTTATTCTGAGTGGGATCACCCAGATAATCGATTTCTTCCGCCGAAAAAGTTTTCAACACTTTATCCTATGGAGGAAAAATTTATTAGGATGTGGGGAACGCCGACCATTGATGCGGCCATTTCCTCTGTAAATAGTAGTCTGACTTGTCCTGTAGACAACGCTCAGATGCTCAGGGATCCTGTGGATAAAAAGATGGAATCCTTATTAAAGGATGTTTTTTCCTTAGCAGGATCAGTGGTCCAACCTGCAGTAGCAGCGATTGGAGTCTGTCAATACTTAAGAGACCATGTTAAGCAGGTCATCAAAGTATTGCCTGAACAGCAGGCCCAGGGGTTTGCTAACCTTCCAGCGGCCTTATGTTATCTTGTTGACGCTATCAGAGATTCTATCATGCAAACCTCTCGCCTTTCACTTGGGTTGGTGCATATGCGTAGAATCTTATGGTTGAAAAATTGGTCAGCCGAAGCACCATGTAAGAAGCTCTTGGCTGGGTTTCCTTTTTCGTGGTGCAAGGTTGTTTGGAGAAGACTTGGATAACTATATCAAGAGAATCTCTTGTGGGAAAAGCACTCTCTTACCTGTTAAGAAGAAGAGTAAGCGTCCCTCTTTCAAACGGACTCTTTCCCCAGCGCCAGGGGCATCAGCCTCCAGGCAGTCACGACGGCCTCCTCCGTCTGGGGCAAGTAACAAGAGTCAACCCCAGGGACAAAAGAAGTCCTGGGGGAAGAAGTCTACTAGACAAGACACTAAGGCCTCTTCATGAAGGGGCGCCCCCGCTCACTCGAGTGGGGGGAAGACTGCTACAGTTCTCAAAGCTCTGGCAGGAGGACTTCCAGGACAGATGGGTAATCTCCACGGTAACCTTAGGGTACAAGCTGGAGTTCCAAGAATTTCCCTCTCCTCGTTTCCTCAGATCAAGTGTTCCCAGAGACCCAGAGAAGAAGCAGTCGCTCCTTTTAGCGTTAGAGCGACTTTTGTCGCAAGAGGTCATTATGGTTGTTCCCACAAAGGATCAAGGATTGGGCTTCTATTCCAACCTTTTTACGATCCAAAAACCAAATGGGGATGTCAGACCCATTCTGGATTTAAGAGATCTGAATCGATTCCTAAGGATTCAATCCTTCCGGATGGAATCAATTAGGACAGTAGTCTCCATCCTGCGGGGAGGAGAATTTTTGGCATCGATAGACATCAGAGATGCATATCTACATGTGCCCATTTTTCCTGCTCATCAGAAGTTTCTGCGCTTCGAGATAGGAGGGCACCATTTCCAGTTTGTGGCTCTGCCCTTCGGGATAGCCACTGCACCTCGAGTGTTCACAAAGATCTTAGCTCCTCCTCTGGCCAGATTAAGGGCTCAGGGTATTACTGTCATAGCATACCTAGAAGACCTGCTCTTGATACACCGGTCGGTAGCTTCCTTGAACGGGAACTTGAGGACCACGGTCAAGTATCTGGAACATCTAGGTTGGATCCTCAACCTAGAAAAATCTTTCCTAAAACCAGTAAGAAGACTGGAGTATTTGGGTCTGATCATAGATACAAGCCAGGAGAAAGTATTTCTTCCTCAGGCAAAGATCACTGCTTTAAGGGAGCTGATTCTGACAGTCAGGACCAAGAAGGGTCCTTCTGTCCGCCTTTGTATGAGGCTGCTGGGGAAGATGGTGTCTTCATTTGAAGCAGTTCCCTATGCTCAGTTCCATTCAAGACTACTGCAACACAGTATTCTGTTGGCCTGGAACAAGAGGGTTCAGGCATTAGACTTTCCGATGCACCTGTCGCATGCGTCAGGGCCTCAATTGGTGGCTCATACCCGAAAACCTGCAGAAGGGGAAATCCTTTCTACCGGTTACCTGAACGGTGGTAACAGATGCCAGTCTGTCAGGTTGGGGAGCAGTTCTGGAACAGTCTGCGATCCAGGGGCTATGGTCCAAGACCGAGAGGACCTTACCCATCAACATTCTGGATATCCGGGCGGTATACCTTGCCCTAAAAGCCTGGACTATCAGGCTACAGTGTTGCCCAGTTAGGATCCAGCCCGACAATGCCACAGCAGTGGCTTATGTCAATCATCAGGGAGGCACCCGGAGCCGAGCTGCTCAAAAGGAGGTGAACCAGATCTTAGTCTGGGCAGAGATGCATGTGCCATGCATATCGGCAGTTTTCATTCCAGGGATAGAGAACTGGCAGGCGGACTATCTAAGTCACCAGCAGTTACTCCCAGGGGAATGGTCTCTGCACCCCGACGTCTTTTGGGCCATATGCCAAAGATGGGGGGTCCCAGATGTAGATCTCTTTGCACCCCGATTCAACAAAAAGATAGACAGATTTGTGGCAAGGACAAGGGATCCTCTTGCATGCGGGACGGATGCGTTGGTGATTCCGTGGCATCGGTTCTCACTGATTTATGCATTCCCGCCTATTCCGCTACTGCCACGACTCCTTCGCAGGATCAGGCAGGAAAGGAAGTCAGTACTTCTGGTGGCCCCGCTTGGCCCAGAAGGACTTGGTATGCAGAAATAGTAAGGATGACGATGGGTTCTCTGTGGACCCTACCGGTACGCCCAGACCTGTTATCTCAAGGTCCAGTGTTCCATCCTGCCTTACAAACTCTAAATTTGGGCTTTCAGGTCCTGTCATATCTACCTTGATCAATGCAAGGAAGCCAGCTTCCAGAATGATTTATCATAGAGTCTGGAAAGCTTATGTATCCTGGTGTGAATCCAGGGGTTGGCATCCCATAAAATATGTGATAGGTAGAATTCTTGATTTTCTACAATTAGGATTAGAGATGAAGCTGGCCTTGAGTACCATCAAGGGCCAGGTCTCGGCCTTATCAGTATTGTTTCAACGGCCACTTGCTTCACATTCTTTGGTCCGAAACTTTATGCAGGGGGTGATGCGTCTTAATCCTCCGGTTGAGGCGCCCCTAAACCCCTGGGACTTGAACTTGGTTCTGGCGGTGTTACAGAAACAGCCTTTTGAACCAATACGTCAGATTCCTTTGGTCTTGCTGACGAGGAAACTAATTTTTCTGGTAGCCATCTCTTCTGCTAGAAGAGTATCAGAATTAGCAGCTCTTTCCTGTAAGGAGCCTTATTTGATTGTACACAAGGATAGAGTGGTATTGCGCCCTCATCCTAGTTTTTTTACCGAAGGTGGTTTCAGATTTTCATCTAAACCAAGACATTGTTCTGCCTTCCTTTTTTCCAGATCCCTGTTCTCCGGAAGAGAGGTCACTACATTCTTTGGATGTAGTAAGAGCAGTCAAGACCTATCTGGAAGCAACTGCTCAGATTCGCAAAACGGATGTTTTGTTCGTGCTGCCAGAGGGTCCCAATATTGGACAGGCAGCGTCAAAAGCTACCATTTCTAAATGGATTGATTATTCAAGCCTACGGTTTGAAACAGAAGATTCCTCCGTTTCAGATCAAGGCACATTCCACAAGGGCTATTAGTGCTTCTTGGGCAGTGCATCACCAGGCCTCTATGGCTCAGATCTGCAAGGCCGCAACCTGGTCTTCAGTCCATACATTCACCAGATTCTATCGGGTGGATGTGAGAAGGCATGAGGATATCGCCTTTGGGCGTAGTGTGCTGCAGATAGCGGTACAGGGTCCTTAGGTCTGATTGCACCCTACTTGGTTGTGATCCCCCCCCCCCCCTCAGTTGGCATTGCTTTGGGACATCCCATCAGTTATTACTGTGGCTCTGTGTCCCGTGATGTTCGAGAAAGAAAATAGTTTTTTTTATACCAGCTTACCTGTAAAATCCTTTTCTTTCGATGGACATCACGGGACACAGAGGTCCCGCCCCTCTTCTAATACACTTATATTGCTTTGCTACAAAACTGAGGTATCCCTGGAAGGGGAGGGATTATATAGGGGGTAGAACTTCCTGCTTAGGGTGTGACCAGTGTCCAATACCTAAAGGTACCTACATAACCGATCAGTTATTACTGAGGCGCTGTGTCCCGTGATGTCCATCGAAAGAAAAGGATTTTACAGGTAAGCTGTTATAAAAAATCCTATTTTTTTTGTTTACAGCACAAAAAATAAAAACTGCAGAAGTGATCAAATACCACCAAAAAAAGCTCTATTTGTGTGGAAAAAAGGACATAAATTTTATGCGTGTAAACATCGATGCACGACTGCGCATTTGTCAGTTAAAGTAATGCAGCGCCGTACCCCAAAAAATGGCCTGGTCATGAACGGGGTAAACCTTCCGGAGCTGACGTGGTTATGATAATAAACTTCTTTTTTTTTTTTTTGTCCTAAAAAGAAATGTAAAAATCATTTAGTTAGGCAAATTAGTAACACAAATATAGTCTAGATAGTTTACACATACCGATATTGCTACATTTTGCCTAGGTATCAATGACCCCTGGTCCTGAAAGGGTTAATGTGAGTGATGTCCTTGACCAAAAGTGAGTTTTGGAAGGCAAAACGGGACAGGACCAGATTTGACTTTTGCAGGAGAGGTTGAGGTCTACCTAAAATGTTTGCTGCTTATATGTCCCTGGGTATATTGAGCTTTTTGATGTATAGTTTTAACAGATAACCACTGCTTGCATTTTTCATTGCATACCAAGTTTAAATCGCTTAGGTTTGTGACACATTTAGTTACTATTGTTATTAATTAGTTCATGTTAAATTTAATTTAGGGCTGAGTTCTTGTTTTTCAATTGTATTATAGACTTGCAGTTAAAGTGTATCTAATGTTACGTTTTGACTAGCATATAGAATTGTTAAAACATCTGCCAGTTTCTTTCCTGATGTGTCGCTTTGGGGAAGGTTTACCTTAATTTTCTGTTTGGAGACAGCAATTGGAGAAAACTCTTTTTAACCACTTGCCGACCGCCTCACGCCTATATACGTGAGCAGAATGGCACGGGCAGGTACCAGGTACGTGATTGCCTTCCCGCGGGCGGGGGGTCCGATCGGACCCCCCCCCCCCGTGCCAGCGGCGGTCGGCATTTGTCTGGCAGCGATCAAAGATGAGGGGGAGGCCATCCGATCGTGGCCCCCCCTCGCGATCGCTCCCAGCCAATGAGAAACATCCCCTGCCTCTGTATAGTACACAGAGGCAGAGGATGTGATGTCATCTCTCCTCGGCTCGGGAGTTTCCGTTCCAGCGCCGAGGAGAGAAGACATGTGAGTGAGTGCACAACACTACACAACACAGTAGAACATGCCAGGCACACTAAACACCTCGATCCCCCCCCCGATCCCCCCCCAATCACCCCCCCCCCTGTCACAAACTGACACCAAGCAGGTTTTTTTTTTTTTTTTCCCTGATTACTGCATAGTGTCAGTTTGTGACAGTTAGAAGTGTTAGGACAGTTAGGGTTAGCCCCCTGTAGGTCTAGGGTACCCCCCTAACCCCCCCTAATAAAGTTTTAACCCCTTGATCACCCCCTGTCACCAGTGTCGCTAAGCGATAATTTTTCTGATCGCTGTATTAGTGTCGCTGGTGACGCTAGTTAGGGAGGTAAATATTTAGGTTCGCCGTCAGCGTTTTATAGCGTCAGGGACCCCCATATACTACCTAATAAATGTTTTAACCCCTTGATTGCCCCCTAGTTAACCCTTTCACCACTGATCACCGTATAAGTGTTACAGGTGACGCTGGTTAGTTCGTTTATTTTTTATAGTGTCAGGGCACCCGCCGTTTATTACCGAATAAAGGTTTAGCCCCCTGATCGCCCGGCGGTGATATGTGTCGCCCCAGGCAGCGTCAGATTAGCGCCAGTACCGCTAACACCCACGCACGCAGAATACGCCTCCCTTAGTGGTATAGTATCTGTACGGATCAATATCTGATCCGATCAGATCTATACTAGCGTCCCCAGCAGTTTAGGGTTCCCAAAAACGCGGTGTTAGCGGGATCAGCCCAGATACCTGCTAGCACCTGCGTTTTGCCCCTCCGCCCGGCCCAGCCCACCCAAGTGCAGTATCGATCGATCACTGTCACTTACAAAACACTAAACGCATAACTGCAGCGTTCGCAGAGTCAGGCCTGATCCCTGCGATCGCTAACAGTTTTTTTGGTAGCGTTTTGGTGAACTGGCAAGAACCAGCCCCAGGCAGCGTCAGGTTAGCGCCAGTACTGCTAACACCCACGCACGCACTCACCGTACACCTCCCTTAGTGGTATAGTATCTGAACGGATCAATATCTGATCCGATCAGATCTATACTGGCGTCCCCAGCAGTTTAGGGTTCCCAAAAACGCAGTGTTAGCGGGATCAGCCCAGATACCTGCTAGCACCTGCGTTTTGCCCCTCCGTCCGGCCCAGCCCAGCCCACCCAAGTGCAGTATCGATCGATCACTGTCACTTACAAAACACTAAACGCGTAACTGCAGCGTTCACAGAGTCAGGCCTGATCCCTGCGATCGCTAACAGTTTTTTTGGTAGCGTTTTGGTGAACTGGCAAGCGCCAGCGGCCTAGTACACCCCGGTCATAGTCAAACCAGCACTGCAGTAACACTTGGTGATGTGGCGAGTCCCATAAGTGCAGTTCAAGCTGGTGAGGTGGCAAGCACAAGTAGTGTCCCACTGCCACCAAAAACACAAACACAGGCCTGTCGTGCCCATAGTGCCCTTTCCTTTCTGCATTCGCCAATCCTAATTGGGAACCCACCGCTTCTGCAGCGCCCGTACTTCCCCCATTCACATCCCCAACCAAATGCAGTCGGCTGCATGAGAGGCATTTTTATGTCCTCCCGAGTATCCCTACCCAACAAACCCCCCCAAAAAAGATGTGTCTGCAGCAAGCGCGGATATAGGCGTGACACCCGCTATTATTGTCCCTCCAGTCCTGACAATCCTGGTCTTTGCATTGGTGAATGTTCTGAACGCTACCATTCACTAGTTGAGTATTAGCGTAGGGTACAGCATTGCACAGACTAGGCACACTTTCACAGGGTCTCCCAAGATGCCATCGCATTTTGAGAGACCCGAACCTGGAACCGGTTACCGTTATAAAAGTTACAAGTTTGCAAAAAAAACACAAACAAAAATAAAACAAAAATAGTTGTCGTTTTATTGTTCTCTCTCTCTCTATTCTCTCTATTGTTCTGCTCTTTTTTACTGTGTTCTATTCTGCAATGTTTTATTGTTATTATGTTTTATCATGTTTGCTTTTCAGATATGCAATTTTTTATACTTTACTGTTTACTGTGCTTGATTGTTAACCATTTTTTGTCTTCAGGTACGCCATTCACGACTTTGAGTGGTTATACCAGAATGATGCCTGCAGGTTTAGGTATCATCTTGGTATCATTCTTTTCAGCCAGCGGTCGGCTTTCATGTAAAAGCAATCCTAGCGGCTAATTAGCCTCTAGACTGCTTTTACAAGCAGTGGGAGGGAATGCCCCCCCCCACCGTCTTCCGTGTTTTTCTCTGGCTCTCCTGTCTCAACAGGGAACCTGAGAAAGCAGCCGGTGATTCAGCCAGCTGACCATAGAGCTGATCAGAGACCAGAGTGGCTCCAAACATCTCTATGGCCTAAGAAACCGGAAGCTACGAGCATTTTATGACTTAGATTTCGCCGGATGTAAACAGCGCCATTGGGAAATTGGGGAAGCATTTTATCACACCGATCTTGGTGTGGTCAGATGCTTTGAGGGCAGAGGAGAGATCTAGGGTCTAATAGACCCCAATTTTTTCAAAAAAGAGTACCTGTCACTACCTATTGCTATCATAGGGGATATTTACATTCCCTGAGATAACAATAAAAATGATTTAAAAAAAAAAAAATGAAAGGAACAGTTTAAAAATAAGATAAAAAAGCAAAAAAATAATAAAGGGAAAAAAAAAAAAAAAAAAAAAAAAAAGCACCCCTGTCCCCCCTGCTCTCGCGCTAAGGCGAACGCAAGCGTCGGTCTGGCGTCAAATGTAAACAGCAATTGCACCATGCATGTGAGGTATCACCGCGAAGGTCAGATCGAGGGCAGTATTTTTAGCAGTAGACCTCCTCTGTAAATCTAAAGTGGTAACCTGTAAAGGCTTTTAAAGGCTTTTAAAAATGTATTAATTTTGTTGCCACTGCATGTTTGTGCGCAATTTTAAAGCATGTCATGTTTGGTATCCATGTACTCGGCTTAAGATCATCTTTTTTTATTCCATCAAACATTTGGGCAATATAGTGTGTTTTAGTGCATTAAAATTTAAAAAAGTGTGTTTTTTCCACAAAAAATGCGTTTGAAAAATCGCTGCGCAAATACCGTGTGAAAAAAAAAATGAAACACCCACCATTTTAATCTGTAGGGCATTTGCTTTAAAAAAAATATATAATGTTTGGTGGTTCAAAGTAATTTTCTTGCAAAAAAAAAAAACTTTTTCATGTAAACAATAAGTGTCAGAAAGGGCTTTGTCTTCAAGTGGTTAGAAGAGTGGGTGATGTGTGACATAAGCTTCTAAATGTTGTGCATAAAATGCCAGGATAGTTCAAAACCCCCCCAAATGACCCCATTTTGGAAAGTAGACACCCCAAGCTATTTGCTGAGAGTCATGTCGAGTCCATGGAATATTTTATATTGTGACACAAGTTGCGGGAAAGAGACAATTTTTTTTTTTTTGCACAAAGTTGTCACTAAATGATATATTGCTCAAACATGCCATGGGGATATGTGAAATTACACCCCAAAATACATTCTGCTGCTTCTCCTGAGTACGGGGATACCATATGTGTGGGACTTTTTGAGAGCCTAGTCGCGTACGGGACCCCGAAAACCAAGCACCGCCTTCAGGCTTTCTAAGGGCGTAAATTTTTGATTTTACTCTTCACTGCCTATCACAGTTTCGGAGGCCATGGAATGCCCAGGTGGCACAAACCCCCCCCCAAATGACCCCATTTTGGAAAGTAGACACCCCAAGCTATTTTCTGAGAGGTATAGTGAATCTTTTGCAGACCTCACTTTTTGTCACAAAGTTTTGAAAATTGAAAAAAGAAAAAAAAAAAAATTTTTCTGGACTTTCTTCATTTTCAAAAACAAATGAGAGCTGCAAAATACTCACCATGCCTCTCAGCAAATAGCTTGGGGTGTCTACTTTCCAAAATGGGGTCATTTGGGGGGGGTTTGTGCCATCTTGGCATTTTATGGCCTTCAAAACTGTGATAGGTAGTGAGGAGTGAAATCAAAAATTTATGCCCTTAGAAATCCTGAAGGCGGTGCTTGGTTTTCGGGGCCCCGTACGCGACTAGGCTCCCAAAAAGTCCCACACATGTGGCATCCCCGTACTCAGGAGAAGCAGCTGAATGTATTTTGGGGTGCAATTCCACATATGCCCATGGCCTGTGTGAGCAATATATCATTTATTCATTTTTTTTTGTCATTATTCAATCACTTGGGACAAAAAAAATAAATATTCAATGGGTTCAACATGCCTCTCAGAAATTTCCTTGGGGTGTCTACTTTCCAAAATGGGGTCATTTGGGGGGGTTTTGTACTGCCCTGCCATTTTAGCACCTCAAGAAATGACATAGGCAGTCATAAATTAAAAGCTGTGTAAATTCCAGAAAATGTACCCTAGTTTGTAGACGCTATAACTTTTGCGCAAACCAATAAATATACGCTTATTGACGTTTTTTTTACCAAAGACTTGTGGCCGAATACATTTTGGCCTAAATGTATGACTAAAATTTAGTTTATTGGATTTTTTTTATAACAAAAAGTAGAAAATATAATTTTTTTTCAAAATTTTCGGTCTTTTTCCGTTTATAGTGCAAAAAATAAAAACGGCAGAGGTGACCAAATACCATCAAAAGAAAGCTCTATTTGTGGGAAGAAAAGGACGCAAATTTTGTTTGGGTACAGCATTGCATGACCGCGCAATTAGCAGTTAAAACGATGCAGTGCCGAATTGTAAAAAGTGCTCTGGTCAGGAAGGGGGTAAAATCCTCCGGGGCTGAAGGGGTTAAGATGGTTATTACCCGAGCACGTTTCCCCGTTGGATGATTTCCCCTTGCACCCTTTACAGTGTACAACCATAAGTAATTAACGTCAATGGGGTTACTTTTTCCAGTGAAGCAGACCCCTATAAAAACCTGCCAGAGCTTTTACCTATTCCCTACTACCCTATACAAACCGGCTTCTGCCACTCCAGCTCCCTCACACTTGTGTTTCAATAAAGAGAACAGAGACTTTCAGAAATGTAAATCATTTTATTTATATATATAGATATATATATTATATATTTTTTTTTCTTTTTTAAAGATAATCATTTACATACCTCATGACTGTGATTACAGGCTTTCCAGTGCTGATTTATTATATTTTTCATGCAGAGAGGAAGAGCACATTATCAGCAAATAGTGGTTCGACAGCTGCTCTCAAGATGCAAACTCTTACTGGCATGGCATCAAAAACCAGCTCCATAACTGTACAAAAAAGACAAGCACATATACCATCACTAAAGGTATATTGACTTTGTTAGAGATAAGTGTGCTGCACTTTATTTGAATTGCTCGGGCTGTTCCCATTCACTTCTACCCTCTAAATATGTTTATTTGACCTAAGGAGCAGGACCATACTGTTTTCTCTGTAGCAGGTGGTCTAAATTGGCAAAAAAGCCTTATGTGACTCTGATGCTGTGTTTCTTCACTTGAGTAGATACTTTACTTTTTTGTGTGTGTATATGTATGTATATACAGTCAGGTCCATAAATATTGGGACATCGACACAATTCTAATCTTTTTGGCTCTATACACCACCACAATGGATTTGAAATGAAACGAACAAGATGTGCTTTAACTGCAGCCTTTCAGCTTTAATTTGAGGGTATTTACATCCAAATCAGGTGAACGGTGTAGGAATTACAACAATTTGTATATGTGCCTCCCACTTTTTAAGGGACCAAAAGTAATGGGACAATTGGCTGCTCAGCTGTTCCATGGCCAGGTGTGTGTTTATTCCCTCATTATCCCATTTACAAGGAGTTCATTTTAAGTGTGCTATTTGCATTTGGAATCTGTTACTGTCAACTCTCAATATGAGATCCAAGGAGCTGTCACTATCAGTGAAGCAAGCCATCATTAGGCTGAAAAAACAAAACAAACCTATCAGAGAGATAGCAAAAACATTAGGTGTGGCCAAATCAACTGTTTGGAACATCCTTAAAAAGAAAGAACGAACCGGTGAGCTCAGCAACACCAAAAGACCCGGAAGACTGCAGAAAACAACTGTGGTGGATGACCGAAGAATTCTTTCCCTGGTGAAGAAAACACCCTTCACAACAGTTGGCCAGATCAAGAACGCTCTCCAGGAGGTAAGTGTATGTGTGTCAAAGTCAACAATCAAGAGAAGACTTCACCAGAGTGAATACAGAGGGTTCACCACAAGATGTAAACCATTGGTGAGCCTCAAAAACAGGAAGGCCAGATTAGAGTTTGCCAAACAACATCTAAAAAAGCCTTCACAGTTCTGGAACAACATCCTATGGACAGATGAGACCAAGATCAACTTGTAGCAGAGTGATGGGAAGAGAAGAGTATAGAGAAGGAAAGGAACTGCTCATGATCCAAAGCATACCACCTCAACAGTGAAGCATGGTGGTGGTAGTGTCTTGGCATGGGCATGTATGGCTGCCAATGGAACTGGTTCTCTTGTATTTATTGATGATGTGACTGCTGACAAAAGCAGCAGGATGAATTCTGAAGTGTTTCGGGCAATATTATCTGCTCATATTCAGCAAAATGCTTCAGAACTCATTGGACGGCGCTTCTCAGTGCAGATGGACAATGACCTGAAGCATACTGCGAAAGCAACCAAAGAGTTTTTTTAAGGGAAAGAAGTGGAATGTTATGCAATAGCCAAGTCAATCACCTGACCTGAATCCGTTTGAGCATGCATTTCACTTGCTGAAGACAAAATGCCCCAAGAACAAGCAGGAACTGAAGACAGTTGCAGTAGAGGCCTGGCAGAGCATCACCAGGGATGAAACCCAGCGTCTGGTGATGTCTATGCGTTCCAAAATTCAGGCTGTAATTGACTGCAAAGGATTTGCAACCAAGTATTAAAGTGAAAGTTTTATGGATGATTGTTAATCTGTCCCTTAAAAAGTGGGAGGCACATATTCAAACTGTTGTAATTCCTACACCGTTCACCTGATTTGGATGTGAATACCCTCAAATTAAAGCTGAAAGTCTGCAGTTAAAGCACATCTTGTTTTTTTTCATTTCAAATCCACTGTGGTGGTGTATAGAGCCAAAAAGATTAGAATTGTGTCCCAATATTTATGGACCTGACTATATGTATGTATATATATATCTATAGATATATATATATATATATATATATATATATATATATATATATATATATATATATAGATATATATATATATATATATATATACACTGTTTTTTTGAGCCACAAAAAGCTTTGTTCCTCAACAATGACTGTAGTATGCAGTTGCATATCAGTGGTAGTATTCCATTTACTACTAAGCATATGTATCTTCCATTACTCCTTACTGAAGCTGGGTAGAATGTCTGCTTTAGCTATATGAAGCATGGTTATTGTTTATTAAAGCTGTTTTTAAACCCAAGGAAAAAAATCAAAAAAAGTTGCAAGTTGCAACTTTTCAGTCCTTTATTTAGGGGGGGCTGTGTTTTTCCTTTCTATTTTTTACTTTCATATCCTGGGGGGACAACGCTCATTCACAGTACTGTTTCTGTGGAAGAGCAGTTTTGTCCT
Source organism: Lithobates septentrionalis (assembly GCA_037952835.1). NCBI lineage: Eukaryota > Metazoa > Chordata > Amphibia > Anura > Ranidae > Lithobates > Lithobates septentrionalis. Next base: position 600,351 of record JBBDGP010001816.1, on the reverse strand, counting down.
TCCTGGACAGAAGGTGCTTTAGGACTACAGAACACCTCTACTATTCCCTTTTATCTATGTCATTAGAGATGAGGTCTGTATTACCAGAGAAAACTGGGAAAATCTTGATGTAAATGTTGTGACTCTGCAGATGTTGATCCTTCAAAAAATGTTGCGGCTGATGACCAAGTACTGTTTTACAATGTCAAAATTATTTCAGTGATATGTTTAACAGACTGAAAGGGAACGATAAGAAAAGTTCATCAATGGGATATATATACATTTTAATGTAATTGCAACCTGACAAGTGTGAAAAAGGAAACACTCACACTAACACAGAGAAGGATGAATATTATTAACCTCGCCTTCTGAAAATGCTAGTTATCCAGCGGTCCTCTGACTGTACTACTTTAACTAACCTGAAGCAAATATACATTACATACTAGGAGTTCTGACTCTGCTTGGTGCATACCTATTTGAGGTTGTATATGCTAAAATTATTGCTTAAGAAAACTGTGCAAGCAGTCTGCTAATTTTTTTTTTTTTAGGTTGTCAGCAATGATAGTTCCCAGATGTTTCTCGATACAGAATTCCTTTAAGTAGTCCTCATCCGACCCAAACTTTATCAAATGGCTCCAATGCCCCCACTGCTAGGATCCAGGTTAATGGCAGGGTCTCAGATCCCTTCTCCCTCTCCCGGGGCATCCATCAAGGCTGCCCTATATACCCATTACTTTATGTCCTGGCTGTAGAGCCTCTCGCTATTGCCACCAGAGTGCACCCAGACATTAAGATTATCTGCATGGGTCCAATAACCTGAAGTCATCAGTCTATATGCAGATGACATGCTCCTTTATCTGGAGAACGCTGGCCCCTCTTTAACAGCCGCTTTGCAGCTCATCAAACAATTGGGAGTTTACGCGGGTCTGCAAATTAATTGGACCAAATCTTAAATACTTCCCTTAGATATAGGAGACCCCACAGCGGATCAAGCTGCCCTTCCTCTGGTTGGAGCAAGCCAGATCAAGTATCCGGGCAACCAAGTTTCTCGCTCTCTGTCGGGCTATATCAACCTCAATCTTGAATACCTATAGGGCACTTTAAAGTCCAAAACCCAGACCTGGTCCCGCCTTCCCCTTGGAGTTATGGGACGCATTAAAAAATGATACGCCTTCCGAACTTACTATACGTCTTCTGGCATGCTTCCTTATATATTCTACCTCACATCCTTAAATCTATTAAATCTATTCTAAATACATTTGTTTGGGGTGCCTGCCATCACAAGCTGTCTTGGCGAACTCTGAAATGTCCCATAAATTTAGGTGGAACTGCCTTACCCGATCTCACCCTGTACTATATCGCTTCCCGATTATCCCACTTCTTTTATAAGAAAGATAAAGGCAGATCTTCCACCCTAGTGTGTTCACAGGCTCCTCAACCAGTTCTCCACCCCCTTCAAATTCTCTTCCAAGGCACCGTTGGGCTGTCCCATGGTGGCAACAGGGGTACCATGCTATTTCATCATCAGAAAATCTGGCAGCTTGCCATGAATGTGACTAAAGCTTCCCTTTTTCGTGCTCATACGCCCCTCTGGGACAACCCGCACTTGCCCGAGTTGTCATTCATTCTGGATCATACACGCTGGTTGGACAGAGGGATCAATTACCTTTCGCATGTGCTAGCTAATGGTACGGTCAAATTTGAAATTAAGGTGGGATTTGGAGTACCCAACCATATGTTTTTTCGGTACCTCCAACTCCTGCACGCTCTTAACTCTCTGTTCCACTCTATCCCTAACCTAGAACCTGTATATTCTGTGGAGATAATTACCGGCCAAGACTAGGGGTGCAACGGATCAAAAATCTCACGGATCGGATCGATCCTCGGATCAGAGTCACGGATCGGATCATTTTCGGATCAGCAAAAAAAAAACCAAAACACACAAATCTTGTTACACCCACCGGAGTTTTAGATTTAAAAGCTATTTTCAACACAAAACCGAGCTTATATGCATAAATACAGTATTTGGCACATACCCCCCTTTTCTCGCCCCTTCTTGTCTTCCCTCTTTCACTCTCCCCTCTTTTCCCTTCTCCCCCCCCCCTTTTTTTTTATCTCTCTTCTCTCCCTCTCGCGTCTCTTTCCTCCAGCCCACCTTAGACCATGAACCCGAAGGACAGTCTCAAACTAATGTCCATTAACGTGAAGGGACTCAATACCCCGGAGAAACGAACCATGGTGTTATCCAACCTAAGACATGCTAAAGCTCACGTATGCTTTCTTCAGAAGACCCACTTGCAAGCTGATGGAATACCAAGATTCCAAGACCGCTACTTCCCGGCTGCTTATCATGGGTGCTCCTCTGAGTCTAAGTCCAAGGGGGTTAGCATACTAATACGTAACGCAACACCGTGGAAGCTGGGTGATCAATGGAGTGACACGGAGGGGCGGGCCTTGTTTGTGAAGGGGACTCTGGGTGGCTCATTAGTGACCCCGGTGAAACTTTACCTCCCCAACACTGGCCAGATTGGATTCCTTGAATCCACTCTGACAAAATTACAAGAGTTCGCTGAAGGGGCGGTGATCCTACGGGGGGGGGGATCTTAACTTTACCATGGACCCCTTCTTAGACTTTTCCAGGCAAACTTCCCAGGTCCCTTATGCAGCACTCAAACGCCTAAAGAGGAACTTCTACGCCTTTCACCTGGTGGATGTCTGGAGAGTTCTTAAGCCGAACCAGAGGGACTACACATTCTATTCACATCCACATGATTCATATTCTAGAATCGATCTGCTTATATTGCCCCAATCTCTACTTTCTAGGGTGAAATCCGCCTCAATTGGGTCTATCACCTTCTCGGACCATGCCGCGGTATTCGTGGACATAGATGTCTTACCCCATACACCTAAACAATGGCAGTGGAAACTTAACGATACATTAATCCAAACACCGGAGGTAGTGGAGGAAGTCTCCAGGGAATTGAGGAATTTTTTCTCCTCTAATATGGGTTCGGACAGCGCCCCCCTGATGGTCTGTGAAGCCCATAAGTGTACTGTCAGAGGCACCCTAATAAAAATTGGTACCCGCCTCAAGAAGGTAAGAGCTCAACAAACTCTAGGCCTCCTAGAAAAAATTAGGGTTCTGGAGTCCACCCACAAGCAATCATTAGCCTCCCGGGCACTGCTAGACCTTACAAACCTGAGAAATCAATTTAGATCCCTGGCTTTGGTCAGGGCTTAATCGGTGATTGCGAAATGTAAACGTACCTTCTACGAACATAGTAACAAATGCGGTAAAGTGTTAGCGAGGGCCTTGAGAGCTCAAAGGGCACAAGCCTTCATCTCTGAGCTTATGGGGGAATGTGGCTCTAAGGTGCACACTACCGAGGAGATCGCAGTGCAGTTCCGCAAGTATTATACCTCATTGTATAACCTTCCGCAGCAATCTTCAGAGGGGGGGAGGTCCCGAGAAAGGGAGGCTATACGGGAATATATTCAACAATCAGGTCTTCCTCGGTTGCCTGATGAAGCTCTGGCAGCTATGGAGGAGCCATTGTCGGGAGAGGAGGTGGCACTGGCCATAACCCGAATGCAAACTGGCAAAGCCCCAGGCCCCGATGGGTACTCATTGGCTTACTACAAGACCTTCGGCGATATCTTGACGCCACATTTCCTAGCGGCCTATAACGATGCCGGAGAGGGGGTGATCCCTCCAGCAGACACACTACGAGCCTTTATTTCGGTGATACCCAAGGAGGACAGGGACTCCTTATTATGTCAAAACTACAGGCCAATATCCCTCCTCAACATAGACTTAAAGATTTTCACTAAGGTTCTCACTATGTGGTTATCAGAGTGGATTCCATCACTCGTTCATATAGACCCGGTCGGTTTTGTCCCTTCAAGAGAGGCGAGGGACAACACCATAAAAGCAATTAACCTTATCCACGCAGCGAAAATACAGAAGACCCCGATGCTGCTTCTCTCGATCGACGCCGAAAAGGCGTTCGACAGGGTGAACTGGCCTTTTCTGGTTGAGACCCTTCGCCACGTAGGAGTAGGTCAGCGGATGATGAACTGGATAGTAGCCATATATTCCCGACCCTCTGCTCAGGTGAAGGTTAATTGTCATCTCTCCTCCCCCTTTGGTATAACCAACGGGACGAGGCAGGGATGCCCCTTGTCCCCATTGATATTTATATTGTCCCTGGAACCATTCCTCCGTACAGTGAGAGACCATCCTAACATATCGGGGATCCATCTTAGTGATTCCCTGCCCCCCAAAATAGCAGCTTTTGCTGACGATTTGTTATTTTTTTTATATCCAACCCCCTAATCTCGGTACCAAACTTGATGTCAGAACTGCAGAGAACACTATCTTTTTTCAAAGTCAATTTCCAAAAATCGGAGGCTTTAAATGTCTCCGTGCCGACATCCCTGGACAACCTGCTGCGAGCAGACTTCCCCTTTCGCTGGGCGGGTTCCCACATTAAATATTTGGGCATCCGGCTGCCAAGGAGGACGGAGGATATCTTCTCTCTCAACTTCCCCCCTCTTCTGAGGATCATCAAAATTGAATTACAGAAGTGGCAGACGGGCATGTTTTCCTGGTTTGGGAGGTGTAACATAATAAAAATGAACATTATGCCCCGACTACTGTACCAAATTCAGACCTCCCCATTAAAATCCCGCATGCTTTCCTTAGAACAGCCAACCGAGAACTGGTTAGGTTCATTTGGGCTCGGAAACCCCCAAGTCAAGTCTACGTTTACCAAAAACGCTAGGGGGAATAGCTCTCCCGGACGTGATGCTTTATCACAAGGCTTGCCACTTGACGAGAATCATTGACTGGTGTCGCCACGGGACACTAAAGCAATGGATTCAAATAGAGCGAGGTTTGTCGGGGATGGAACTAGAGGGCCTACCCTGGTGCCATAGGAACCTACCCACCCTACAGTAGGAGAGACATGGCGAATAGCCCAAAAAACCTTTCGTGAGCACTCGATCGCGCCTACCCCCTCACCACTTACCCCAATAAGTGGGAACCCTACTTTTTAGCCCGGGACTGAGTGACCCCAGATTCCAGGCCCTGAATGGAAGTGACAGGAGTCAACTTTGTCATTTCTTTCTCGAACATCACGGGACATAGAGCCTCAGTAATAACTGATGGGTTATATAGGTATCACTAGGTGATTGGACACTGGTCACACCCCAAACAGGAAGTTCAACCCCCTATATAATCCCTCCCCTTGCAGGGATACCTCAGTTTTTACGCCAGTGTCTTAGGTGATGGACGTGTAAAGATGTCCTGTGCTGAGCTCCAAAGGGAATATCCTATATCCTATACTGGGGCAAGCCAGGCGAACCGGATCCATTTCAAAGTGTCTTTTCTAGGCCGAATTGGTTGGTACCCGGGCCTCGTGTCCGAAGAAACGAGGTTTTACCTGTAACACTTCCTCTTTTTAGAGAGCTGGACCCCACATATCAGAAAATGGTTTTCTATCCTTATTTCTGGCCGCGTGCTATCCGTAGGGGGCCCCAATCTCTGAAGGTTTTTTCAAACGGAGCCCACCGTGAGAGGTGAAGATTGGGTCTGTATAACAGAACCCTGCGGCTGGATAAGGTAAGGGAGATTCCACAGAATTTTTTAATTCTAGTAGGTTTTCTCCTTTAAGGTAAATGCATGCTATGCCTATTGTCGCCACCGGGGGCTGCCAAGAGCACATACCTTCTCATGCTGATGTCTGTCTCAGTGTTTTCACGCTGCACAAGCTCCTCCAGCCTGCTCCAGATGGGATGGGAGGCTCTCCTCAGGGATATCTCCCCCAGACTAGGGGGAGGCCGCTGGTGGTCTGTGAGGCGGTTGTACACCGCACTTTCACCGCTGCCGCTGCCGCTGCCGCTGCCATTCCCACGTGCAGGCCCCATCACTACCGGCCTCTCTCCTTCCTCCCCCTCCCCCAGCCTTCCCTCCATGCTTGTCCCGGAGGGTCGGCTCGCGCGGGAAGCACATGTTTTTTTTTAAAAATGAAGGGGGGGGCGGGGTGTCAGCACAGCGTCCAGCGTGCTTAGACACCTACGCTGCAGGCTATTAAAGGCACAAAGCCTTTGGAGGGACACAGAGCTGACAGTCGCATGTAAGGTGGGACACAGGCATTCTCCTAGGCAGCATTTACTAAGGGAACACCAGACTGGGCATTTGGTAGCAAGGCTTTTTGCCAGACTACATCGCTCAGCAGTCAGTGTTCATTTTGTGATACCTCCACCTTGTTGCTTTGCACTATGGGTAGAAGAGGTTCAAATACCCCAAGAACCAGAGACTCTAGGGGATCTCCTTCAGGTTCTGAGGACTCCCTTTCTGCAGCACCTTCCCCCCCTTAGGGGCAAGGGACGGCTAGCCAGGGAGAGCCATTGGGGTCAGGGGCTACAACTGCTTCTGGCACTTCAGCCCCTGTATACATTACACAGGAGGTTTTTTCCTCAACCATTAATGGTCTAGAGGAAAGATTAATGGCCGTAGTTGCATCTTCTCTCAGTGTAAGAAAACGCACTAGGTCTTCCTCTGTTACCCGGGACCCTCAGAAGAGGAGCTCTGGGATAGGGGAGAAAAATCCCTTTCAGAGGATCGGGATGGGATGGATGATTCCTTCTCTGAGGAATCAAGTGGAGAGGGGCCTCTCTTCGCTTCTCAGGGTGAGAAAGTCTTAGTACAGATCCTTGCTGGATTGGTCCGCTCCACATTTAAAGTACCCGTATCTGAATCAGTTAAAGAACCCTCTATTTCTTAGGGGTCACTGAAGCCTCCTCAAACAACACATGCTTTTCCTGTTCATAATTTACTTGAAAAAGCTCATTTATTCTGAGTGGGATCACCCAGATAAATGTTTTTTCCGCCTGAAAAAGTTTTCAACATTCTATCCTATGGAAGAAATGTTTATAAAGATGTGGGGGATACCGGCCGTTGATGCCGCCATTGCCTCTGTAGTCTGACTTGTCCTGTAGACAATGCTCAGAGGCTCAGGGGTCCTGTGGATTAAAGGATGGAATCCCTATTGAAGGATATTTTCTCCTTGGCAGTTTCAGTAGCTCAACCTGCAGTGGCAGCGATCGGAGTCTGTCAATACTTAAGAGACCATGTTAAGCAGGTCATCAAAGTTTTACTTGAACAGCAGGCCCAGGGGTTGGCTAACCTTCCAGCGGCCTTATGTTTTGCTGTTTACGCCATTAGAAGATCCTATCATGCAAACCCCTCGTTTTTCACTTGGGTTGTTGCGTATGCGTAGAATCTTATGAAAAATTGGTCAGCTGAAGCACCATGTAAGAATCTTCTGGCTGGATTTCCATTTCATGGTGCAAGGTTGTTTGGAGACGACTTGGATAATTATATTCAAAGGTTCTCTAGTGGGAGAGCACTCTCTTACCTGTTAAGAAGAGGAGTAAGCGTCCCTCTTTCAAACGGACTCTTTTCCCCAGTGCCAGGGGCATCAGCCTCTAGGCAGTCGCGACGGCCTTCTCCGTCTGGGTCAAGAAACAAGAGTCAAACCCCAGAGACAAAGAAGTCCTGGGGGAAGAATCCTGCTAGACAGGACTCTAAGGCCTCTTTATGAAGGGGCGCCCCCGTTCGCTCGAGTGGGGGGAAGACTGCTACAGTTCTCAAAAGCTCTGGCAGGAGGATTTCAGGACAGATGGGTAATCTCCACGGTAATCTTAGGTTACAAACTGGAGTTCCAAGAGTTTCCCTCTCCTCGTTTCCTCAGATCAAGTGTTCCCAGAGATCCAAAGAAGAAGCAGTCGCTCCTTCTAGCGTTAGAGCGACTTTTGTCGCAAGAGGTCATTATGGTGGTTCCCACGAAGGATCAAGGATTGGGTTTTTATTCCAACCTTTTTACCGGCCAAAAGCCAAATGGGGATGTAAGACCCATTCTGGATCTAAGGGATCTGAATCGGTCCTTCCGCATGGAATCAATTCGGACAGTAGTCTCCATCCTGCAGGGAGGAGAATTTCTGGCATCGATAGACATCAGAGATGCATATCTGCATGTGCCCATTTATCCTGCTCATCAGAAGTTTCTGCACTTCGAGATAGGAGGGCGTCATTTCCAGTTTGTGGCTCTGTCTTTCGGGATAGCAACTGCACCTCGAGTGTTCACAAACATCTTGGCTCCTCCTCTGGCCAGATTAAGGGCTCAGGGTATAACTGTCATAGCATACCTAGATGACCTGCTCTTGATAGACCGGTCGGTAGCCTCGTTGAACGGGAACTTGAGGACCACAGTCAAGTATCTGGAACACCTAGGTTGGATCCTCAACCTAGAAAGATCTTTCCTAAAACCAGTAAGAAAACTGGAGTATTTCGGTCTGATCATAGATACAAGCCAGGAAGAAGGTATTTTTACCTCAGGCAAAGATCACTGCCTTAAGGGAGGTGATTCTGGTAGTCAGGACCAGGAAGGGTCCTTCTGTCCGCCTTTGTATAATGCTGCTGGGAAAGAGGGTAGCTTCGTCGAAGCAGTTCCCTATGCTCAGTTTCAGTCAGGACTGTTACAACACAGTATCCTGTCGGCCTGGAACAAGAGGGTTCAGGCATTAGATTTTCCGATGCACTTGTCTCATGCAGTGCGTCAGTGCCTCAATTGGTGGTTATTACCCGAAAGCTTGCAGAAAGGGGAATCCTTCCTACTGGTCACCTGGACGGTGGTAACAACGGATGCCAGTCTTTCGGGTTGGGGAGCAGTTCTGGAACAGTCTGCGGTCCAAGGGGTATGGTCCAAGACCGAGAGGTTTCTACCTATCAACGTTCTGGAGATCCGGGCGGCATAGCTAGACCTAAAGGCCTGGACTCTCAGGCTATAGGGTTGCCCAGTCAGGATCCAGTATGACAATGCCACAGCAGTGGTTTATATCAAATTTGTGGCAGGGACAAAAGATCCTCTTGCATACGGGACGGATGCGGTGGTGATTCCGTGGCATTGGTTCTCACTGGTTTATGCATTCCCGCATATTCTGCTACTGCCACAATTCCTTCGCAGGATCAGGCAGGAAGGTCGATACTTCTGGTAGCCCCCGCTTGGCCCAGGAGGACTTGGTATGTGGAAATAGTAAGGTTGACGGTGGGTTCCCCGTGGACCCTACCGTCACGCCCAGACCTGTTATCTCAGGGTCCAGCATTCCATCCTGAATTACAAACGTTAAAATTGACGGTTTGGCTATTGAAACCCAGGTTCTGAAGAGCCGTGGGGTTTCAGGTCCTGTGATATCTACCTTGATCAATGCAAGGAAGCCAGCTTCCAGAGTAATTTATCATAGAGTCTGGAAAGCTTATGTATCCTGGTGTGAATCCAGGGGTTGGCATCTCAGAAAATATGTGATAGGTAGTATTCTTGATTTTCTACAATTGGGATTAGAGATGAAGCTGGCCTTGAGTACCATCAAGGGCCAGGTCTCGGCCTTATCAGTATTATTTCATCGGCCACTTGCGTCGCATTCTTTGGTCCGAAACTTTATGCAGGGGGTGACGCATCTTAATCTTCCGGTTAAGGTGCCCCTAAACCCCTGGGACTTGAACTTGGTTCTGTCTGTTTTACAGAAACAGCCCTTTGAACCAATACGTCAGATTCCTTTGGTCTTGCTGACAAGGAAGTTAATTTTTCTGGTAGCCATCTCTTCTGCTAGAAGAGTATCAGAATTAGCAGCTCTTTCCTGTAAAGAGCCTTATTTGATTGTACACAAGGATAGAGTGGTATTGCGCCCTCATCCTAGTTTTTACCGAAGGTGGTTTCAGATTTTCATCTAAATCAAGACATTGTTCTATAAAGAAAAAAAGAATTGCGCTGAATAAATGTACAATATTGCATACAAAAAGCAATAAAAAATTATAAAAATCAATACATAGAATATGAATGAAAATAAACAAGTCCTTGTGATAGCTGAATGTGATCCAAAAAATAAAATAGAAAAGTGACTAAAAATCACCCATATATCATTATACAAAAAAAAGTCCAAGTGATTGGTATTTATTCATCTGTGAGAACCAAAGAGAATCCACCACCAGGAATATAAGGGGTCACTCCTTACCGGATGGCCACGATCCCCCACTACAGAGGATCATAGCTAGCAGGTACAGCTCAGAATTGGCAGTGGGAACTCATATCGACATCCGTTAGGGGTCATCACACCATAATTAACATCAGCAAGCTTGTGGCAGAGATGTATCATAAAACGAGAGATGGAACTCACATAGTGTAAAACCATAAACGTTGTTTTATTAAAATACACAAAATGGACACTTACAATAATCCAGATAAAGTACACCCTTAAGTCCGGTTCGTGGCCAGGTGAACACGGACAAACCCGTCCTACTGGAGCACAGCTTGGAGGTGATGTCAGCGCGTCGTCTAGCTCCACCCTACGCGTTTCATGACATCACGTCTTCCAGGGGCACAGGCGGCACACTACGTCTCTTTAAATAGTGTCCGAACTAACCAGGCCTCGTTATGGACCCCGGTCTATCTGAAACCAACCCATGATGCACCAAAGGACCCAACATCTGGGTACGCTGCTCAGCATGGATTGTTTACAGTAAAACCACCACATAATTACCACCGTATATAGACCGCTTCACAAAAGCGGAACGGACTATATTTGATCTGCAAAAATGACCTTAAGCATATAAAATATCCATAAACATTAAAAAGTAAAATAAAATGTAAAAATGTTTCTTAAGAAACAATGGATCAAACTCCCTAGACTGCCATAGATGACGAGAATCAAAGGGATTCCCCACAGACAAAACAAAACACTGCCAAAGACCTATTAAGAAGGCAAAAAAGGAGAAAGAACTTCCCCATTTGTCTTCCATCAATCTATCCACATCCGAACTATATAAGCACCGGAAGTGGAATAAATGGTAAGCCGTAGTCTCCCACAGAATGTCGCCAGTAAAAAACAGCAGCGGCATCTAGTGAATAACCTAGAAAGTGCAGCCAAAACACATATTACAATGTATACCACTAAGATGTCACCGTCAAAGACGAAAGCAGCATCTAGTAGTTAATTTTGAAGATGCAATAATGCCAATCCTAAAATGATGAATCTGAAAAATCTGTTATTTAAAATTATATCCAAAAATTAAAAAGAGGGAAAGGAAAAAGAAAAAAGACACTAATTGAACAAAGCCCTGGATAGATGGCTTGTTCTGAATAAACGAAAACCCAATAAGCTCGTGTCCTATATGGCATTTTAAAATTAGCAGTCAATAGCCATGATAATCCCTAGTGACAAAGGACCAAAATTGTAGATACATGGACATTATAATCACCAAATGATGTTATGGTTTATATGTAGGTGGATAAACATAGTATGTCCATAAAGATACAGGTAATCTCTTGCATTAAGAGTTCTTAATAAATGCATTTACATCTGTATCTACATTTAACCCAAAAGGGGAATCTGTAAATCCAAGACATTTCGCACTTGGAGATCTCCCTTACCATTGAACTCCCTCTCCAGTGGGGTCTACTTATCAATTCCCACATACAGGGTGTTGGAGGGGTCCCTACTGTGCACTTCATCGAAATGTCTCAAACGGGATGTTTGTCAAAACCCCTACGGATGTTACTTATGTGTTCGGTCAACCTGACTTTAAGAGCCCTTTTGGTCCTCCCTACATATTGCAGTCCGCAGGGGCATTGTATAAGATAAACAACCCCCTCGGACGTGCAGGTTATGAAAGGTTTCACCTCACCTTCACCTGAAGTGCTGGTAGAGGTAAACCGACAGATCTTTCTTTCCCTACATCTATTAAGGCAGGGCTTGACAAATTTGCTTGGAATCTAGGAGCCAGCTAAAAAAGTTAGGAGCCAGGTTTTTTTTTTTTTTAAACGACCGACAAAGCTTTATTTTCAATATAAAAATTAACCAATCTTAAATTTACACAGAGACGACTAGAACGAATGTGACTGCTTTTATTTCCTGACATGCAGGGACACAAGACCACCATATTCCCGCTAAGGATCCAATCAGGTCCGCCTGAAAAACTGACAGGCGAACCTGATCAGACAGCCCATGTGAAAGGGGCCAAGCAGGGAGATGACAAATAATAAATTCATTTTAATTAACCACTTCCTTCCCGCAGGACGACTATATACGTCCTGTCTTTGAAGAGAAATACCGTTATGGTAGCAGCTAGCTACCATAACCCCGGTATCTTCAAGAGCCGGCGGTTCTCTTTCAGATAAAAGTGGTCTCTGCAGCAGATTCGCAGCGAGATCACTTTTATCGGCGGCAGGAGAGGGCCCCCCCTACCGCCGCGCTCTGGTGCCCTGCACCGCTTACCGTGGCCGTCGGTAACGGCGGAGGCGATCCGGATCTGTCCCTGGCCTGACATGGAGACGAGTGAGAGGAAGATGGCCCCCCCTCCCCATCTCCAAGTCATTGCAGGGGGGAAGCGACGTCAAATCGTCAATTCCACCCATAGCTCTTAAAGGGACATTTTATTTATTTTTTTTCAAATGAAATTTTTTTTTTTTTTTTAATGCATTTAAGTGTAAATATGAGATCTGAGGTCTTTTTGACCCCAGATCTTATATTTAAGAGGTCCTGTCATGCTTTTTTTCTATTACAAGGGATTTTTACATTCCTTGTAATAGGAATAAAAGTGACTTTTTTTTTTTTTTTTTTAAAGAACAGTGAAAAAATAAAAAGTAAAATATATAAGAAAAAAAAATATTTTTTTTAAACGCGCCCCGTCCTGCCGAGCTCGCTTGCAGAAGCGAACGCATATGTGAGTAGCGCCCGCATATGAAAGCGGTGTTCAAACCACACGTGAGATATCGCCACAATCGTTAGAGCGAGAGCAATAATTCTAGTCCTAGACCTACTCTGTAACTCTAAACATGCAACCTGTAGAATTTTTTAAACGTCGCCTATGGAGATTTTAAAGGGTAAAAGTTTGTCTTATTTTTTAATTAAAAGAATTAATTTTTCCCAAAAAAGTGCGCTTGTAAGTCCGCTGCGCAAATACGGTGTGACAGAAAGTATTGCAATGACCGCCATTTTATTCTCTAGGGTGTTAGAATAAAAAATATATATAATGTTTGGGGGTTCTAAGTAAAGGGAAGAAGATGAGCGGGCAGTGAAAACAGGTAGGGGAAGCTCCATTAGCATTGGTGGATGTCTTGTCATACCAACGGCCACCACCAGAGGGCGCCCGATTGCAGAAGGAACCATAGGACTGCAGTAGGCCGCAAAGCCGCGGCCTCAATTATCGGCGCAGCCCAACGCGATCGCGCGGGAGGGGGGTGTGTCGAACGGACACAGGATACCCCAGCAGTGCCGCCCCAGGCGCCAGGTCGCTAATTCTAGTCGCAAATGCGACCTGGCGCCCGGGGTTTGTCGAGCCCTGTATTAAGGGAGCAGACCTGGCAGCTCCTACACCTATAGTACCCTGTGAGGTCATGAAAAAAAGATCTATTGATATTGGGTGGGTCTTGGACTGTGGGAGCAATTCTATTGCCCAAAGTGGATGCTCCTCTGAACACAATACGGGGATTCTTAGGTAAAACCGTATTGAGGACTGTATCAGTGGTCAAAATGTGCCAATGTTTTTTAACTAAGTCCTTAATCTGGCGGTGCTGAGTAGAGAATGTAGTAATAAATGGTAGGCTAAAATTGCCATTATCAGCCTGACGCTGGCTTGTTCCCAACAACGACGATCTATCTCTACCTCTTACTGTCTCGAGTGATCTCGACAGTACATCCTGGTCATACCCCTTCTCCATGAACCTCTCAGTTAAAATGGCTGCCTGATTGTCAAAAGTCTCAATATCGGTGCAGTTACGCCGGAGACGTGTATATTGTCCTAAAGGAACCGCTCTCAACCAGGGTTCATAGTGACAGCTGTCAAGGGGAATGAACGAGTTTTTATCGGTTGCCTTAAAATAAGTGGAAGTCACTCCTCTGTTGTCTTGGACCCTAATTTTAAGATCAAGGAAGTTAACCTCCACCTCACTGGTTTCGAAACTCAACTTGATGCCCCTGTCATTCTCATTAAGGAAAGCCATGAAGCATACAAGTTCTGCCTCGCTGCCATCCCACAGGAGGAGGACGTCGTCCTAGCCCATAAGATCACCTGTGGTCTCTCTTGGGCTTTGACGACGTCCTCCTCCCACTTGGCCATAAATAAATTGTTCTGCCTTCCTTTTTTCCAGATCCCTGTTCTTCGGAAGAAGGGTCACTACATTCTTTGGATGTAGTAAGAGCAGTCAAGGCCTATCTGGAAGCAACTGCTTAAATTCGCAAAATGGATGTTTTGTTCGTGCTGCCAGAGGGTCCCAATAGAGGACAGGCAGCATCAAGATCTACCATTCCTAAATGGATTCAACAATTGATTATTCAGGCTTACGGTTTGAAACAGAAGATTACTCCGTTTCAGATCAAAGCACATTCCACAGGAGCTATTGGTGCTTCTTGGACAGTGCATCACTGGGCCTCTATGGCTCAAATCTGCAAGACCGCAACCTGGTCTTCAGTGTGCTGCAGGCAGCGGTACAGGGTCCTCAGGTCTGATTGCACCCTACTTGGTTGTGGTTCCCCTCCCCTCAGGTAGCATTTCTCTGGGACATCCCATCAGTTATTACTAAGGCTCTGTGTCGCGTGATGTTCGAGAAAGAAAATAGGATTTTTTATAACAGCTTACCTGTAAAATCCTTTTCTTTCGATGGACATCATGGGACACAGAGGTCCCGCCCCTCTTCTAATACACTTATATTGCTTGGCTACAAAACTGAGGTATCTCTGCAAGGGGAGGGATTATATGGGGGGTTGAACTTCCTGTTTGGGGTGTGACCAGTGTCCAATCACCTAGTGATACCTATATAACCCATCAGTTATTACTGAGGCTCTGTGTCCCGTGATGTCCATCGAAAGAAAAGGATTTTACAGGTAAGCTGTTCTAAAAAAATCCTATTTTTACCAGTAATGGGAAATGGATGTCTAGAGAGGAATTGATGGCTGATCCTCTCTTAGTATACCTCTCCTTTTGGCAAAAGATTCAATTAGCTCACTTTCTAAGAGCGCAACCCTCCCCGACACCTTTTTTAAGAGCCCTAACATCTTTTGAGCTTCTCTGCTCGGACCAAGAGCCAGTACGACATGTCGTCTCGCTATCTTGCCAACTTCTTATCACACCCCCAAAGGGGTATAGACCTCCCTATTTAGCTAAGTGGGAACGAGATCTGGGGATATCATTAACCGAGAGACAGGTGGAGCGAATAATTCGCTTTACATTTAAAACATCGATAAGTGCCAACCAACAGGAAGCAGGGTTTAAGGTTTTGTCACAATGGTACTACACCCCGGTCAGGCTGCACCGGATGTTTCCTCAGAGTTCAGACCTATGTTGGAGATGTGGAGAGGAGGTGGGTACCCTTCTCCATATCTTCTGGTCTTGTAGGTTCATCTCCCCCTTCTGGACAGGGGTTCACCGCATCACTCAGAAGTTCACAGACCGTGAGCTGCCCAAGACTCCCGAGTTCTTTCTAATACACCACCATGAAATACCGAACAAGGCTTACAGGAAATCAATCCTGCCCCTACTGGTCATGGCTGGGCAAAGTTGCATCCCCCTGTTTTGGAAGCGGACAGAACCCCCCAGGGTAGCGGTCTGGCTGAAAAGGATAGCCGAGATCCAAAAAATAGAGGACCTTGTAGCAACCGATAGGGGACTCGGGGAACAGTTCCTCAAGAAGTGGTTCAATTGGCTCGAATTTTTCTACTCTAAGGAGTATGCAAAGCTGACGGCATTAGCATTGAGTAATTAGGAAACATGGGTTGAAATCTGAGTAACTAAAGGAGGGGCTGGAGGAAGAGCTCCCTCCCCCTCCTTCTTTTTCTTTCCCAATACTCCCTCCCACATCTCAACACCTTTCTTTTCTTCTTCTTAACTTTCATTTATACGAATATGCTCATTTATCTTCTCGTTAGGGATGACGACTTACAGGTCGTAATCTTTCCCACAATAACTTCTACACAGTGGCCTCTGACACTTTATGGGAAAAAGTGAGCTCCCTAATCTAAGGATTGGTTATCCAGACCAGGAATATACAGGTTTTCATGACTAGTTATACCTAATTGTTTGATTTATTTGATCCGTACAGTCAAGCTGTATTTATAGCAAGAACAAAACATGCCTTGTCTGATGTACCAATATATGTGTGCTTCTGTTATCATATTTCTTTGCAAATAAAGAATTCAAAACAAGGGTTCAGGCAGGCTTTGTTAAAGCTCTCTGAACACCAGTCAAAGCCCCTGTCACTAAATAAAATGTCTAGCTTACAATCCTATTTACACCTTGCTTTTGCTTTGCTTCAGCCTAACTTCAAAAATTATACCCCATGTCGCTTTAGTGGGGCTTCAAAGCGTCTTCAAAGCCTCCATAGAACGCTATGGCAAAGCTCGATTGAAGCACCTGCAGCTTTTGAGAGGCTTTAATTCAGCTCTAGCTTCCCTTTTGTTTTGGAGAAATTGCAGGCATGAGATATGTATACAAACACACAAACACACACACAAGGCATCTGCCAAGCTTCACATAATCACACACATAGGTTGAACTTGATGGACTTGTGTCTTTTTTTCAACCTCACCTACTATGTAACTATATGTAACTATGTAACTATGTAACTATGAAGCATCACTAAAGCATCACCAAAGCACCACTGAAACATCACAAACCCATCATAAAAGCATGTTGAAGCGGTAGGCG
Organism: Lithobates septentrionalis; assembly: GCA_037952835.1. Lineage (NCBI taxonomy): Eukaryota > Metazoa > Chordata > Amphibia > Anura > Ranidae > Lithobates > Lithobates septentrionalis. Next base: position 583,613 of record JBBDGP010001816.1, on the reverse strand, counting down.
CTTTAATGTGTATTGTAGCCGAAGCAAGTGTAAATGAGCCTTAAGAAACTTATTCCACTGTTCTATAACCACCTCCTACTGCCTGCCACCACCGTTTTTAGACTACCAGCTGAAGTTCCATTGGACAGCGGATGAGGAGTGGGATGAGATTTAGGGAGCGTGGAAAGCTGTTTCCCCCAAGTTATCTGATCAGCTCACACATTTATACATTTTGCATCGGTCCTATCTTACTCCCATTCATCTTTCGAAGTACAGGCTACAACCCGGAGTGCCCCAAATGTGGTGATCCAATTTTATCATCTGTTATGGTCCTGTCCCTCCCTCCAGGGATACTGAACACAGGTGGTCAAATCCTTCACGATCTAATGGGTTCCCCCGTGTCCCTGTGCCCACGACAATACATACTAGGCCTCCTCTCCACCTCTGAGGAGGATAAATACTTGAACACCTTTCTACAGGAATCACTTTTCACAGCTAGACTGCAAGTAGCTAAAACTTGGATTAAGGCCTGGTTCACACCTATGCATTTTTTAGTGAGTTTTCAGTTTTGCAGAAACACACTACAGTCCACTTAACATGGTTTTCATATGGATGCAGTTCACATCTGTGCATTTTATGGAAAGGGCCAGGGATTTTTTTTTTGCTTTTTGATTCCATAGACTTTAATGGATGAAAAAATTGTATTGAAAAACGCAAAATGCACCTGGAATATGCAAACTGCAACCTGCCTAGGTGTGAATCACCCCTGACCCTCAATCAGTAGATCAGGGCTATCGACACCACCCTACCCTATAAAAAGAAGCTATATATGCATAGAGGCTGTCCTAATAAATATCACAAGATCTGGAACAGATGGTTGGAGGAGGCCTACACCTGTACCGATGCGGAATAGCTCCACATCACATACCACCACACCCTAGTGTTGATCAATGGTACGCCCCTCTACAAGTGCTTCCAGCCCAGACCCTTACCCAAATAATACTCAAGGGTTTTTCTTTTTTTTGTTCACATATACTGGTGATTATCCTCTTCTCTTTGTTATTTTTAGTATTGTGCAAACTTTATTACATCCTACTTGATAAGTAATTGTCATTGTACTCGTCTTTTTGATTTGCTTTGCTTAGGTTTGCATTCTCAATTTCTCTTTCACTGTAAGGAATTGTTTAGACGTTTCTCTACTTGGGACTCAGCAGAATCCTACATTCAGCATGAGTTCCCAAGGGGCTCCACCACCTTCAGTGTTGCAGTGGGTTCCCGTTGGCACAGCAGTGGCTTTAATTTCCCTCCTGTAGTATGTCAGAGAGCACAGATATTAGGAGGTGTGAGGCGGGTCAAGGGAAGTAAGTAGGCAATATGTTCCCAACTGTGACAGGGAGTTGGTCCCACCAAGGGAACCTTTCACCAATGCAGGGCAATGAAATCTAGCAGTGATTAGGGGCAAGGGAGCAGGTTGGGAAGGAGTTGTAGTGATTACATTCTGCAGATATAAGTGATTTGTTTGCCAGCAGAAAAGTGAGAAAAAGCAGCATTGAGTGGAAAGGAATCAGGATAAGACAGAGGACTTCTGCTGACAGTAGTTCATCCCCCGGGAGAGAACAATCTCAAGCTGTTCACCTAGCAGGACCTGCAGTAAGGAGTGTAAAAGGAACAGGAGAATAAAGATCATCACATGGTTGGGAAATGATCCAACCAAAGTTGCCAGATTTGTAAAAATTTATTATGCATGTCGATAAGGATCACTGTTGGTTTTCCATTTACCATCATGCTGTGCACTCCTCTTTATCTCATCAAAGGAAAGGTTGGCATTTTCCATGCTTTTGCGATTGTCTGTTTTGTGGCTAGGCTTGCTTTCTTCTATTTTCATCTGGTGATCCAGCCTGCAAGTCTGTTGTTTTTGAAAAGCACAAGCTCTCCAGCAGAGTGTGTCAGTGTACATGGATGAGACTAATCATTTAAGACTGACAGGGTGTATAAAATTAGCTTTTATTTGTGTAAGACTTGAATCCCAGAAGGAAAAAACAGCTGTAACTGATTATAAAGTGTAAGCTGGAGTTTGGCCTCATTTTCTCAGTGTATTTAAATCTTCTAATACATTTAACATTACTGTTCCTGACTGACAATCCTGCTGTTTGCTGTACCCCCTGTTCTCACTTGTCCAGAGTTTTGTCTCCCTAATACAGGAGGAATGTTACTAGCCAGATCACCAGGTGAAAACAGAGGGGGGAAAAAAAAAAGCCAAAGAGAACTTGTGAAGTACATGTCTCAAATGTTACATAGTTAGTCAGGTTGAAAAAAGACACAAGTCCATATAGTCCAACCTATGTTCGTGATTATATGTCAGTATTACATTGTATATCCCTGTATGTTGCGGTCGTTCAGGTGTTTATCTAATGCCGCGTACACACGGTCGGACTTTCCGGCATACTTGGTCCGGCGGACCAGAGTGTGCCGGACAATCCGCCCGTGTGTAGGCGCCGGCGGACTTTTCCGGCGGACTTTTTCCCAAAAGCCCGCCGGACCTAGATTTGAAACAAGTTTTAAATCTTTCCGTCGGACTCAGTTTCGGGCGGAAAGTCCGCTCGTGTGTGTGCTGGTCCGACGGAAAGCCCGCTCGTGTGTATGCTGGTCCGACGGACCAGATACGACGCGAGGGCAGGGTATTGCATCTCGCGCTCGCTGCAATAGGAAGAACAAATTTTCCTATTGCGGTGAGCACGGAGCATACCAGGCCCTTAGGTCTGGTATGGATTATAAAGGGAAGCCCCTACGCCGTAAAAACGGCGTGGGGTCCCCCCCTAAAATCCATACCAGACCCCGATCCGAGCACGCAGCCTGGCCGGTCAGGAAAGGGGGTGGGGACGAGCGAGCGCCCCCCCCTCCTGAACCGTACCAGGCCGCATGTCCTCAACATGGGGGGTGGGTGCTTTGGGGGAGGTGGGCGCCCTGCGGGGCCCCCCCCACCCCAAAGCACCTTGTCCCCATGTTGATGAGGACAAGGGCCTCTTCCCGACAACCCTGGCCGTTGGTTGTCGGGGTCTGCGGGCGGGGGGCTTATCGGAATCTGGGAGCCCCCTTTAATAAGGGGGCCCCCAGATCCCGGCACCCCACCCTATGTGAATGAGTATGGGGTACATGGTACCCCTACCCATTCACCTAGGGAAAAAGTGTAAGTAATAAAGCACACTACACAGGTTTTTAAAATATTTTATTAAACAGCTCCGGGGGGGGGGATCTTCCTCCGGCTTCGGGGGTCTTCTTCCGGCTTTGGGGGTCCCTCCGCTTCATCTTCTCCCGGCGTCCGGTTGGTTCTTCTCCGCTCTCTTCTCCCGGTGTTCCAGTTCTTCGGCCGGGTCCTCTGCTGTCTTCAGGTAGCTCTCTTGCCAGCAGAGGTCCGGACTTCTGAGCTGCTGGGCTTCTTCTCTTCTCTTCCCCAGATGTTGACACGACGCTCTCTCCGGCTGGACTGCTCTCCGAGGGCTGCGTTGTGACTTATATAGGCGGAGACCCCGCCCCCTTTTGATGTCACAGTCCCTGGGCATGCTTGGGACTGTGACGTTTTAGGGGGCGTGGGCACTGGGTGATGTTGACCACGCCCCCTAAAACGTCACAGTCCCAGCATGCCCAGGGACTGTGACATCAAAAGGGGGCGTTGTCTCCGCCTATATAAGTCACAACGCAGCCCTCGGAGAGCAGTCCAGCCGGAGAGAGCGTCGTGTCAATATCTGGGGAAGAGAAGAGAAGAAGCCCAGCAGCTCAGAAGTCCGGACCTCTGCTGGCAAGAGAGCTACCTGAAGACAGCAGAGGACCCGGCCGAAGAACTGGAACACCGGGAGAAGAGAGCGGAGAAGAACCAACCGGACGCCGGGAGAAGATGAAGCGGAGGGACCCCCGAAGCCGGAAGAAGACCCCCGAAGCCGGAGGAAGATCCCCCCCCCCCCCGGAGCTGTTTAATAAAATATTTTAAAAACCTGTGTAGTGTGTTTTATTACTTACACTTTTTCCCTAGGTGAATGGGTAGGGGTACCATGTACCCCATACTCATTCACATAGGGTGGGGTGCCGGGATCTGGGGGCCCCCTTATTAAAGGGGGCTCCCAGATTCCGATAAGCCCCCCGCCCGCAGACCCCGACAACCAACGGCCAGGGTTGTCGGGAAGAGGCCCTTGTCCTTATCAACACGGGGACAAGGTGCTTTGGGGTGGGGGGGCCCCGCAGGGCGCCCCCCTCCCCCAAAGCACCCACCCCCCATGTTGCGGGCATGCGGCTTGGTACGGTTCAGGAGGGGGGGGCGCTCGCTCGTCCCTACCCCCTTTCCTGACCGGTCAGGCTGCGTGCTCGGATCGGGGTCTGGTATGGATTTTAGGGGGGACCCCACGCCGTTTTTACGGCGTAGGGGCTTCCCTTTATAATCCATACCAGACCTAAGGGCCTGGTATGCCCCGCAACGGGGCTCGCAAGGTGTCAATCTCGCCGATAAAAGCGGCAAGATTGACATCCTTTGCTAGTCCCGTCGCACCTGAGTCACGTTCAAAATGAACGGACTTGTCTGTGTGTGGGCAAGTCCGTTCATTCTGAAAGTCCGCCGGAACTCCGGCGAAAGTCCGTCGGAAAGACGGGCGGACTTAGCCCGCCGGAAAGTCCCGGCGTGTGTGGGCAAGTCCGTCCGTTTTAAAGTCCGGCGCACCTGACGGACAAAGTCCGTCGGAAAGTGTGCCGGACCTAGTAGGATAGAAAGTCCGACCGTGTGTACGCGGCATAATAGTTATTTGAAACTATCAATGCCTATGGAAGGGAATTCCACATGCTTGCCGCTCTTGCAGTAAAGAACCTTCTATGTCGTTTAAGGTTAAACCTCTTTTCTTCTAATTTTAATGAGTGGCCACGTGTCTTGTTAAACTTCCTTCATCAAAAAAGTTTTATCCCTGTTGTGGGGTCACCAGTACGGTATTTATAAATTGAAATCATATCCCTTCTCAAGCGTCTCTTCTCCATAGAGAATAAGTTCAGTGCTCGCAACCGTTCCTCATAACTAATATCCTCCAGACCCTTTATTAGCTTTGTTGCCCTTCTTTGTACTCGCTCCATTTCCAGTACATCCTTCCTGAAGACTGGTGCCCAGAACTGGACAGCATACTCTAGGTGCGGCCTGACCAGAGTCTTGTAGAGCGTGAGAATTATCGTTTAAAAATTAAAATCATACAATCCCATATACACAATCCCATATGCACAGTTCATCCAGTCCTTCAGGCGCCTTTTGACAAACTCCTGACGGGCTGTCGTGCCTTTTTACTAAGAAGTGGTTTCCATCTGGCCTCTCTACCATACAGGCCTGATTGATGGAGTGCTGCAGAGTTTGGTTGTTCTTCTGGAGTGTTCTCTTCTCTCCACAGAGAAATGCTGGAGCTCTGTCAGAGTGACCATCGGGTTCTTGGTCACCACCCTGACTAAGGCCCCTCTCCCCCAATCGCTCAGTTTGGCCAGGCGGCCCGCTCTAGGAAGAGTCCTGATGGTTCCAAACTTCTTCCATTAAGGATGATAGAAGCCACTATGCCCATTGGGACCTTCAATGCTGCAGATATTTTTCTGTACCCTTCCCCAGGTCTGTGCCTTTATACAGCCCTGTTTTAGAGGTCTACAGACAGTTCCTTTGACTTCATGGCTTGGTTTGTGCTCTGACATGCACTGTTACCTGTTGGACCTTATATTGACAGGTGTGTGCCTTTCCAAATCCTGTTCAACCAAATTTACCACAGATGGACTCAAATCAAGTTGTAGAAACCTCTCATGGATGATCAGTGGAAACAGGATGCACCTGAGCTCTATTTTGAGTGTTATGGCAAAGGCTGTGAATACTTATATGCATGTGATTTATTTTTATTTTTTTAATACATTTGCAAAGATTTCAAACAAACTTATTTCACATTGTCATTATGGCAGTATTGTTTGTAGAATTTTGAGGAAAATAATGAATTTAATCCATTTTGTAATAAGGCTGTAACATAACAAAATGTGGAAAAAGTGAAGCGCTGTGAATATGCAATTATGCCCATTATGCCTTTTGTCTTGCAGGTTTGTTTTTCTTTGTTTTTCTTCTTGAGTTTACAACCACTTTAAGGTAGATATATCCTTAATCAGAGAGGACATGACCAAGCTGAGGGAACGGGTCACGGAGACAGAGACTAGGATTAGTTGTGCTGAGAATACCCTTCACCCTTTACAGCACTTGTTCTGACATAAACTGTCCTCCTATCGGATAGTGTCCGCCCTGTACTGCGCAGGCGCAGCGCTTGTGCAGTACGGAGATGCCGAAAGTGTCTGACGTTGATCAGCTGACCATCAGCTGTACACGGCACTTGGGCACTTCTTAGCGATGGCTTTGTAAGAGGGCCCCTCGCGGGCTCGCTTTGCTCGCCACGCTTCGGGCACGGCCTCGCTGTGCTCGGCAACTATTTATTCTAACTCTATGTCCACTTGGATAGTAGGGAATGAACCTGGACATAGGGTGAGAATAAAAGCGCAGGCGCCATGTACAGCTGATGATCAGCTGTTGAACTTCTCTGGCGTCTCGTTTGTCCTCCGTACTGCGCCTGCGCAGTACAGGGCGGACACTATATGATAGGGGACTGTATTCGACAAGACAGCACTCTGCAAAAGCCTTGCAGCGCCAGATCCAGCAACTGATTAAAAAGCATGATGATCTGGGGAACCATGCTCGCAGATCAAATCTCCGCTTTATTGGGCTTCCTGAGAGATCCGAGGGCCCTGACCCTGCTACCTTTCTGGAACACCTCCTCAATACTACCTTTGGTAAAGAGGCCTTCTCCACCACATTTGTGGTGGAGCGTGTGCATTGTATGCCCGCACGCCAACCTCCAGAGGGTGCACTGCCCCGCACCTTTATAGCAAAGCTACTGAACTAACGAGACTGCGATGCAATCCTCCGACTAACACAAGACTGGAGCAATAGCCCTTTCCAGAATGGTCGATTCTTGATTTTCCCTGACTTCTTGGCAGAGGTTCAGAAGCAGCGGCCCCGTTTTGTTGATGTTGAACGGCGCCTAAGAATATACCACCTGAAGTACACCATGCTATTCCCGGCCAGGCTCCGCATAATGGGCAATGACCGGGTACACTTTTTTGAAGATCCGGAGCTTGCTTCTGCATGGTTGGACCAACGTGATGCAGATAGGAATCGTCCTGCCTGATGAAGACTCTTCCCCTTTTTGCTGTAGGTAAGCCATACCTCATATGGGTAATCCGTAGCTACCTACTTTCATCTTGATGGCCTCCATACCAGCAGCGTTATTGCTCTGTTACCTGAGAAAGTTTACTTTCTGTTGGAACTTTCCCCCCTGTTCTCGGTGATGACAGACAAAGCGTACACATTTCTCAAAGCCTATTGATGTGCCATCATATGCCTTGAATTGTATTCACCCCACTGGGCACCACAATACAGGATTTCACCAATTGGTGATAATCCCATTTCCCCTGACTTTTTATTCGAACGATTCATTATCGTTTTTTCATCATTAAGAGCATACTCAAGAACCCTACCAATTCTCCTGCGGAACTTTGAAAGAGTCTGACCACGTTATGAGTCCTACTGCTGGTTCCCCTCCCAGCGTGTGTTCGCCCTCATAGACTCAACATCCATACTACCCCAGAGATTTTTTTTTCTGTTTGGACCTTACAGATCTGACCACCCCTATTTTCCACATCAGGTCTGCACAAGTTATGGGTACTGTACCCCCGCTATGTTTGGGATGCGGAGGGTTGGGTGGGGTAGTTAAGAAGTTAAGTTTTGGTTAATGTTTTATATTTGTAATGTTTTGCTATGTGCATGGTGCTTTTTCAACTACGCTATGATTCGGATATGCATTTTTTTCCTATTTACTGCTCTCTGACCTGAATAAACCTGCTCTATAGGATAACAGGATACTACTCCTGTTTGCCATTGTCACACACTTTCTATGACCTCCATAAAATTTTTTACATGGAATGTCCGTGGGATCCATGACAAGCTGAAGCGCACTGCTGTTTTTAGTTGCCTCAAATCTCACAGGGCTTATATTGTGGTATTGGTGGAGACACATATTACTGGCCAGCTCCAACTTGCCCTCAAACGTCCTTAGATAGGGCAAGCTTATCATGCTACCCATACTCTATATTCCCGGGTGTTTTAATTTTAATAGCCAACACGGTTCAGTTTGGGATAATTTCTATATGCACGGACCCTCAGGGCAGGTTTGTCTTCTTACATGTTACTTTATATGGTAAACCATACTTGATTCTAGCCTGTTACATCCCTCACCCCTTTAACTCTGCTGTGATCAATGAGGGTTTCCTGTTTATGGCTCAGCATCCTGCAACTCCCGCCGTCTGGCTTGGGGATTTCAGTACTTAACCCGGCCATAGATAGATTGCATCCAATGCCCCCCCCCCCACTACCTAATAACACTCGCCTATGCCGTCTATTCACAGATTTTTCATTTACGGATACAAGGCGTTACAAATAGCCAAACACACACGCCTTCTCCTGTTTTTCTGCAATGCAATCTACCATGTTCTGTATAGACTTTATTCTGGTCTCCGACATCTTGCTCTCTCTGCTGGAGGAGGCAGGATTTCACCCCAGATCCCTGTTAGACCACGCCCCATATTGGGCAATACTCCGCCTGGCTCCCCAGGTTATGTCCCGTTCCTGGCGTCTGCACCCCTTCTGGCTAACCACCCTGGCTGACCAGGACGACATACAGCGTGAGTGACAATTTTACTTTAACACTAACCGTGATACGGCTTCCGCTGGCCAAGTTTGGGAGGCTTTTAAATTACATGTTCGGTCTACCCTCTCTAGATGTATAACCCGACTGAAAACTGGCTGAAAACCTCCTCCAAAGCTCTACTTCAACAAGCATAAGACAAATTGGCCTCCTTTGCTGATGCATTCACTTCGGACCCCACACTGGCCAACGTTTCGGAGTACATCTTGTGGCATGTATGCGTTCCTTGATCAACTGATCAAGGGCAAATACTGCTGTGCAAAATGTAAGCACGTTGTTTCCATGGAAGCCCAGGTTCTGAATCTAGGGAAGCAACTGTCAACACGGAGAAGACACTCTATACTAAAGGAGAGTTGGGATTGTACCCGGCAGGGGCCAGCACAGAGGCGGGTAGAGATGAGGGTCAGGCACCAAAGCAGAGTAGATGGGTGACAGTCACAGTAAGGATAGAGGGGAAAGTGCCAGGGAGGCTGGTCCTTGGCTGGAACATCTCAATAAGTACGCCCCGTTGAGTGACATTGGTGAAACCAGTTGGACCAGCACTGTTGAAGCTGAGTAACTCCCTTAGATGCCAGGGGAATAACTCCTCCAGTGAGGGTAGGAGAAAAGCCAAGGGAAAGGAAAGACAGATTCTGTTGGTAGGGGACTCAATTCTTAGGAGGACAGATGGAAATCTGTCACAAAGACCTGAAGTGTCAAATTGTATGTTTTTAGGAAAGGCTTTCCAGCAAACATCCCAGCAATCTGGGTGCTAGAAAAATGCCTGTGCGCAGAAAGACCGTTTGGCGCATGCGCAATAGCGCAAATAGTGGCGCGGGAACGCGCGCTCCTTGTGACAGCACTTGGCTCCAAGATGCGTTATTTAAAGGGGACTGATGCCTTGCTGTCCAGTCTACAGCGTTTCCTGAGACCCCTGCTACCCTGTTAATCTGATCTTTATCTGACTTGGCTTGTTCCTGACATCTCTGCTTGCTGCCTGCCCCGATCCCGGCTTTGACTCTGACTACTCTTTGGATTACGTTTCTGTACCTGATCTGCCCGCCTGTGTTTGACTCGGCTTGTGCTCACTACCCAGTCTTCTGCCTGCATCCTGCTGCTCGACTACAGTGCACCTCCCTGCTGCATCCAGTCTTCTGCCTGCATCCTGCTGCTGGACTACAGTGCACCTCCCTGCTGTCTGCTGCATCCAGTCTTCTGCCTGCATCCTGCTGCTGGACTACAGTGCACCTCCCTGCTGTCTACAGTATCCAGCCCTCTACACCAGCTTTCCAGTCAGGCACTTGTGCCCCTTTGTACTCCCGAGCCCCTGTCAACTCTACCAGGGGTTCCTGAGTCAGAGGTATACAAGAGGCTGCTCCCTGCATTCCAGGCTCTACTACCAGGTACGTGACAGTACCGGACAGCCATGTCCGAGACCGTGCAGGGAGCCTCTCCCATGGAGGACTTTTGCCGTCATCTAGCTGGATTCACTCAAGCCCTTAAGATATTGTAAGACGGTTATAACCGACTGGAGGAGCGTGTCCAAACTTTGTCTAACACGGCTCCTGTAGCTCCTGGAACGTCCACTGCACCTTCGGTGGTCATGATTCCCCCAGAACCCAAAGTCCCCACACCAGAGAGGTTCTCCGGGGATTGCAGCAAGTACAGGGCATTCCGTAATGCCTGTGAACTTTTTTTCGCATTACAACCCAGAACTTTCTCCCTTGAAACCACCAAGGTGGGCTTCGTCATTTCTCTATTACTAGGCAAACCCCAGGCATGGGCCCATTGCCTCTTGGAGCAGAAGGATGACTGCCTTAACCACCTGAGTACCTTCTTCCAAGGCATGGCCCTTCTCTACGAAGATCTGCAACAAGCAGCTATCGCAGAAGCAGCATTGTTTTCACTTCAGCAGGGTTGTAGGGCGGCAGAGGACTATGCATCTGATTTCAGGCGTTGGCGTTACGATACAAACTGGAACGACGACGCCCTACGTTACCAGTTTCCCATGGGTCTCTCCGAACCATTAAAAGATGAGTTGGCTCGGGTTGGCATTCCGGCAACACTTGAAGCTCTCATCGATCTGTCTATCCAAATAGACAGGCGTTTGAGGGAACGAAGAGCAGAGCATACAGCTGGTCCCTCTCGTCCAGTATGGATGTTACCACGTGTACCCAATCCTCCTGTCCACTCTTCTGCTGATACTTTTGAGCCAATGCAACTGGGCCTGCTCCGTCCTTCTTTGACCCCTGAAGACACTACCCTCTACTTCCTTACCTGCTGTGTTTAACAATGCAACTCATTTGGCTATCTCCATTTCTCTACAGCTTCCAGGAGGGAATACTCAAGCCACCGCCATAATGGACCCTGGAGCTTGCAGTGGGTTTATGGACTTGTCTTTTGCCCGCAAACTCCAAGTCCCTCTACGACCCAGAGCGCAGGGACTGTCTGTACACCTAGCAGACGGATCGGCTATTAAATCTGGGCCTGTAACGCAAGAGAGGGTTCCCTTGAACACCATCATTGCCGGCAACCATCGGGAACTACTCTGTTTAGACATCATTGAATCTCCCTTGTTTCCCATCATACTGGGCATGCCCTGGCTCAAGGCTCATAACCCACAAATTGACTGGTCCACTGGAAGAATCAGTTTTCACTCCCCCTATTGTCGTCAGCATTGCCTGCAGGGAGCTACTGACGTCCCATCCTCTTTGCTGTGTCTGGAAACTGATGTTGAAGCCCGCCAGTCTGGCCCAGAAGTATACCACAGTTTTCTAGATGTGTTCAGCAAAAAGGGGGCAGAGACGCTTCCTCCACATAGACCCTATGACTGCCCGATCGAACTTCTCCCCGGAGCAGAGATTCCTTTTGGAAGAATCTTTCCCTTAACTGAACTGGAGCTAGAAGCTCTTAAAACCTACATTGACGATAATGTGGAGAAAGGGTTTATACGCCCTTCCACCTCCCCAGCAGGAGCAGGGATTTTCTTTGTGGAAAAGAAAGGTCACTCTATACGCCCCTGCGTAGATTAGCGGGACCTCAATAAAATTACAATTAAGAACCTGTACCCTCTGCCCTTGGTACCTGAACTCTTTCAGAGTCTCGGAACTGCAGTTATATTCACCAAACTGGATCTTCGCGGAGCTTACAACTTAGTCCGGTTCCGAAGCGGGGAGGGATGGAAGACTGCCTTCTGCACCCACTTCGGGCACTTTAAATATCTTGTAAAGCCCTTCAGGCTATTCAATGCTCCTGCCACTTTCCAGCATTTTGTTAATTACATTTTTAGAGACTACCTTGATCTGTTCGTCATAGTTTATCTGGATGACATCTTGATTTTTTCCTCCTCTGTCTATTCACCGGGAACACGTCAGAAAAGTTCTAACTCGGCTTTGCCAACACGGCTTGTACGCAAAACCTGAGAAGTGCGAGTTTGAATGCCAAAGCATTCAGTTTCTGGGCCTGATTATTTCCATAGATGGTGTCAAGATGGATCCTCAGAAGGTCTCTGCCATCTTGGACTGGCCAGCCCCTACTGATAAAAAAGGAATTCAGCACTTTGTGGGTTTTGCGAATTTCTATCACAAATTTATCAGGGGATTTTCTACCATCATTTCCCCCATCAGAAGATTGACTCGGCAAGGCACCCGGTTCCAATGGTACCCTGAGGCTCAAGCTGCCTTCACCTCCCCAAAGCATCAGTTCTTGTCAGCCTCTGTCCTGAAGCACCCTGACCCAGCGTTACCTTACATTCTGGTGGTGGACGCCTCTGAGATAGCAGTGGGAGCAGTACTTTCACAGAGACAAGGACCCAAGGCCCTATTGCATCCGGTGGCGTTCTTCTCCCGCAAGTTATCCGAAGCTGAGAAGAATTATGATGGGGACAGGGAGCTACTTGCAATTAAGGCCGCACTTGAGTGGTGCTACCTCCTGGAGGGAGCGGCTCACCCTATTCTGGTTTACACAGACCACAACAATTTAGAGTACCTAAAAGTTGCCAAGAGGTTGAAACCACGTCAGGCCAGATGGGCACTCTTCTTTACTAGGTTCTCTTTCCACATTACCTACAGGCTTGGGTCCAAAAATACCAAACCGGATGCGCTGTCTCGGGTGTTCAGCGAACCTGAAGTCTCCTCTTCTCCAGATACCATCCTAGCTCCTGGAAACTTTCTCATGCTGCAGGGAGACCTACTGTCCCAAATCAAACAGGCCTCTTCAAGGGCTCCTCATCCGACAGACATCATTCAACTACAGTCCAGAGATGACCTATTATGGTATAAGGACAGAATTTTTGTGCCTCAGCAGTCACGGGTTGCAGTCCTTAAATCTTGTCATGACCATGAGCTAGCCGGCCACTTTGATATACACAAGACCTCCAAACTCCAACGCACTTTCTGGTGGCCTCAGCTACTGAAAGATTGCAGACGCTATGTGGAATCGTGCATTACCTGCATTCAGAAGAAGGGCAGCAAGACCAAAGCTTGGGGGTTGCTAAAGCCTCTCCCCGTTCTGGAAAGACCATGGAGGATGATCTTCATGGATTTGATTGTTGAATTGCCACCATCAGCATGTCCATCCAAGAAATTGGGTCCTAAGTTTGTAGGTCCCTTCCCAGTGACAAGGAGAATCAATAATGTGGCTTACGAATTAAAACTACCGGAATCATTTTGAATACACCCAGTTTTTCATGTGGCTCTGCTTAAACCTTCAGTCCCGGACCCCTTCCCCAACCGGAACACCGGTCCTCCTGAACCTGTGCTCATCAACAGTGAAGAGGAATTTGAGGTTGAATCAATCTTGGACTGCAGGAAGTGACGTAACCAAGTTCAGTATCTGGTGCAATGAAGGGATATGGCCCAGGGGAAAACTCTTGGGAACCAGAGACTAATATCCATGCCAAGAGACTGATCCTGGCCTTTAAAAGATCTCACCCAAGTAAGTTGGCCCATTTGGGGATTCCTGAGGCTGCCCATTGGAGGGGGGGCAATGTCAGGAAAGGCTTTCCAGCAAACATTCCAGCAATCTGGGTGACAGAAGATAGCCTGTGCGCAGAAAGACCGTTTGGCGCACGCGCAATAGCGCGAATAGTGGCGAGCGGGCGCGCGCTCCTTCTGACAGCACTTGGCGCCAAGATGTGCTATTTAAAGGGGACTGTTGCCTTGCTGTCCGGTCTACAGCCTTTCCCGAGACCCCTGCTACCCGTTACTCTGTTACGCTGACAGCGGCCGTTTACCACGTGATCGCTCCATCAAATGACGGAGCACGGTGTACTGTGGACGGGTGTCTGCGAGCCAGCCAACATTCTCCTACGAGTTTGTTTTACTCCTGTTTGATGTAGGTGCAATACTTCCTTTTTTATAATAAATGATATATGCGGATTCACACTATGGAGAGTTTCTCTTTTTGTCCCTATAATGCGGATCGCTGGTGCATTCTGTGAGTCCCAATCCTCTGGCATATCCTTATTACCATCAAGTGATCCACTGCTGGCGCTGGTCTGATGTCAGGTTATTGATCCCAATTCACAGGCTTGCTATTGTTTGCCTTTTGGTAAGCGTGCATTTTTTAAGGTGGAGGTTCACTGTCACTGGTGTTTTTATTCACCGTTTTTCTTTGCACAATAAGGATCACTTATCAAGATTCACTTCACAGAATGTTATTTCTTTATGGGACTTTTTTTGATGGTACCCCTTTTTATGTGGGGATTCACCACCATACCACATGGCACTGACTGTCACAATATGTTTGTTTAATTATTATTTTTTGCAGCGCAGCTTTCCTATTTTATTCATAAATAACCTGCAGGATGGGATAAACAACTCAATCTCTGTTTTTGCAGACGATACTAAGCTAAGCAAGGCAATAACTTCTCTGCAGGATGTGGAAACCTTGCAATAAGATCTGAACAAATTAATGGGGTGGGCAACTACATGGCAAATGAGGTTTAATGTAGAAAAATGTAAAATAATGCATTTGGGTGGCAAAAATTATGAATGCAATCTACTCACTGGGGAGAACTTCTGGGGGAATCTAGGATGGAAAAGGACCTGGGTGTCCTAGTAGATGACAGGCTCAGCAATAGCATGCAATGCCAAGCTGCTGCAAGCAAAGCGAACAGAATATTGGTTTGCATTAAAAAGGGGATTAACTCCAGAGATAATACGATTATTTTCCCACTCTACAAGACTCTGGTCCGGCCGCACCTGGAGTATGCCATCCAGTTCTGGGCACCAGTCCTCAGGAAGGATGTACTGGAACTGGAGAGTCCAGAGAAGGGCAACAAAACTAATAAAGGGACTGAAAGACATTAGTTATGAGGAAAGGTTACAAGCACTGAACCTATTCTCTCTGGAGAAGAGACGCTTGAGAGGAGATATGATTTCAATGTACAAATACCGTACTGGTGACTCCACAATAGGGATAAAACTTTTCCGCGAAAGTGTTTTTAATAAGACACGCAGCCATTCAATAAATTAGAAGAAAAGCTGTTTAACCTTAAATTGCGTAGAGGGTTCTTTACCCTAAGGGCGGTAAGGATGTGGAATTCTCTTCCACAGGCAGTGGTTTCAGTGGGAAGCATCGATAATTTAAAAAAACTATTAGATAAGCACCACATACAGGGATATACAATGTAATACTGACATAAAATCACACACATAGGTTGGCCTTGTCTTTTTTCAACCTCGCCTTTTATGTAACTATGTATCCGCGCTTAAATCCCAAACTCGAAACGTCAATCGATTACATTTTGAAAAGGCGAGGCAGAAACATATTTTTTTTCTCGGCAGTGAGTGTTTGAACAAGGAGAGCGGGCGGGGAAACTTTTGGTCTGTTTAGCCAATCAAGACTCTAGACCACCGATGGTAGTATCCCTAGTAGATGGGACAGGGGACCCACATCACAGATGACTCACTGGTTGCTGCTGAGTTCTGTTCTTATGCCAATTTGTACTCCTCCCCAACAAATGTCTCTGGACCATAAACCCAAGCTTTTTTGCTTTCCCTCAGTTATCAAAGGTTCAGGTGGCAGCTCTCAAGGCCCCCCTCTCCGCGGGCGAAATTGTCACGGCCGTATTTTCACTCACCCCTGCCAAGGCCCTTGGTCATGATGGCCTACCAATAGACTTCTATGCGACATACTCAGAAGTTCTGATACCTGAACCCCTGAAGCTATACAACCATATTTCTTACTCTGAAATCCTACCTGAATCCATGCGAGAAGCTGTGATTTATTGTAATGCCCAAACTGGGCAAAGACCCCCAATATCCCGATTCTTACCGTCCAATATCCTTACTGCAAGTGGACATTAAAATCTTAGTGAAAGTACTGGCCTCTCACCTGAACCAAATAATTCTCTCACTTGTACATCCTGACCAAACGGGATTTATGCCCGGGAAAAATACAGCCATGAATATTCACCGCATCTATATGAATGTTCAAGCATGTCATGATGTAGTTGGTACTAGAGCAGTGGTGGCATTTGGACGCTGCTAAGGCGTTTGATTCCATGGAGTGGGGATAGTTATGGGAATGCTTAATAAATTTAGGACCAAACCCAAAATCTCTCAAGTAGCAGTAAATGGTTGGATTTCCGACCCTTTCCCCCTTGGGCAGGGTTGCCCACTGTCCCCACTGCTATATGCATTTGCCACAACCGTTGGCCATCTCACTTAGAGCACACCCAGATATTCATGGTCTCTGTTCAGGCCCTCTTGTAGAAACTGTGGGCCTGTATGCTGACGACATGATCCTGTACCTAGCAGACACTGGCCGTTGCTACAAGCTGCCCTTCAGGCCATTGAGGAATTTGGAACACACTCAGGGCTACGTATCAATTGGAGCAAATCACAAATCCTCCCCCTAAACTCATATCCACCAACGAGCTGTTCAGCTTCCCTCCCATTAAATAGGGTATCCTCAATTCAATACTTAGGAGTACAAGTCACCAGAATGTCCCAAGAATACATAACTAATAACATAGAACCCATTTTTAAAACCCTAAAAGCCCGCACACAAGCCTGGGCAAGAGATCCACTGGGAGTGATGGGGAGGGTAAACCTCACCAAGATGATTCTTCTGCCCAAAATCATATATATATATATATATATATATATATATATATATATATATATATATATATATATATATATATATATATATATATATATATATATTCTGGCACTCCCCAGTCCTATTCCCTCTAAAAAACAAATCTTTAAAACAATTGACAGCATTCTCACATTTTATCTGGGGACCTGGAAGGCATAAATTGTCCTGGCTCACTCTTAAAAACCCGACCACCTCAGGAGGCACAGCCCTACCAGACTGTCATTCATAGTACATAGCAGCCCAACTTTCTAATTTTTATCACCTTCACAAATTGATGCATTTAGGTACCAAACGTTAATCTGTAGGCTGCCGAACTGCACCGCACACTCTCCCCTACAGGTGCTCTTCAGAGGCAAGGGACACCTAGGTGCAGCCAACACCGGAGACTCCATGCTATTTCACCACAAACGCACAAGGGAGATGGCACTTAATAGAGTCAGTGCTGCTCCCTACCACACACACACACACACACACACACACACACACACACACACACACACACACATCCCCTTGTGGCATAATCCTCAATTACAGGAACTATCCTCTATCCCGGACATTGATCTATGGTCTTCTAAGGGTGTAATTTACCCACACCAGGTGCCTACTCTCACAGGACTGAGGCCCTTTCAATCACTGAGGCTCGGTTCACACCTAATGCCGATGCGGCTGACAGTAGGGGTCCTGTGCATCTTGGTTCACCGATTTCAGGTCCGATTTCAGTCCGAATTTGGGCTGAATTCAGGCCTGAAATTGCCAAAAGACTCACAGGGCTCCTGTGCAAATTCGCATCGGAAATATGTGAACCGGCTCCATAGGGAGCCGATCACAATCTCCTGCTATTGCGAATTGGATGCGGGATACCGCATCCAATTCGCAATAGTGTGAACCCGGCCTGGAGGAGGAATTTGAGCTCCCTTCATGCTATTTAGGTACCTGCAGCTAAGGCACACCCTCCAGACCCAATTGTCCAAGTTTTCCCACTCTACAAACCTTACCCGTAGTGGACGTAATCGCAGGTGAAGACCCTACTAAATTAATATCCACAATATATACCACATTGCGCACCCCCTCAGTTACTCGAATTGTTGATATAACTAGAACCCGCTGGGAGGGTGATGTTGGTCCCCTAGAAGAGTCAGACTGCGACGATATACTAGAAAACATGAAGAAGACTTCCCCTGACTATCTGAGGATTTGGCATAATTAAAAAAAATTCAGAGCCTACCTAACTCCATTGAGAATTTCTAAATATCGTTCAAATTATAGCCCACTATGTCCTAGATGTGCTGGCCATCCTTGCACATTTTTTCGTTTAATATGGACCTGTGCATATATTCAAAATTATCAAGGTTCTACATGACCACATGGGATCCCCTCTCCAACTAGACTCGAAATCTTGTATGTTAGGCCTACTCCCGGATATCAATATAGACAAGTTCCTTGCCACTTTTCTTTACTAAATTCTTTAGTGCTATGAAATTGGTGGCCCATCGTTGGATGCATGCAATTCCCCCTACCTTCCAAGCTTGGGTCATAGAAATTAACTCAACCCTGCCAATACAAGAAAGTAATATACCGTCATAGGGGTTGCCCCACCAAATACAATAAGGTCTGGGACAGATGGTTGGAGCTCTCCTACACCTGCAATGAATAAGTCCTGGCTCCTGATCCCCAGACAGGATGTGGGAGAGCCTCCCGAATTCCCCCTATGAACTCTATTCGTATGCACTTAAAGCGGAGTTCCACCCAAAAATGGAACCTTCGCTCATTTGTCTCCTCTCCCCCTCTGGTGCCACAATTGGCACCTTTCGGGGGGAGGGGGGACAGGATACCTGTCTTTGACAGGTATCCTGTTCCCACTTCCAGGAGTCCGGGCCGCGGCCCGTGACATCATCGCGGGGCTCCCTCTTCCTCTCCCTGTCGCCGGGCCAGTTGGAGAGAGGAGCGGGGCCTTGCGCGTTCACAGTAGGGTTCCCGGCGAGAAGCCGTAAGGCCGTAATGGCGGCGGCGGCAGCACCCGACAGCTGATGGGAACATCAGCTGCGGTGCCGACCTCGCTGGACTCCAGGACAGGTAAGTGTCCTATTGTTAAAAGCCAGCAGCTGCACTATGTATAGCTGCTGGCTTTTAATACATTTTTTTTGTTGGGGTGAACACCGCTTTAATAAACACATTTCGTAATCGTAGGCCCAGAGTTATGTGCTATACTTTGGTATCTGTGATATAATTGGGTGTATTGCACTGTTTAGCTACTTCAATTTGCAATCCATATGTACTTCAACCTCCTTCATTTGTTATCTGCAATGTATATGTACCATGCTTATATGCTTTACATACAAAAACTTTTTTTTTTTTTACTAAAAAAAAAAAAAAAGATGATTATCTTTACTTTTCTCAGTAAAATTTTTAAGCAGTGTCTTTCCTGAACCAATTTTGGACGGACCACCCGCCAGCATTGTACTACAGACAGGCAGCTCCTACAAGCACAGCGACTTCTCTTTACATCGCTTCTGGGTTCAGGGCTCCTGCACGCTTCCCCAGTGGGAGCACAGCAGGATTTTGTAATCAGGTAAATGTTAACCCCTTCCTAGCCAGTGTCTTTAGTACAGTGTCGGTGTATAGTATTATCGCTGATTAATGTCACTGGTGATGTCAGTGTCAGTCAGTTCCCACCCAGTGTCAGTTATTGTCACTATCACAGTCCCACTATAAGTCGCTGATCACCGCCAATACTAATCTTAAAAAAAAAAAAAATCCTGTGTGTCAATGTATATATCTATATGTGTGTGTGTGTGTAAATACATACACACACAATAGTTTGTAGATGCTATA
This sequence comes from Lithobates septentrionalis, assembly GCA_037952835.1. Lineage (NCBI taxonomy): Eukaryota > Metazoa > Chordata > Amphibia > Anura > Ranidae > Lithobates > Lithobates septentrionalis. The sequence goes on along the minus strand of JBBDGP010001816.1, from coordinate 563,913 downwards.
ACTTTCCCACATTAATGTACACTTAATGAGATTTTGTTTTCCGAAGAAATTTGATTAAAAAAAAAATATTGGATATGTTTTATAGCATAAAGTAAAAAAAAAAAAAATATATATATATATATATATATATATATATAATTTTGTTTATATAATAAGAAAAACGCATTGATCAAATACCACCATAAGAAAGCTTACAACAATTAGTAGGAAGTGTGCAGACCCTTGCTTTGAATGACTTCAGCACATCTGCCACAGGACATCACTATTCTCTCACACTGTTCTGGTGTGATTTTGTTCCGCTCTTTTTCCACTCTTTCACAGTTCGGTGACTGTAGTGGGTTTCTTGGTCATAACTTTGTCGCCAAGGATTTTCCAGGCTTAGATCAGGACTCTGGGCTAGCCATTTCATTATTTTAATGTTTTCAGCTTCAAGGAACTGCTTTACCCGTTTTGCTGTGTAACAGGGGGCATTGTCGTGCATTAAAAATTGCTAGCTGATTGGGTGATGAACCGCATGTTGTCGAAGAAGGTTCTGATAAACTTTTGTATTCACTCTGGCATGTAGCTGTATAAGAGGCCCAACTCCTGTTGCAGAAAACATCCCCCAAACCATGGCGCTTCCCCCTCCACCTTTCACTGACTTCTTTACACACTCTGTCTTTCCCCAGTTTGACGACGAACAGGTTTCCTATTGGACCCAATATAATTAAAGAGGTTGTAAACCCTCGTGTTTTTTCACCTTATGCATTAAGGTGAAAATACACCTGGCAGTGACCACCCCCCCCCCCCCCCGTTTTACTTACCTGAGCCCTGGAATTTCACACTCCGGAGATGCGCTCTTCCTCTGCCTGGGGTTCTCGGCTCCCGCTGCTGTCAAATCCAGTGATGCGGGGGTCTATGGACGCAAATGCTGGACTCGGGAGTGCGCCGGCAAGGTAATGCCTCCGGGAGAGCGCTTCTCCTAGGGGGTTATCTGATGCAGGGAGGAGCCGCGAGAACCGCTGAGGGACCCCAGAAGAGGATGTTCGGGGCCACTCTGTGCAAAATGAGCTGCACAGTGGAGGTAAGTATGATGTGTTTGTTATTTAAAAAAAAATAAAAAACGAGCCTTTAAAATCACTTTAAACTTGTTTTCATCACTAAAGTGAACTTTGGACCAGTTCTCTGTCCACACAACATGCTTTTCTGCAAAGGTTGGTCTAGCCTTTTGATTCTTTCTTCCAATTCTTTCTTTCAGTCCAATTTCTCTTAAATAGCGAGACCCTGTATGACGAGACAGATCCTTTCTCTGTTCAGCGCTGAACTGGCGAGCAATCGCAAGCTGCATTGTTGAACCGTTTGCCCATTGAGATTCTTCGCATTATCCTGTCCTCTCTTGCATCTGTCTTTCGTGGACGACCATTCTTGGGGGACTTGAATGCGTTTGTGACGTTGTAAAGATGCAATCATCCCTTTGGCCTTCATTCGGACAAACTGCTCCTGGAGTGTTTCAGGCTGCCAGTTAAATAGGGTTTGTCAGATAAATAAAGAAATTGCCAATAACTGGGAGGTATCTGAAAGTGTTCTCTAATTTTGATCAATGTTCTTTTTCAAATCTCATTGAAGTTTTTTATTCTGTGCTTCAAAATATATGTAACTCATGAAATATGCTTAACAAAACTGCTCTTTTACTCCCGTTTAGATAATTTCAAATAGGACTAAGCAGTGACCTTATAATTTTGGAAATTGTAGGTTGTTGTAGGTCTCTATTTTTGATCTCCAGTGTAAATTGTGTTTGGGTACAGCGTTGTATGACTGCGCAATTACCAGTAAAGGGCTAAATGGCTAAAAATGGCCTGGTCATGAAGGAGGTAAAACCTTCCGGAGGTCGCAAAATTACCGTAGTGGAAAAATTTCCCCAGGGGGCTTTTAAGCAGCAAAATATTTCTGAAACAATGTTTAGTAACCATGTTTAGTAAAAATATTATTTAATTCAGACATAGAATGCATTACATAAATACAATCAATATCACATAAAATTTCCAGTAGTCGACATCAGCAACAACAAAGGACCATTTACCATAGCAATCAATTCATTGAAAAAGTTCTAATTGTACAGTTACATTGTATCAATGCTATCAATATGAATCCCCATGAATACCCCGGAGGTCAAGTGGTTAAAAAATATATATATATAATCAGCATAATATTTTTTTTTCCTTTCAGAGTGCTGCCCTGAAGAGGCCAGTCATTCCCACTGAATATGGAGCAAAAGTACCAACTAGTATTCGTCAGCGTTACTTGAACATCTTTATTGATGAATGCTTAAAATGTTGTGTTTCGGAAAAGGAAGCATTTGATAAGGTATGTTACCAAACCCATTACTGAACAACCATATGCATATATGCAGCCTCATGCAAGTGAGTCCTTATCTGTGAGGCCGCAAATGTGCGCGCCACTGTGTTTTGTGCAGCGTGAGCTTCATGTCTTGTACTAACGATCGGGAACCAGGCGGTCCGGTTCCCAATGACCTGATTGTTGTGATGGCCTCTGATTGACTATCACAGTGATCAGTTACTTTACAGCTCGCCCCGTGTTGTTTTCTGTGTTTTGGGAAAAAGATACAATGCGGTTGATTTACTAAAACCTAAAGAGTGCAATATATGGTGTCAGGAAAAACCTGACAGGTGTATCTAAAAAAAAACATAGTGGGGGAGATTTGCTAAAACTGGAGCACTGTGCATGGTAGCCAATCAACTTCAACTTGTTTGATTAAGCTTTGACATTAAAAACTAGAACCTGATTGGTTTCTATGCAGAGCTGCACCAGATTTTACACTCTCCAGTTTTAGTAAATCAACCCCAATGTTTCCTTTTCTGCTTGCTAGATGAAAAAGTGTAAAAAATAATTAGAGAACAAATATAAATTAGTTGAATCAGGGTTTGATCTGTGTTGGGGTCAAGGGTGAGATCAAAGCTCACGACCATAGTCAGAGGTCAGGATCAGTGTATTTTAGCTAGCATTAAAAAAAAGCAAAATGCACTCTATTGTTTCTGGGCCCTACTACGGGTACAAACAACAAATATACACATACAGTACTGTGCATGTTGTGAAGAAATGCTTTCAAAAATATATATTTTGTTTATTGTGATCAATTTGCAAGATGCAAATGAGCAAACCGAAGTAAAAAATTTAAATCAAATCAATATTTGGTGTGTGGGATTTTGTAGGAATCAGGTGTATGATGAACTAATTATACCACGCAGGAGGGTGTGACCAAGACAGGCATGTGAAAGGATGCTGCTCCCACTGTCGATACAGATCCTCCCCCAGCCTACCCAATGCTGAGATTTTAGGTCTCCTCGCTGGCTAACGCTCTGGTCCCCCTTCCAGAACCGCCGCTAGCCCTCTGCACAAGAGGGATGGCGAGAAGGGAAAGATGAGGTGGCAGGCCTGGACATCCATGATGGCGCCGCTGCAGCCTTCTGCAGTGTACACCACGCGGCTCCGAGAAGCCTAAAGATGGGGGCAGTAAATACAACAAGTCCCTGAAGAGCCAATATAAGGACCCCCCCGCAGGATATGTTATATTACACACAGTAACTGTCTAGGGCATTGGAGGAAAAACTGGTGGATGACAGGAAGGCCACCTGCCATCTTGGGTGTGGGGTCCAGGCACAGGCTGCTGATGCCCTCCTGCTTGACACCAATATTGATGATGCTCTGGGGTCACAGGCCTCTCCGCTCCTTGATCCTGGCGTGGATGAGCCTGAACAATTTACCCTGGCAGAAATACTCTGAGCGGTTAACAAGTGCACAGCATCAGTTAATACCCTAAAAGATCAGTTTTGAGGCCTGAGGGAAGAAGTACCCCAGCTGAGGCAAGACCTGCAAAAGATCTGTGAGCGGACAACGGCTGTGGAAAGTCGTGTCCGTGATATTGAGGATCAGCTGCCTCCCTTAGCTAGGGAAACGCAAGCTGCACATCATTTGGGAAAAGAAACTAATAGGTTGGACAATCTGGAGAATCGTATCTGCTGCAACAATGTTCGCATTGTGGGTCTGCCAGAAAAAGCAGAGGTGAGAGACCCAACGACCTTTGTTGAAAACTGGCTCATAGATCACTTTGACAAAGATGCTTTTTCTCCCCTTTTCAATGTTGAAAGGGCTCATTACACTCCAGCCTGCCTGCTTCCACAGGGGGGTCCTTCTAGGCCTCTGTTGGCCCGTCCCCTGCATTACAGGGATAGAGAAGTGGTCCTGCGTCAAGCATGGGGTCGTGATAATTTCCAGTACAATGGTACCAGATTATCTTTTTACCCATATTTCTCCCCTGAGGTGCAGCGCCAAGTTTGCGGAGAGGAAGAGACGCCTACGGAACTTAAAGGCTAACCTATGCAATGCTATACCCGGCAAAGCTACATGTCATAGCCGTCGGCCACGGCCAGGTGCATTTCTTTGAATTAGCGAAAAATGCCACTGCTTGGTTCACCTGCAACGAACAAGCAATATGGCACAAATGCGAGAATGAGGAAGGAGATCGATCCATGCTGTATATTTTTATACCAGAGCAGAATGCCAAGTTTCCTGTTCCTATTGTTTTCCGGCTGGGGGACATGATATGGCTTAATGGGCTGAGAGCTACCATGCGTGTTATCTTAGCTTTCAACATGCATGCAGATTAGGTGTAAACCTTTGACTATCTGACTGCTTGGTCTGCCATGTTGGCAGATCTTCTGTTTGTTCCTCTTTTTTGTTTTTCAAGTTTTTGTGGGGAATTCCTTGGGTCACAAGCAATCCCTCTGCTGTGCCTTTCCAAAAGTTGGCCCCGTTGTTCCTTTTAACTGTTTACTATTGCCAACAGTCCTTTACAAGTGGCAGGATTGCCTGGCGTGCCCCTGCTATCTGGAAACCGTTCGAAGCCGGAATGTGATTATTGTCTTCACCTTGACATACCATCCACCGTGACTGAAGTTTCAGTGATCTTTTGGAACATTAGAGGGATCCATACCCTCCTTCATTGATTCACCCCCGGAAGATTTTACCCCCTTCCTGACCAGAGCACTTTTTACGATTCGGCACTGCATCGCTTTAACTAACAATTGCGCGGTCGTGCGACGTTGCACCCAAACAAAATTGACGTTCTTTTTTTTCCCCCCACAAATAGAGCTTTCTTCTGGTCGTATTTGATCACCTCCTGCGGTTTTTATTTTTTGCGCTATAAACAAAAAGAGCGACAATTTTGAAAAAAACGCATTATTTTTTACTTTTTGCTATAATAAATATCTCCAAAAATATATAAAAAAAACTATTTTTTTCCTCAGTTTAGGCTGATATTTATTCTTCTACATATTTTTGGTAAAAAAAATCGCAATAAGCATATATTAATTGGTTTGCACAAAAGTTATAGCATCTACAAAATAGGGGATAGATTTATAGCCTTTTTATTATTATTATTTTTTTTTTACTAGTAATGGCGGCGATCTGCGATTTTTATCGTGACTGCGACATTATGGCGGACACGTCGGAAAATTTTTACACATTTTTGGGACCATTGGCATTAATACAGCGATCAGTGCGATTAAAAATGCATTGATTACTGTAAAAATGTCACTAGCAGTGAAGGGGTTAACACTAGGGGGGCAGTGAAGGGGTTAAGTGTGTCCCTAGTTTGTGTTCTAACTCAAGGGGGATGGGGACTGTGCAGGGAAGATAACAGATCGCTGTTCATACTCTGTATGAACAGACGATCTGTCTGTTCTCCCCTCATAGAACCGGAAACTGTGTGTTTACACACACAGTTCCGGGTTCTCCGTGTCTCAGCGGTGACGGTGATCGAGACTGCCGGGCACTGGCATCGGCTCGGGGGGTGCGCACACGCCCTAGTGGCCACAGGGCGAAGCGACGTTACATAACATTGTTTCGCCCAGGCGTGCCGTTCTGCCGCAGTACAAGTGTGGCGGCTGGTCGGCATGTGGTTAAACGTTTGATGATTTTTACATGTCCTAAAAAACTTTTCCCAGCTATTTTTTGTTTTCAGGAGACTCATCTGACTACTTATCTCCAGAGCTGCCTGAAGTATTCTTGGGTGGGCTGGGCACACCACTCCACCCATACGTCTTTCTCTTGAGGTGTTCGCATTCTGGTACATGGTGCATTAGACTTCCAGGAATTTGATGCTAAAATGGACGCTTTTGTTTTTCATGCTGTCATATTGGGTCATTACATTGTATATTGGCTTGTGTACAGTATAAATTCCCCCATCCTTCACTGCTGAGGTGCTCCGGCTGCTGTGTTCTTATTTGACAGGGAAGCCAGACCTCCCGGTGCTAATTGTCAGGGATTTTAATTGCTGTTTGAACCCCTCTCTTGACAGACACTCAGTCCCACAAACCCCTGTCCTTTTTAAGGAGTACTCCTTTATCGAGGCTGTTACATGAAGTAGGCTGCCTGGACACGCTCCCCTCTGTCTCTGAGGTCCTTTATAGACCTCGGTGTGTTTCTGTGTTTCACTCCCATATGATAAAACACCTTAGTTTCTCCACTCTCTACATTGCCTAAGGCACCATGGAAATTGATTGTGTTTTGGTTAAAACTTTTTCAAGCTCATGTAGAGATAGAGCGGAGCATGAGTGAGTTTTTTGCACAACAGGATCACACTGATTCTCCCCTTTCCAGGTGGGGAGGCATTTAAGGCATACTTGAGGGGTCTCCTTATAGCAGCAATTAAAGCAAGCTTCTTCATGCCTGAGGGAACAGGTAGAATCACAGGTTCATACACTGGAACAACAATATGTCAATGGGGTTTATTTACTAAAGGCAAATCCACTTTGCACTACAAGTGCACTGCAAGTACACTTGGAAGTGCAGTCGCTGTAGATCTGAGGGGGACATGCAAGGAAAATAAAAAAAATAGCATTGTTGCTCGTACATGATTGGATGATAAAGTCAGCAGAGCTTCCCCTCATTTCAGATCTTCCCCTCAGATCTAAAGCGACTGCACTTCCAAGTGCACTTGTAGTACAAAGTGGATTTAGTAAATCAACCCCAATGACCCTACTGACTCTGCTAGGGAGGCATGGCAGTCTGCTCAGTCTGCTTCTGAGCATTTGCTCTCTTCAGCAGAGAAAGAGCTTTCTTTCTAGGTTAGCCTATTTTGAGGAAGGGGAGAACACTGTGCTAATTCACAACAACGTTCGTCTGCCATTGGAACGATTAGGTCCCAGAAGGGCAGCCTTTTGCACTCCTTGAACTTGGTCCTGCAAGAACTGGCGCTATTTTATGAAACGCTATATCTTCCTACTGCAGTGTATACTCCATCCGACCTGGCAAATTATCTGAGTACTATCACATTCCTGTTTCTCCCTAGCTCAGAGAAGGGATTTAGACTCCCCAATTACTTTAGAAGAGTTGCAACTGGCTCCTTTGAAAACTGTAAGGCTCCTGGGGAGTGAAAGGAATTCTGGTTCTGGACTACCATCCTTGGTTAATTCAGGCAGACCACCGGGATCCTCGGATCCGTGAGAGACCACATGAGACACGGGAAACAAGCTGGAGTGTGTTCATAAGATCTCTGACTTTTATTGAATACAATGCTATTATATATACCAGTGAAAATACATGTCTAAGGGTTTTTACACACTTACATTTAGAACTTTCTTATCAAGAGTTAGGCTGCTTGACTAGATAACAAGAAATAGCTAATGACTTTGCTGATACAAATTCGGCTTAACCACAATATCTCATAGGGTGTGGTTCTATGCAAACTTTTAAGCTGATTATGGTAAAACACACACACAGGAAAAGTTCACTTCTACTTTTATGTGAATGAAAGAGAATCTAAGATGGAGTCAGTTGTTTATACATTCTATTAAAATCCCCTCTTAAGTAATAAAAAATGACTTCCTTAAAACACCAGTCAGGGGAATGACTTCTACCTATTGTTGGAAAAGTAATGATGTTGCTTACATATAGACTTGATATCTTGGTTAAAACGATGGGAGGAGTTCCATTTAAAAAATGATATTTAAAGGTACAGCCATAAGGGGAATACGGGCTGTACTAGGATACAGTTTACTACATATCCAACATTTCTCTTACCCTGATTTCTGGGCATAATTATATTTGAATTTCAGTAGCAACATTTTGTCTGTAAAACTATCAGCTTTAACTCCTTCATTATCTGATTGTGTATCTCTCTTGTGTCTGGTATGTGTATTATCGATGGTGTTGTTGGGTGACCCACATATGCCTTTAAGGGCTCCCAAGTCCTCTGGATGATGAATACAATTAGTTATGATCCATGTAGGTAAGAACACCATCAAAGTCATCAAGAACAAGAGGCCCAAGGCCCTCCCAAAAGTCTGTGGTGCAATAAGCGATGTCATCTTGATCAGAGACTCTTTCACCTGCCTCACTCACTGTTTGAGGATTTGTATCACCTGCTTTACCTCTCTGTGCTTTATCTTGCTGCTTAGGTGTTTGGTTCACCTTTTTCACACGGCTGGCATGAATCCAGGACTGTTGTCCCCCGGTAAGGATTGCAGTACATGTGACTTTGATCACAATGGTTGGGGGTCCGAACGGGCACTCTTGCTTCTTACTACGATTCAGCTGTTGGTCCACCACTACGTCTCCTACCTGGAAAGGGTGTGTAGGTTCCTGTGAAGAGAAAGGAGAGGTGTGAGCGACGTTTTTTAACTCTCTCCAAAGTTTCAATCACTTTCTTAACATACTACTCCTGTATGAGATCAAGATCCCCTCTTTCAAACATTAATGGCTGTCTAGCCCATGGGGTGGGGAATGGTCTGCCCATCAGTACCTCGAAAGGGGAGTAACTCATGTTTTTAGAGGGAGTCATTCTTACCTCTGCAAGGACTGCAGGAAGTACCTTTTTCTATCCGTTGAATGTTCCCCCCTGTGGTTTTCCTGATTTTATCTTTAAGTGTCCTATTCATTCTTTTTACTATCCCTGAACTCTGGGGGTGGTATGGGATGTGAAACTTCCAGTCAATCTTCAGTGTTTTCACTAAATATTGACACACTTTGGCTTTGAAGGCAGGACCATTGTCTTCATTTGAAGTGGGCAGCCTCATCTTGGGATTATTTCCTGTGTAAGGATTCTGACTACTGTTTGTGCATCTTGCAACATATGATTTTACTAATGAGGGAAGAGCGGGGATGAAAAAATCTTTATCCAATAACCCACATGTAACCTGCCAGCCTCTGTGTCCTACCCCATGATATTGTGAGATAAATAGGGGCGTACTAGCTATGGGTATGCATGGTCTCCCCTCTTGGCAGATGAGCCCTGATTCATGGCTTTTCTGCACTCCTTCAATGTTCCATTTCCTAACAGGATGGACACATTGTGTGTATGTGTAGTGCGGTTGCATGACCCAGGGTGAATGAAGTAGCCATCTCCACAAGCACCGCACAGCATGCTAAAGCTCGGAGACACGCTGGCATGTCCAGTACCGGCATAGGCACAACCCTTGAAAAAAAATGTAATAGGGCGGAGTTTGCCCCCATGATCCTGCTCTAGGACTCCCGTCATGGTTTCACAGTTGTCCCTGGCAAATAAGTGATACTTCTTTCCATAATTAGGTAATCCAAGACCATTGCAGTTTTAGGATATACAAAAGCATTACACATTTCATCATTCCGTTTTTCACAATCGGGCATATTGATATTTGTGGCTTGTCTCAGGAGTTTATCATGGTAGGAACAATCAGGTATCCATTGGCGACAGTAACCAATTATACCAAGAAAAGACAGCATATCTTTCTTAGTAAGTGGGCGGGGCAGACCCACTAGAGCCATAGCTCTCTTGTGACTGATTTTCCTTTCTACTTTAGTGAGCACAAAACCAAGGTATTGAACAGTTTCCTGACACCATTGTAGCTTTTTCCTAGACACCTTGTGCCCATTATCTGCTAACCAATGTAACAGATCTATATGCAACCTGGCTTGGACTACACAACAATAAATCATTAACATATTGGAGTAGGACATAACCATGGCGGGGAGTCCAGGACCACAATGTTGCCTGGAGGGCCACTGAGTAGACTACAGGGGAGTCCACATAACCCTGGGGCATTCTACACCATGTCATCTGGCAGTTTCTAAAACATAATGCAAGTATTGGCTGTGTCTCCTCGTCTACAGGGACGGAAAAAAATGCGTTCATTAAATAAATCACAGAGAAATATTCAGCATCGGATGGAATGGAGTTAAGAAGTGATGGCACATCAGGCATTATGTATGGGTGAAATGGGTATAACTAAGTTGTTTATGGCCCTTAAGTCCTGCACCAACCTATAACTGCCATCCCGCTTTATAACTGGATTTATAGTTATGTTGTAGGGTGAAACTGTTTTTTTTTTTTTTTTTTTAATTCCCTATTTAGGAAAGTGCGTCACCTTCGGAGAAATTCCCTCCTTTATCAATTCGGTAATCCGACAATGTTATCTTTTACCAAAAGAAATAAACTGCCTACACTCTTCAGACAGGACTCGCGTGAATGACAGGGGCATAGTGTAGCACTGGGGCGCTGGTCTTCTTGGCATGCAGGGCACAGACAACTAGTTAAGGTACACAAGGTGTCTAAGACAGGAAGGACCCCATTGGGTATTAACTGAGGAGATTACAGTATGCCCACACATATAACAAAAGCGAGGGCCCTTGGAACAGCCAAGAGCTGGTAACACCCCACACAATCTTCCTTCACAACTCTTCTCCAGACTCACCCAAAACCATACAATACGAGGCCAGACCTATATTAACAAATAGCCATATAAAACCAGACAAATGGGAAACTCTAGGAGCAAATAGAGTTGCATAGTGACATTGGGCAGGAAACAGTGCTTGAAATACACTTGGAGACACGCAGATGTATTGCTAGGAACATTTAACATACCTTAGCCTGTGGCAATGAGTGGAGTTTGAACAGCCAGGCATGGCTGGGCGTGTAACTAATTACAATAACAGCAGGGTGGGTTTGGCAGTCTTAAGCCTCATATACAAAAGTAACATCAGTTCTTTACCCTTTAACGCCTTGGAACTGCAAGTATCAGCATGGCTGATCTTTGCGAATAGGAAACAGCTATGTAACGCCTAAAACATTCACATGTGAAACCCAACAAACCATGGGGAAAAAAACAATCTTGTATAAAGTAAAATTGTATAAAGCGGCTCAAAAAACAAATATTTTTATAAGTTCCCATCTCTACAAGAAAGTTATACTTCACCATAACACATTGGAAAACTCTTCAAAACTGTTTCTTCTATGAGAACAAAGCTTACAGTTTAATACACATTTGTACATTACTAAGGGTTAATTTTACTCTTTACAGTTCACTCAGCTCACTCAATTTGCATGACACTACAGCTGTTTACACACACACACACACACACACACACACACACAAGCAAGCAATTTAACCTGTGTCAAAGAAAGGGAGGGGGTCCTTGTTCTTTAAACTATAATACAGCATTCCTTATTTTTAAACTTTAGTCAGGGAAAAAGGCTTTTTTTTTATTTTTTTTACGTCACTAATCTTTTAACATTTCACTTATTTTTATCAATTTTATTAACTGCTTTGGGTGTGGCTCCAATGACTACATGATTAGCCACCCCAGCAAGTGTTTAAATTAACGATTTTTAGCTCACAGTTTTTAGATTAACTTTTCTTTTAGAATAAGCAAACATAATATTTTACATTTTCTTTTCCATATTAAATTTACCACAGTGCAAAATGACTACACATTGCACATGATTTTACAATTTTAAGTCAATATTTACCCAAGTTATAAAGATCAAATTGTTCACGATTTTAAGTCAGAAATTTAAATTTTTAGTCTTGTAATTGTGGCAATGTTACATCACTTTAAAACATACATAACAAACACAAAACAAATCATGCAACCAATTTTCAATCTGTGTTATCAACTATTTTGTTGATACAGCACTTTAGGCATATTAATACAACTAACCCGACATGACATAATCCATGGATCTCACACACCTCTACACAACAAACAAACAACTCTCACACTTAGCCAACTACAACCTGTAGACAAAAATATTAGCACATTTCTCTACTAAAACTGCACTTTTTATGTCTACCTATACATTGTTTTGTGTATGGTGGAGGGTTGAATGGGAGGGGCATATTTTAACCAGTTCTCCCCCTCTTTTCTCATGTATTCCGTGTCCCACTGAGTGGGACACAGAATATCACGGGAAGGCTTTCTTGTTCTCCCAGACATAATCCCTACACCATATCTGTATGAAATTCATAGTTATCTCCTTCTCAAGGGAATGGGTCACTACTGTGACCCATTCATAATTTTTGTCCATCCAGCTAAGTTAGATACCCAGGTGTTAATAAACTCATGATTAGTTTCACATACTCTAGCTACATAATCTTTAAAATTCTCCCCAGGGTTTGGAGGAGGTGAGAGATCCTTTCCCTGCAACTGACCCATTATCACAATTACAGTGAAAGAAAGACTGCCTTACCTTACAGTTTCAGTTCACACCATAAATCATCTTATACTCTATACAACAGAAAGACAAAGCAAGACAGAGATGTGGGCCCCAGTGGTAGTTGCCTTATTAACACCAACACTTTTTCTCCTTCCCAAAAGGAGTGTAGTACTACTTATTTAAATTTATAAAGTCCTCCAGAGGACAGGTCTACCAAAGACCGTGGGTCTACCAAAGACCTCTTTAATTTGCGAAATCCTTCAAAAAGGACAGGTCTACCAAAGACCTCTTTAATTTGCACAGTCCTTCCAAAGGACAGGTCTACCAAAGACCGTTTTAACACTTATAAGGCATGGTCCGTCTCCTTTCTAAAAAATTTAAGGGACTAAAGTTTTATCAGAGCCGAGGCAAGGAAACTATTCGTCAAAATAAGACAAAATGTACTTGCCCCAGGTGATTACTTTATCCTGGAAGAGCTCCCATTCTGAAAGGCATTCTGGCTCTGGATGACCATCCTTGGTTAATTCAGGCAGACCATCGGGATCCTCGGATCCATAAGAGACCACATGAGACACGGAGAAAACAAGATAGAGTGTGTTCATAAGATCTCTGGCTTTTATTGAATACAACGGTAGTATATATACACCAGTAATACATGTCTAAGGGTTTTTACAAACTTACACTCAGTACTTTTGTTTTAAGAGTTAGGCTGCTTGACTAGATAACAAGAAATCGCTAATGACTTTGCTGACACAAATTTGGCTTAACCACAGTATCTCATAGGGTGTGGTTCTATGCAAACTTTTAAGCTGATTATGGTAAAAACACACACAGGAAAAGTTCACTTCTACTTTATGTGAAGGAAAGAGAATCTAAGATGGAGTCAATATGCTGAGGTGTTATTGCCACGATTGCTGAAGATTTTCAATGCTTCCCGGGAACAACATAGCCTGCCTCCCTCTATGTCAGTGGTTCTCAACTCCTGTCCTCAGGACCCACTAACAGGCCAGGTTTTAAGTATTACCTTGGGGAGATGCAGACTAAAATACTGCAATCACTGAGCAGCAAATGCTATCACCTGTGATGTATTTCAGTTATCTTGCAAACCTGGCCTGTTGGTGGGCCCTGAGGACAGGAGTTGAGAACCACTGCTCTATGTCTAATGCCAATATCTTTCTTTTATTAAAACCAGGTAAAGACCTGACTGATTCGGGATCTTATAAGCCAATTTCGTTATTACAAAGTGATATTCAACTTTTAGCCAAGGTCCTGGCAATGAGGCTGAATGGGGTTATTACGTCCATTGTGCATTCTGATCAAGCCAGCTTCATGCCAAATAAGTCAACAGCTGTCAAGCTAAGGAGGCTCTTTCTTAATATGCAGTCCCAGGCAGGTAATGTACAGTGCCTTGAAAAAGTATTTATACCCCTTGAAATTTTACACATTTTGTCATGTTACAACCAAACACATAAATGTATTTTATTAGGATTTTTTTGATGTACCAACGCAGTGGCACATCATTGTTAAGTAGAAGGTAAATTATAAATGTTTTTCAACATTTTTTACAAATATGTGGAAAGTGTAGCGTGCATTTGTATTCAGCCCCCCCTGAGTCGATACTTTGTAGAACCACCTTTTGCTGCAATTACAGCTGCAAGTTTTTTTGGGTATGTCTCTACCAGCTTTGCACATCTAGAGAGTGAGATTTTTGCCCATTCTTTGCAAAATAGCTCCATCTCTCAGATTGGATGGAGAGCAAACAAAAAAGGAAATGCAGCGTTCAGAAAGTGAAATGAGTATATTAACAATGTGACCAGTCCGTAAGTATTAAGCCTGGTGATGAGACATGTGTTCATAAAATCAATAAATACTAGTGTGCAGAGAAGTGTAATGAGTCCACACTGTAGGGAAAATCAATCCAAACTAAATAGTGAAAAAGTCCTACAAGGACTGGTAAGGGTGATGTGAATCCGTGGATAAAAAATGGAATCGGTGATATGCGATGTGAGTCCGTAGATGGAAAACAACATCAGTGGTATACAACATCAATGAGTAGAGAAGGGTGGGTACTCTTACCGCATAAAATGGACTCCCGTGTCTTATGACATGGAGTCAATGAAGCAGTGAGCCCCACTGAGGCGATAAAGAGATGTCCGGAAGGCTGGAACTCACAAGGTATATTTCAACCAATGTACATCAAACGAACATCTGGATGGATCATCAAACCAGGATTTCCAGGACCATATAGTTCGAATAGCCAGTATAATGCAATCTCTCTCGTCAAGGTGGTATGTAAAAAAGAAATCAAAACTTCCGCATAGTGCAGATAAAAAGGGAATTTTATTCCTAAAAACCGTACAAATAAAAAAGTGATCACTATAAAAATACAAGCATGGGCAGCATGGAGAGGGGGAGATTGACGAGAGAGATTGCATTCCACTGGCTATTCGAACTATATGGTCCTGGAAATCCTGGTTTGATGATCCATCCAGATGATCGTTTGATGTACATTGGTTGAAATATACCTTGTGAGTCCCAGTCTTCAGGACATCTCATCATCACCCCGGTGGGGTTGAAGTGCACCTTAGAAGTTCCAGCCTTCCGGACATCTTTTCATCGCCTCGGTGGGGCTCACTGCTTCATTGACTCCATGTCATAAGACACGGGAGTCCATTTTATCCGGTAAGAGTACCCACCCTTCTCTACTCATTGATGTTGTATACCACTGATGTTGTTTTCCATCTACGGACTCACATCGCATATCACCGATTCCGTTTTTTATTCACGGATTCACATCACCCTTACCAGTCCTTGTAGGACTTTTTCACTATTTAATTTGGATTGATTTTCCCTACAGTGTGGACTCATTACACTTTTCTGCACACTAGTATTTATTGATTTTATGAACACATGTCTCATCACCAGGCTTAATACTTACGGACTGGTCACATTGTTAATATACTCATTTCACTTTCTGAACGCTGCATTTCCTTTTTTGTTTGTATTCTATTGTTAGTCACAATGTATGCGGCTGCTGTTTTATTTTTGTTTTTACTTTAGAGCGCAGCGTTTTTGTATTTCTTCTTGGATGGAGAGCACCTGTAAACAGCAATTTTCCAGTCTTGCCACAGATTCTTAATTGGATCTAGGTCTGGACTTTGACTGGGCTATTCTAACACATGAATATGTATTGATCCAGACCATTCCATTGTAGCTCTGGCTGTATGTTTAGGGTCGTTGTCCTGCTTGAAGGTAAACCTCTGCCCCAGACTCAAGTCTTTTGCAGACTCAAACAGGTTTTCTTCTAAGATTGCCCTGTATTTGGCTCCATCCATCTTGCCATCAACTCTGACCAGCTTCCCTGTCACTGCTGAAGAAAAGCATCTCCACAGCATGATCCTGCCACCACCATGTTTCACAGTGGGGATGCTGTGTTCAGGGTGATGTGCAGTGTTAGTTTTTTACCACACATAGTGTTTTTTGCTTTTAGGCCAAAAAGTAAAATTTTGGTCTCATCTGACCAGAGCACTTTCTTTCACATGTTTGCAGTGTCCCCCACATAGTGTCTCGCAAACTGCAAAGGGACTTCTTATGGCTTTCTTTCAACGATGGCTTTCTTCTTGCCACTCTTCCATTAAGGCCAGATTTGTGTAGTGTACGTCTAATAGTTGTCCTGTGGACAGTTTCTTCCACCTGAGCTGTGGGTCTCTGCAGCTTGTCTAGAGTTACCATGGGCCTCTTGGCTGTTTCTCTGATTAATGCTCACCTTGCCCGGCCTGTCAGTTTAGGTGGACGGCCATGTCTTTGAAGGTTTGCAGGTGTGTCATACTCTGTCCATTTTCGGATGACGGATTGAACAGTGCACTGCGAGATGCTCAAATCTTGGGATGTTTTTTTTATAACCTAGCCCTGCTTTTCCACAACTTTATCCCTAACCTGTCTGGTGTGTTCCTTGGCCTTCATGAAGCTGTTGTTCACTAAGGTTCTCTAACAAATCTCTGAGGGCTTTACAGAACAGCTGTATTTATACTTAGATTAAATTACACACAAGTGGACTCTATTTACTAATTAGGTGACTTCTGAAGGAAATTGGTTTCACTAGATTTTAGTTGGGGGTATCAGAGTAAAGGGGACTGAATACAAATGCATGCAACATATTTTAGATATTTATTTGTGAAAAATTTTGAAAAGAATTTATCATGTTCCTTCCACTTTGTGTTGGTCTATCACATAAAATCCCAATAAAATAAATTTACGTTTTTGGTTGTAACATGACAAAATGTGAAAAATGTCAAGGGGTATGAATACTTTTTCAAGGCACTGTAAGTCACAGGGCATTGCTCTCACCTGATGCTATGAAAGCCTTCGAAAGCATTTATTTATGGGAGGTGTTGTCGAAATTCAGTTTTGGAGAAGTTTATATCTACTGGGTGCGCCTCCTGTATAGTCATCCACAGGCAGAATGTCTCATACCTTTAATTTAGGACAGGGCACGTGACAGGGGGTGCCCATTGTCGCCCTTGTTAGCCATTGAGCCGCTGATCCTGATCAGAGATAGCCCCGGTATCACTGGTTTCTACTATGGTGAAAGGCAGGAAAAGGTGATGTTATATGCAGACGATGCAATGATGATAATACTCGGAGATACAAATGAATCCTTGTGGGAGACTATGGCTACAATTACTGAATTTGGGTATTTTCCAGAACTTAACCACTTAAGCCCGGACCATTTGGCTGCCTAAAGACCAGAGGACTTTTTACAATTTGGCACTGCGCTGTTTTAACTGGTAATTGCGCGGTCATGCAATGTTGTACCCAAACGAAATTTGCGTCTTTTTTTTCCCCCACAAATAGAGCTTTATTTTGATGGTATTTGATTGCCTCTTCAATTTTTATTTTTTGCGATATAAATGGAAAAAGACCAAAAATTTTGAAAAAAAAATATTTTCTACTTTTTGTTATAAGAAAAATCCAATAAACTCAATTTTAGTCATACATTTTAGGCCAAAATGTATTCAGCCACATGTCTTTGGTAAAAAAAATGTCAATAAGCGTATATTTATTGGTTTGCGCAAAAGTTAGAGCATCTACAAACTAGGGTACATTTTCTGGAATTTACACAGCTTTTAGTTAGTGATTGACTAATGACAAAAAATTTATTTATTTTTTTCAAAAAGTTGTCACTAAATGATATATTGCTCACACATGCCATGGTTATATGTGGAATTGCACCCCAAAATACATTTTGCTGCTTCTCCTGAGTACTGGGATACCACATGTGTGGGACTTTTTGGCAGCCTAGCTGCGTACAGGGCCCCGAAAACCAACCACCGCCTTCAGGATTTCTAAGGGCGTAAATTTTTGTTTTTCACTCCTCACTACCTATCACAGTTCTGAAGGCCATAAAATGCCAAGATGGCACAACCCCCCCCCCCTAAATGACCCCATTTTGTAAAGTAGACACCCCAAGCTATTTGCTGAGAGGCATGTTGAGTTCATGGAATATTTTATATTTTGCCACAAGTTGCGGGAAAATTACAAACTTTTTTTTTTTTTTTTTTGCACAAAGTTGTCACTAAATGATATATTGCTCAAACATGCCATGGGCATATGTGGAATTACACTCCAAAATACATTCTGCTGCTTCTCTTGAGTACGGGGATACCACATGTGTGGGACTTTTTGGGAGACTAGCTACGTACGGGGCCCCGAAAACCAATCACCGCCTTCAGGATTTCTAAGGGCGTACATTTTTTATTTCACTCCTCACTACCTATCACAGTTTCGAAGGCCACAAAATGCCAAGATAGCACAAGACCCCCCCCCCCCCAAATGACCCCATTTTGGAAAGTAGACACCCCAAGCTATTTGCTGAGAGGCATGGTGAGTATTTTGCAGCTCTCATTTGTTTTTGAAAATGAAGAAAGAAAATAAAAATGTGTGTTTTTTTTCCTTTTTTCAATTTTCAAAACTGGGCATTCCATGGCCTCCAAAACTGTGATATGCAGTGAGGAGTGAAATCAAAATTTACACCCTTAGAAAGCCTGAAGGCGGTGCTTGGTTTTCGGGGTCCCGTACGTGGCTAGGCTCCCAAAAAGTCTCACGCATGTGGTATCCCCGTACTCAGGAGATGCAACAGAATATATTTTGGGGTGTAATTTCACATATGCCCATGGCATGTTTGAGCAATATATCCTTTACTGACAACTTTGTGCAAAAAAAAATAAAAAAAATTGTCTTTTTCCCGCAACTTGTGTCAAATATATTCTATGGACTCGACATGCCTTTCAGCAAATAGCTTGGGGTGTCTACTTTCCAAAATGGGGTCATTTGGGGGGATTTTGAACTGTCCTGGCATTTTATGCACAACATTTAGAAGCTTATGTCACACATCACCCACTCTTCTAACCACTTGAAGACAAAGCCCTTTCTGACACTTTTCGTTTACATGAAAAATTTTTTTTTTTTTTTTTTTGAAAGAAAATTACTTTGAACCCCCAAACATTATATATTTTTTTAAAGCAAAGGCCCTACAGATTAAAATGGTGGGTGTTAATTTTTTTTTTTCAGACCGTATTTGTGCAGCGATTTTTTTTCAAGCGCATTTTTTGGGGAAAAAACACACTTTTTTTAATTTTAATGCACTAAAACACACTATATTGCCCAAATGTTTGATGGAATAAAAAAGATGATCTTAGGCCGAGTACATGGATACCAAACACGACATGCTTTAAAATTGCGCACAAACGTGCAGCGGCAACAAACTACATACATTTTTAAAAGCCTTTACAGGTTAATACTTTAGATTTACCGAGGAGGCCTACTGCTAAAATTACCCTCAATCTGACCTTTGCGGTGATACCTCACATGGATGGTGCAATTGCTGTTTACATTTGACGCCAGACCGACGCTTGTGTTCGCCTTTGCACGAGAGCAGGGGGGGACAGGGGTGCTTTTTTTTTTTTTTTCTTTTTTCTTTTTTGCTTTTTAATCTTATTTTTAAACTGTTGCTTTCATTTTTTTTAATCATTTTTATTGTTATCTCAGGGAATGTAAATATCCCCTATGCTAGCAATAGGTAGTATCAAAATAAATGTAAAACACCGTGCTAACTAATAAGATAAATGGGAGCTGCTGCATACAGTCTGACAAAAACAGTAAGCTTATATATGGAAAAAATGCAGCGCATGTGCAATAGAAATATATAAATGTGATTAAAATGGTGAGATAGTACTAAAATAATTAGCCAAAGGTGAGTTTTTTGACATTTTAATCTCATAGCAATAGGTAGTGACAGGTACTCTTTTTGAAAAAATTGGGGTCTGTTAGACCCTTATTCTCTCCTCTGCCCTCAAAGCATCTGACCACACCAGGATGGGTGTGATAAAATGCTTTCCCAATTTCCCAATGGCGCTGTTTACATCCGGTGAAATCTAAGTCATGAAATGCTCGTAGCTTCCGGTTTCTTAGGCCATAGAGATGATTGGAGCCATTCTGGTCTCTGATCAGCTCTATGGTCAGCTGGCGGAATCACCGGCTGCATTTTCAGGTTCCTTTTTGGGACAGGAGAGCCAGAGAAAACCATGGAAGACGGTGTGAGGGGGGGGCATTCCCTCCCACTGCTTGTAAAAGCAGTCTAGAGGCTAATTAGCCGCTAGGATTTCTTTTAAATGAAAGCCAACCGCTGGCTGAAAAGAATGATACCAAGATAAACCCACAGGCATCATTCTGGAATAACCACTCAAAGTCCAGCAACATACCAGTACGTTGCTGGTCCTTGTTGGGCATATATTGTAATCTTTTTTTTTTTTTTTTTTTTTTTTTTTCTTTATGCAGCCTGTGGGCTGAACGAAAAAAGAGATTGATCGGTGGGTATGCCCACCATTAGAATACCTCCCTTCATCCACCCACTTCTAATGATGGGCATACATGCACCATTTTGTTTTTAACTGTGGTGGTGAAATCACCTCCTTTAGCGCTGGAGTCACGGCTTTATGTATCGTGGGAGTAAACATTGTTGCTGTCAAGATAAATAAATCAGTGCTGCAGCTGAATGGCCTAAAAAATATATGCTGAAGGAATGAATATATGCTGGAGCATGGGGGCATCCGCCCCAAAAGTTAAGAGCAAATCGCTACTCCACCCCTGCTGCCCCCATGCTTCGGCATATATGCTCTTTTTTTTTAACACTGGTGGTGAAATCACCTCTTAAAACGTTGGAGTGGGAGCAAACGCTGTTGCTGTCAAGATAAATAAATCCGCACTGCAACTAAATGGCGTACCTGCTAAGCAAATGATGGTTAACAATAAAACAAAGTAACATTACAGTATAACAGTAAGACATACCATACCTGCAAAGCAAATACAAAAAAAACTGTAAAAAATAAAACATTTTTTAACGCAACCTGTGCCTAAAATATATATATGCCGAAGCATGGGGGCATTCGCCCCAAAAGTTAGGAGCAAATCACTCCTCCACCCCTGCTACCCCCATGCTTCGGCATATATGCTTTTTTTTTTTTAAATGTGGGGAAAGCACCTCCTACAGCGCTGGAGTCACGGCTTTATCGTGGGAGCAAACGCTGTTGCTGTCAAGATAAATCCGCGCTGCAGCTGAATGGCGTACCTGCTAAACAAATGATGGTTAACAATAAAACAAACATTACAGTATAACATACCATACCTGAAAAGCAAATACAATAAAACATAGTAAAATTAAAACCGAGAGAGAACGATAGATATAGAACAATAGTGAGCGAACAGTAGAGTGGAAAGTAGAGTGTTTTTTTTCACTTTTTTTCACTTTTATAAAGACTGTAAAAAAAATATATATAAACTGAACGTTGCAGATTAGGGTCTCTCAAAATGTGATGGCCATCGAATCTTTCGAGACCCTGTGTACGTGTGCCTATGACTGTGTGGTGCTGTACCCTACGCTAATACTCAACTAGTGTGTGATAGCGTTCGAAACAGTCACCAATGCAAAGACCAGGTTGGTCAGGACAGGAGGTACAATAAAAGCGGGCGCCCCGCCTAAATCCGCGCTTTCTACAGACACAACATCTTCTTTGGGGGTTTTTTCGGGTAGGTGTACCACAGAGGACATGTGGAAAATGCCTCTCATGCAGCCGGCTTACTGCATTTGCATTGGGAAGTTGGGCCAGAGCACCATCTGGAAACAGAAGGGCTCTGATGATCTCTTCCTGGAATTTAAGGAAGGATCCAGTTTGTCCTGAAGCTCTGTATAGCACATTCAGCAAAGCCAAATGAAATAAGTATAAGTATACAGACACTTTTTATACCAGCGTCTGGCCTCACGGGCAATTAGGTATGGCGCCAACAACTGGTCATTGAGGTCCACCCCTCCCATATTGAGATTATATTCGTGGACACAGAGGGGTTTCTCCACAACACCAGTCGCCGTAGGAATTTGGACAGTCGTGTCTGCATGAAGGGAGGAAAGAATGAAAACATTCTTGTTATCCCTCCACAGCGAGCAAATTTTAACATCTCAAGCAGGCTCTCTCCCCCAGCCTAAGACGAGAATCTACAAGCCGCTGGGGTAAGCCCTGGTGATTAGATCACACGGTGCCACATGCGCCAATTTGATGATCAAACAAGTGATTAAAAAGTGGCACGCTTGTGTAATGTCCACATACAAGTGGTACCCCTTTCCGAATAAGGGTGACACCAAGTCCCACACAATCTTACCAGCTCTCCCTATGTAGTCAGGGCAGTTCTCTGGCTCTACGTAACTATCTCTTCCCTCGTAAACCATAAAACTATATGTATAGCCTGTGACCCTGTCACAGAGCTTATACATCTTGACCCCATATCTGGCACGCTTGCTGGGAAAATACTGTTTGAATGACAAGCGGCCAGAAAACTTAATCAGGGACTCATCAATGCAGATAACTTGATGGAGAGTAAACAAGGCTGCAAAACCTTGGTTGAAGTGCTTTACGAGGCGCCAACTTTTGTAGAGCCGATCAAATTCAGGGTCACCCCGAGGCCGACCGAGTTCATTGTCACTGAAGTGCATGAACCACAAGATCTGCTCGTATCGTGTCCTGATCATGGAGGCAGAGAACACGGGCATATGGTGAATTGGGTCAGTGGACCAATATGACCGCAACTCACTCTTTTTAGTTATACCCATAAGGAGGGATAGGCCCAGGAAGGTCTTAAATTCGGAGACCGTAATCGGTCTCCAATCTCTGGCAAGGGTCAGCTGGGGATTAGCGGCGATGAATTGACCAGCATATAAATTGCTTTGGTCCATAATAGATCTATAGAGAGCTTCGGTGAAAAAAATGCGAATAAAAATCAAGTGATGTAAAATCGACTGTTTCCACCTGAATTTCGGGTTGGCCAGTGAATGGGGGAAGTAAGGGTGCTGCAGAAGTGGTGGGTTCCCAATTAGGATTGGGAAATGCAGCAGGAAGGGCACTATGGGCTCGACGAGCCTGTCTTTGTCTTCTTATTTGTGGCAGCGGGACACTACTCGTGCTTGCCACCTCGCCAGCTTGAACTGCACTTAGGGGACTCGCCGCGTCACCAAGTGTTACTGCAGTGCTGGATGTATGACCAGGATGTACTAGGCCGCTGGTGCTTGCCAGTTCATCAGATGGAATAGCGGCGCTAGTACTGGCTCTCTGCTCTATACAAGGGACCTGCGGTTCTTGCACCTCAACGACAGCAGAAGATCGGGGTCTGGTATGCCTGACCTTGGCAGAGACCACAGCTCTGTCGTCGGAGCTATCTGCCAGGGTGCCGCTGCTGTCTATAGGTTCGTAGTCTGAGCCTGAATCTGACAGATGAGTGACTTCCTCTTCACCATCAATAAAAACAAAATGACACCAGCGCTAAATGGTGGACACCTGTAAAGCAATCAAAAAGTATGGCAATATAAATCAATAGAGAGGGGTTTAAACCCAGCACAGCTGAAAAAGCACCATAACTGATAGAAACGGATTTAGACAGTACACACACAAAAATCCAGCACTCAATGGGTTAAAAATAGTCCGCTACAGATGAAAAACTTATGTTGAATGATAAGAAAGTTTATTCAAAAATGCAGTTGATAAAAACAGTCCTGTTCGTTCACAATAATCAAGCAAAAAATAGGATTATATAGTTACCTGAAATCCACTGAGCAACCAGGAGCTTGTATTGAGTTCCAACCAGAGCCTTTCTCCCAAATCATGGGAGAGGGGGGAGAAAGAAGGATGAGCACAATGGAGGGTGAGAAAGCCGACTGAATCACTGCTGGGTCAGGGTGTGTTCCTGCTGGGGATGCTAATATAGTTCTGATCAGATATCGATCCGTTCAGACACTATACTACTAAGGGAGGCGTATGGTGCGTGCGCGGGTGTTAGCGGTACTGGCACTGATCTGACGCTGCCTGGGGAGATGCAGACCCTATCTGACGCTAAAACCTAACTTTGATCACCCGCCGGGTGATCAGGGGGTTAAACCTTTATTGGGTAAAATATGGTGGGTGCCCTGACGCTATAAAAATAAATCTACCTAAACTGCGTCACCCGTGACACTTATACTGTGATCACAGGTGATGGGGTAATCAAGGGGTTAAACCTTTATTGGGGGGGTCCCTATACCTATCTGAGCCTAATACTAATTTCCCTAACACTGATTAGTGTCACTAATGACACTAGTACAGCGATCAAAAAAAAAAATCTGATTGCTGTACTGGGTGACACAGTGACAGGTGGTGAAGAGGTTAACTGGGGGGCGATCAGGGGGTGAATTGTGTGCCTACGTGACCTGGTGTCAGTGTAGTGTTGTGCAACTCACTTTTTAGATGCTCTCTTCTCTCGATCTGGAACGAAAAGACCGACACGAGGAGAGATGACATCACTTCCCCTGTCATTGTTTACAGTTACACAGACAGGGGAAGGATATCATTCGTCAGGAGCGATCACCAGGTCCAGGCCAGATTTCATTGGCCTAGGCCTGGGGATTGATCGGTTCCTGATCGAATCCGATCGTCGCGCCCGGCGTAGCATAACGGCAATTCGCCTGCCTGTGCCATTCTGCCGCAGTACAACTGCGGCGGACGGTCGCCAAGCTGTTAAAGTGGGTGTAAACCCTCACATATACTCAGTAAAGTGAAAAGCCTCAGATGGTACACAGAGATTAAACAAGTCTCCCTACGTAAGTTTTACTTGCATATCTGCTGTCTACAGCTTTATATATTCTTTATAAAGTGAACATCGTGTTAGAGATTTTCTCTTTCTATTCAGCACTGGGAGTGGATTTTTGGCATACAGCCAAGACCGCTGATTGGAGGAAAGCCACACACCCCACTCCACACAGGCAGAGACTTTCAGAGCTTTGCTGTGACAAGGCAAGCTCTCTTCTAATCTATTTATAGCAACCTCCCTCAACACAAAATTAAGCCTGGTTTTATCACAGTTGAGAACTTGTCAGAAGTTATCGGGCTGACAACAGAAGAACAGAGCAGGAGAAATCCGCGGAACTTGGGGCTTCGAAGAGAGAAGAAAACACTACAGATATGTGTGCCCAGCTCAAATTTCATGAATCGGGTTTACATCCACTTTAAGATAAATTGGTCCATATTGGCCTTCATGCTTGCTGATTGATGGCAAGGACACATATTGATAGCAAGGCCTTAGACTGTCCTATTCCAATCACCACCTCCTTTCAGATCTTGTGGTCCAGATCTCACCATGTATCCGTGATTTTTGTAGGCTAAACATCTCCCCACTCATCCTCCAAAAGTTCTGTGATCGTATTAAAGCATGGAATTCTCTCCGCCTCTCTGTAGCTGGGAAGGTGAATTTAACCACTTTAAGACCGCCCACCGCACATATACTGCAGCAGGGCGGCTCTATTGCGTGAAACAACATGCCTGTACGTAGTTTTGTGTAATAAATGCATGGTGCGCGCGGCGCAGGAGCCGATGCGTGTGCCCAGCGGCCACGATCTCCGCCGGCCACCCGTGATAGCTCCTCACAGAGGCAGAATGGGGATCTGCCTGTGTAAACAAGGCAGATCCCCATTCTGACAGGGGAGGAGAGAGATCAGCTGTTACTAGTGATCCGAAAGAGCGATCTCTCCCTACTCCGTCAGTCCATCCCCGTGACAGTTAGAAAGCACCTCCCTAGGGAACACTTAACCCTTAGATCACCCCTAGTGTTAACCCCTTTCCTGCCAGTGCCATTTATACAGTGATCAGTGAATTTTTATAGCGCTGATCACTGTATTGGTGTCACTGGTCACCAAAAAGTGTCACTTGGGGTCAGATTTGTCTGCCGCAATATCGCAGTCCTGCTAAAAATCGTTGATCCCCGCCATTACTAGTAAAAACAATAAAAAAAATAAAGTCCCTTTAATCTTTCCCTTATTTTGTAGACGCTATAACTTTTAGGCAAACCAATCAATATACGCTTATTGGGATTTTTTTTACCCAAAATATGTAGAAGAATACATATTGGCTTAAACTCATGAAATTTTTTTTAAATTTTGTATTGGATATGTATTATAGCAAAAAGTAAAAAATATATATTTTTTTTTTTCAAAATTGTCGCTCTTTTTTTTGTTTATAGCACAAAAAAATAAAAACCACAGATTTGATCAAATACCACCCAAAGAAGCTCTATTTGTGGGAAAAAAAGGACATCAATTTTATTTGGGTACAGCGTCGCACGTCTGCGCAGTTGTCGGTTAAAATAATGCAGTGCTGTATCGCAAAAAATGGCCTGGTCATTAAGGGGGAAAAACCCTCCAGGGCTGAAGTGGTTAATTAAGATGATTCTTATGCCTCAGTTGTATTTTTTTTAACAATACCCCGGTAATGATCCTACTGAAGATTTTTAGGATAGTTAACTCCATTTTTCGTATCTTAATCTCGAAGGACCGTACCCCTAGAATAAAATTAGAACACCTGTAGTGTCCGAAGGATGCCAGAGGATTGGCATTGCCCAACCCTTTGTTATACTATTTAGCGGCTCAGTTGAAGCATTTGATTGGCACAATGTTTGGGACAGATGAGCAGGGGGGGAATCTGGGTCCAGCTCCTCTTGACGCTCAGGCATTTGGTAAGCCGCATAAATCCTACCTAACATATAACCTCAATCAGAAAATATGGAATAAGACCAAATGCCTTGAAAGAGTAACTAGGTATACGGAATTTAGTCCCATCTGGCTAAATGAGACGTATCTTGAACTGGCCAAATTACAACATGGAGCAAAGTAGTAAGAGTATGGTGTATTGTTTCTCAGTAAAAATTTCCATAATGGGGTACTGTTGCTTGATGCTCTGCAGGAGAAATTCAACCTACCATCCTCTATGTACTTTTATTATCTGCAGCTCAGACACACTGTTGTGGCTCAGGGTAGATCCCCTGAGTGGACACTATCCCCAACTCCCTTTGTTTAATCTAATTAAGGATGCTGAGTCCTCCAAAGGATTCATATTGCAATGCTACGCTATGTTGCTCCAGTCTTTTCTAACTAAACACCCCTTACGGGTATTGGAAAAATGGGATGGGAATGTGTGCCAACTCACTGGAGATCAGTGGGAGGAAGCTCTTCAGTTGGTGGCGTCCTGCTTGTTAAATGTGACACAGAGATTAACTCAAAATTACACCTGTACTAGCGTGGAGTGGTGGATACCTTGAACAGGTTGTTCCAGGTGTCTCTTCCACTTATCCCAAAACCCTGCTTACTGTATTTAGTCTTTTGGACGAATTTGAATGGGAGAACCATACTAGAGGCCGTAGTCTGAGTCCTGTTCTTAGCTCATAAGTTAATAATGGTGCGTTGGAAGTCAGGGGACCCTCCTACAGCTGGGGAATGAATTACTAATGTTGGTAATGCATTACGGATAAAAAAAGTTATAGATCAACACAGGTTACCAGCGCAAGTATAAAAAGTTATGAACTCCATGGTTAGAAGTCCCGGGGCTTAATGTTGGGTGATGTCGCTTATGCTGTAATGGGAATGTATTGTTGATTTTAATGGCGCATAATATTTAGAAATTACTCTTACTAGCAGTGACTGTTTACTGTACAAAGAAGTAAAGTGTACCATTTGGCATTGTTGTTTTATGCTTTTCTCAAATCTTTTTTTCTGGATTAAAAAAAAATCTATACCAAGCAGGTGCTAATGATCATTAATCTAATATGTAGATTGAAACCGTCATTAATGTGTTACTAAATCCAGAGTACACAGAACATGGAATTGCAATCATTTTAGCAAATATAAACTGCTAAATATCTTTTCTCATTAGCATTATACAGCAGTCTTGTGACTTGTATCATTGTCTGCTTAAGCTTGTAGTAGGAGTTTTCATTCTCCTCCTGATCCTTTGTCTGGACAGTGCTGATTGGCCCTGTGCTGATCGCTTGCACTCTCCCAAGCAAAAAAAAAAACACTCTGGCAATACACACCAAACTGAGCATGTGCAGACTGACTCCAAATGCTCTGTTTCTATCGAGAGATGGGTTGGAGTCAGTTCAAGAAGAATAGGATCAGAGAAGACAAGATCACACAGCCTTTATACACAATGCAAAGAATTAATCCCTTAGGTTCCACAGTGAGTATAACAAACATGCTTTATTGCCAAGGTCGGCAACCCGTCGATCATGATCTACCCATTGATCGCGGCCAGGTGATGGGTAGAACGTGTCTTTTGCATTGCCGACCCTGGGCTATACTGCACCTCCCCAGTGGTGGGAAGGAGAGTGCTGGGTGGGCGGATCACGGAAGAAGAGCGCCAAGCGGGGGGATCATGGCAGGATGGAGTTGGGCGGGCAGATCAGGAAGGAGAGAACTGGGCGGGCGGAGAAAGAAAGCAGAGAGCCAAGGGGGAGAATCGGGAAGGAGAGAACCGGGCGGGCGGATCAGGAAAGCGAGAACTGGACAGGCTGAGAAACAAAGGAGAGAGCCGGGCAGGCGGCTCAGGGGAGAAGACTTGCTCAGGTTCTGAGCTACCTTTCTCATTGAAGCAGCAGGTGTGGGCTCACTGGGGCTGCTGCAGCTGTCGGATCAAGGAAGGAGAGAGCCGGGCAGGCAGATCAGAGAAGGAAAAAGGCGAATCAGGAAGGAGAGATCCCAGCAGACAGAACAGGTGAGGAGGAAACCAGGGGGCCAAGCAGCAAAGGAGAAAGGCGTCAGTGCAGTGGAGGAGCTGAGCTACCTCTCACTGAAGCAGCACAGAAGTGTGGGGTCACTGGGGCTGCTGCAGCTGCCTAGGTTTCTTTAGCACTGTGTAACACAAAGAAAAAACAGAGGGGGCTGCAGCAGCCCCACCGAGCCCACGCTTGCTATGCTGCTTCAGTGAGATAGGTAGTTCAGTGCCAGAGGAAGTCCCCTCTCCTACTCCTGATTTCTCCATCTGAGCTGGGGGTCTTCTGTTCTTGCAGTGTTGTACCCTGGGGGGTTGGAGGGAAAGGATGAGTTTTTTTTTTTTCTTAAGGCACCTGAACTGGAAAGGGGAGTCTGTACTGGGGGGGGTTCGGTGTTGGAAAGCTGATTGGTCTGTGCTGGACAGGGAGTCTGTACTGAGGGAGTAAGCTGGCAGGGAGGATAAGGAAAGTTAGGGGAGGTCTCTTTTGTGAGGAATATGGGTAGGGAGTGACTTGCACTGAGCAGAAGGGGTCATTTTGGTGGCACTTTGTAAAGTGGTCTGTGCGTTAGGGCTTGTTCACACTAGTGGTTGGAGGGCATTAAAACCCCCTCAGCAGAGCCGCAGTTTTATCACCTCCCAGCCACTACCCCTTAGCCTGAAGAGACAGCGGCTAGGGGTGTACACAAACTGTGGTCACGATGCTTTGGTTCGTGGCCACAGAAGGAATTCTAGGTCTTTACTTATTATTGGGGGCTTACTAGTATTACATAAATAAAAAGGCGTGCCCCGGAGATCTTTGATCTCTTCCATGTTTTTCATGTAGACCTCCCCCCCCCCTAAAGAGGTTGCCTACCCCTGCTTTACTGCATATACAGACTGATTTTACTGTTGTGCGTTTAGTAACCATTTAACTGAAACCGCAATGTAGGAGACATAAAACTAGGTGAGGAACAGCCAAGCTCTGCTGCTAAGGTGAGGTTGTGGAACACAGTCTGGCCAGAAGTGGTCTTCATGGAAGAATTGTGGCCAAAAAGCCATACCTTTAATGTGGAAACCGGGCTAAGCGACTTAACTATGCCGCAAAAACATAAAAACTGGGGTGCAAAAAAAAAATGACAACAGGTGCTCTGGACTGATTAATGAAATTTGAAATATTTGGCTGTAGCAGAGCTAGGTTGGGGCTGCATTTCTACAAATAGAATTGGAAATTTGGTCCAGATCAATGGTGTCTTCAATGCTGAGAAATACAGGCAGATTCGTATCCATCATATTATAAAGGAGGGGTGTAATTGGCCCCAAATTTATTCTGCAGCAGGAAAATGACCCCAAACATACAGCCAGTGTCATTTAGAACTATCTTCAGCGTAAAGAACAACAAAGAGTCTGGTTTGGCCCTCACAGAGCCATCATTGGGTCTGTCTGGAATTACATGAAGAGACAGAAGGATTTGAGGCAGCATCCACAGAAGATCCATGGTTGGTTCTCCAAGATGTTTGGAACAACCTACCTGCCAAGTTCCTTCAAAAACTGTGTTCAAGTGTACCTAGAAGAATTGATGTTGTTTTGAAGGCTGTTTTATGATGATAAAAAAAACAGCAGATATCCATTACCATTTACCACCAAATGAAAGTCCAATTTGTCCTAAAAAATAAAAGGTTTATTCACCTGAGTACACCAAGTACTTGCAATGATATGTAAAATTTTAGGAACATATGTCCAAGTTCTAAAACCATGTTCAGGCTTTAGGATTTGTTCTGCCCTCCGGCATTAGGAGGTTAACTGTGAATTTGAATCAATTCCTTTTTAAATTCTAATATTCTATCTTTTATAGGCCCTTGAAGAAGAAAAGTTGGTGTACAGTCGTAGCAGCAGCCGTAATATTTATCTGAATGTAGCTGTCAACACTCTGAAGAAACTAAGAAGTCAAGGACCTGTGAACAAAGCTACTTCTCAAAGTGCGTAAAATAGTATGTTGCGTGTATAGGATTGCAGTGAAGTAAATGAATTTACAATTCTAAGATAGTTGTAACACTGTGTAAAATCTATATATAAACAGAATGCAATGATTTGCAAATCTTATATACCCATATTTTGTTGACAATAGAAAACACATCAAGTATTTAATATAAAAAAAATGTCATTTTGAAATTGTCAGCAAAACATCTCAAATAAGGTTGGCACCAGGCCATGTTTACCACGACGTAGCACCCCCTTTTTCTTTTAACACTGTAAAACATCTGGGAACTAAGGAGACCAGTTGCTGGAGTTTTGGGAGAGAAAAGTTGTTCCATTCTTGCCTGATATAAGATTCTAACTGCTCAACAGTCCTGGGTAGTCTTTGTCATATTCGTTTCAAGATGTGCCAAATATTTTCAATTGGTGAATGGTCAGACCAGTAAGAATTCGGCTTCTTCTACTATGAAGCCATTCATTTTCAGTTGGGGATAAACAGAGAGGATTTTTGAATTACCCCCAGTCCATCACCTTTCAATTCTGTTTGATGACATAACGGTCCAGGTTGTTTATTGCTTTTTTGTCCTACCTCGCTGATTGTTTTACAATTGGGGGATCTGACCGATTTTCTTTAACCTTGGTATTTTTCTGCGTGTTGGCTATACACACATTTGAGGTTTGGATCATTTATTGTGCTGGATTGTTTGTGTATATATGTATTAGCTGTAAAAGGATGGTGATCTATTTTTCTGTTTAGTTACCATTGCAGCTTTCCTCATGTAGAAGTGTTCCCTTCCATGCCTGTAAAGTCTGATTAAAGCGGAGTTCCACCCAAAAGTGGAACTTCTGTTTTAAGCACTCCTTGCCCCCTTACATGCCACATTTGGCATGTCATTTTTTTTTGGGGGGGGGGGGGGTACTTGGTTTTGACAGGTACTTCCTGTCCCACTAACTCCTTCCATCGCTTGGCCGCCTAGGCGATTCCTCCTCCTCCTCCCCCTAGGTGGCCTCACGTGAGTCTGGAGGTTTTTGGACACAGTTGCGACAGGTTAATCGCTGGTTACAGCTTGTGGGGAGTACTTTTTTCCTCGTATGTAAGCAATGTCTTCCAGAAAACGAGGTACAGGGAGAAGGGCAAGCGCAGGGGTAAGAGTACCTCCCTTGAAAACAGGAGACCAGCCCCATGCTGATGCAGCCTCAGTCTGCCCTGAAAGACCTGCGGCATCTGGCCTGGCTGAGCCGTTGCATTTGTCAGGCATAGTGGCCACTACCAATATTCCTGCCTCGGCTTATGTTACAAAGGATGATTTGGCATCTGCATTAGCGGGCCTTGAAGGCAAAATAGCTGTCATGCTTGCTTCTGTAACACAGGGAGGGAAGAAGCGTAATAGATCTCCCTCCCCTGAGCCCCGGACAAGTGGAGAATCACTAGAGCACCAGGACTCTTATAGCCAGATGGGTCCAGGTGATCTGGAACCAGTGTGGGCAGAGGATTTGGAGGAGGTGGCCATAAAGGACCGAGAGGAAGAAGAGGCTGAAGAATCCTCAGCTGAGGACTCAGGTTCAGAGGAGCCAATTTCGGCCTCCCATTCCCAGAAATCGTTTATCCGATCTCTGACTGAGATGGTACACGTTGGGTTTAAATTACCCCCAGTTCAGGAGACTGGACTCTCCTGTTCTACTTTGGGATCCTTGCAACCTCAGCAGGGTTCCCAAGCGTTCCCTTTGCACCCATTTTTACAGCAGGTGGTTTACGCAGACTGGGATCATCCTGACAGGATATACTTACCTCCAAAAAGGTTTTCTATCTTATATCCTATGGAGGAAAAGTTCAGGAAGAGATGGGGTACACCTTTGGTGGATGCCGCCATTTCTTCAGTGAATAAGAATTTAACCTGCCCAGTGGATAATGCCCAGGTATTTAAGGATCGGCCCCATAAAAAGCTAGAGTCCTTATTAAAAGCCTCTTTTGCGGTGGCTGGTGCAGCAGTTCAGCCAGCAGTTGCAGCTATTGGGATTTGCCAATCCCTAAAAGACCGTTTTTAAAAGGTTAATAAAAAACCTGCCTTGTCAGGAGGAACCTACCGAGGAATTGTCGGAGCTTCCTCATGCTCTATGATTTGCAGTGGACGCATTGAAAGACTCAATCCAGCAGATGTCTCGTTTTGCGTTACTGTCCATACATATGCGCAGGGTTTTGTGGCTAAAGAACTGGTCTGCTGAAACGCCATGCAAGAGGCTACTTGCAGCTTTTCAATTCCATGGAGAACGCTTGTTTGGCGAGGATCTGGATAAATATATCTGGAGGAAAGAGTGCCCTTCTCCCTACTAAAAAGAGAGGTAAGCAACCCTCTTATAAAATTCACAATGCTCCAGGACCTAGTGCTTCTTCCCCCAAGCGGTATCGACGGCCTCAGCCATCTGGGTTTAAAATACCTCAGGGTCAGAGGAAGCCCTGGAATCAAAAGCCAGCCAAGTCCAACTCCAAGTCAACCTTGTGAAGGGACGCCCCCGCTCTCACGGGTGGGGGGCAGGCTTCAGCTGTTTTTGGATGCATGGGAAGATCTGGTCCAAGACAGATGGGTCATTTCCACTATAACACAGGGTTACAGAATAGAGTTCCGGGAAATTCCTCCAAACTGTTTTCTATACTCAAGGCTCGCGTCGGATCCAGAGAAAAGGAAATGCCTATTCCTAGCCTTGCGGCATCTGCTGACGCAAGGGGTAATTGTCAGAGTTCCTCACGAAGAAAGATTCAAGGGGTTTTACTCAAACCTTTTTACTGAGCCGAAACCAAATGGGGAAGTAAGGCCCATTTTGGACCTCAAGGCTCTCAACCTCTTTGTAAACGTCCGGTCCTTCCACATGGAGTCAGTTCGTTCAATAAGATCTCTGAGAAAAGGAGATTATTTAGCGTCCATAGATATCAAGGACGCATACCTTCATGTACCGATCTTCGGACCACATCAAAGGTTTCTGCATTTCGCAGTAAAGGGCCGTCATTTTCAATTCGTGGCACTGCCATTCGGTCTAGCCATGGCCCCCAGGGTTTTCATAAAGATTCTGGCCCCGGTGTTGGCATCCCTAAGGTCCCAGAAGATTTCTGTGGTATGATATCTGGACGATCTTCTCCTGAGGGATTGCTCTTGCCCCATCCTGATCCAAAACGTGTCAAGAACAGTGCGGGTTTTACAACGCCTAGGTTGGATTCTAAATGTGGACAAGTCAGCCCTTTGTCCGACCCAAGCCTTGGTGTATCTGGGTCTGGTCTTAAACACCGCCCATAAAAGGGTGTTTTTACCCCCCTTAAAGGTCATTTCCATAGTGGAACTCGTCCAGAAGGTGAAAAAAGAACCAAGACCTTCTATTCGGCTGTGCATAAGGTTGCTGGGCAAAATGGTGTCATCCTTCAACGCAATTCCATATGCACAGTTCCACTCCAGGGTATTCCAGAACAGTATTCAGGAAAGCCTGGGACAGGTCTGCTCGAACCTTAGATCATCCTATGGTTCTGTCCCCACAGGTACAATGGAACCTCTCTTGGTTAAAAACCAGCAATTTCCACAAAATTCAGTGCACTAAGGACCGCCTATTATGCCTGTTCAGCATACCCCCTTCATCCTCATCGCCAACGACGGTCCCACAAAATATTCCACACTGGGCTCACTTATGTCTCCTAGTGGCTCGCAGGACTATTATGTCTCACTGGATATCAGCTACTCCTCCTACCCTAACACTGTTTAAAAAAGCCCTGGCATCACTCTTTCACCTGGAGAGACTGGACACCATCACCCTTAATCTCCGATCGACTTCCCGTTTCTTCAAAAGATGGAGGAAATACATTGAAGCCACATTCGCTTCGCAGGCACTGATCGAGATAATGAACCCATTTCGCTACACGAAATGGTACTTGACAAAAGATCTCACCAACTCTCTTGGCCGACTCAAAATACCCCCCACCCCAGATTCCTTTACTTTTAACCCACCGTAGGATATCCACAAATTCATTATGCCCCTTGGCATCCACCCCCCCACATTTATTCAAACGCTGCCTCCACTCCTGAAGGTATTTAAATGTTAAGATTTCATATGTTAAGCAAAGTTACACCTCATAGTGTTGATAAGATGGCAAACATGAACTCCCCCGTCTTCCCTTTCCCCTAATTTTCTTTTTATTTTTATGCTTTCTGCTACTTCTCCCTTGTTCTAACTGATATGGCAAGCTTGTATTTTAATTATTATGAGAAGTCATTGTATGTCATAGATTGTCACGAATACTACTCTGTAACCTTGGTTACACTAAGTTTTTATACTTTTGTATGCTATAAAACCCAATAAATATTTTTCAAAAAAAAAACAAAAAAAAAAACAGCAATTTGAGAAAAGGAAAATCTTTTCCACCAACAGCTTGGAGCATGGTAACTACAGACGCCAGTCGTCTCGGCTGGGGAGCAGTCCTGGAGGAGGCGTCTGTCCAGGGAATATGGTCCCAGGCAGAAAGGTCCTTGCCCATCAATCTATTAGAGATTCGGGCAGCTCGTCTGGCTCTGTGCTTCTGGACGTCCAGGTTATGGGGTCTCCCTGCCCGAGTCCAGTCCGACAACTCCACGGTAGTGGCATATATCAAACACGAGGGAGGTACCAGGAGTCGGGCAGCCCAAAGAGAAGTAAATTACATATTGACTTGGGCAGAAAAGCATGTGCCGTTTCTTTCAGCAGTGTTTATACGGGGGGTGGACAATTGGCAGGCAGACTTCCTAAGTCGTCAGAAATTGTTGCCAGGGGAATGGTCCATGCATCCTGAGGTTTTTCTACAGATCTGCCAACACTGGGGGACCCCAGATGTGGATCTGCTGGCATCCAGATTCAATGCCAAGCTGGACAGGTTTGTATCCAGGACCAAGGATCCGCTTGCTGTCGGGATAGACGCATTAGTAGTTCCTTGGGATCAGTATTCTCTGATATATGCCTTCCCTCCGATCCAAATTCTGCCGCACTTACTATGCAGAATACAGGAGGAACGAAAGCCAATGATCCTAGTGGCCCCAGCGTGGCCTCGGAGATCCTGGTACTCGGAGATTGTGAAGTTGGAAGTGGGGGACCCATTGGTCTTTCCGTGCCGTCCAGACCTGTTGTCTCAAGGACCCATATTCCATCCTTCTTTACGGTTGCTGAATTTGATGGCATGGCTATTGAGATCAGAATATTGAAAGACCGTGGTATTATGGGTTCAGTCTTGTCTACTCTGATAAACGCTAGAAAGTTAGTTTCTAGAGTTATCTATTATAGAGTCTGGAAGTCATACATTTCTTGGTGTGAGGAAAGGAAGTGGAACCCTCGTAGGTATACGATTCGAAGAGTTCTGGCCTTTCTTTAAGCAGGAGTAGACTTGAAGCTGGCTTTAGGGACAATTAAAGGACAGATTTCGGCCTTATCGGTATTTTTCCAAAGACCAATTGCATCCCATTCTTTGGTACGAACTTTTGTCAAGGGAGTAACGCACCTGAGGCCGACGGTTAAACCGCCTTTATGTCCCTGGGACCTAAATTTGGTGCGGTCAGCCTTACAGAGTCAACCGTTTGAACCTATTGGACATATTCCAGTTGTCCTATTAGCCAGGAAATTGTTTTTTTTGGTGGCTATAACGTCGGCTAGAAGGGTGTCAGAATTGGCCGCCCTTTCTTGCAAAGAACCTTTTTTGATTCTTCATCAGGACAGAGTGGTCATGCGCCCTCGTCCGGATTTTTTACCAAAGGTAGTTTCCAAATTTCATTTTAATCAGGATATCATTCTACCTTCCTTTTTTCCAAACCCTAAAACTAGGGAGGAAAGGTCGCTTCACTCGCTTGATGTGGTGAGGGCGATCAAAGTTTACTTAAAGATGTCAGCTTCGTTTCGGAAGACTGACTGCTTTTTTGTCCTGCCGGAAGGTCCTAGAAAGGAACAGCCGGCAACAAGTTCAACTATATCTAGGTGCATTCGCCAGACTATTATCCAGGCGTAAGGTTCCACCTTGGGATTTAAAAGCACACTCCACTAGAGGGGTTAGTGCATCATGGGCAGTACGCCAACAGGTGTCTATGGCTCAGGTTTGCAAAGCGGCCGCTTGGTCTTCAGTTCATACATTCACCAGGTTTTACCAGGTCGATGTTAGATCTCAAAAAGAGACTGTTTTTGGCCACAGCGTGTTGCAGGCGGCTTTATAGTCTCTGGCCCGTTTGGGCTTAGGGATATTGTGTTCCCCCCCTCAAGTGCATTGCTTTAGGACATCCCAATTAGTCATTATTATGGTGCTCTGTGTTCCCCGTGATGTACGATAAAGAAAAATGGATTTTTAACCTGTAGCTTAACCAGCTTACCTGTAAAATCCTTTTTTTTGAAGTACATCATGAGACAGAGGTCCCTCCCCTTTTCTGGGATCGTCATTACTTGCTACAAAACTGAGGTATTTCCTGTATAGGAGGGGTTATAGGGGAGGAACTGTCTTTCTATTGATTGCCAGTGTCCAATCACCTAAAGGTAGCGTATAACCCAATTAGTCATTATTATGGTGCTCTGTGTCCCGTGATGTACTTCAAGAAAAGGATTTTACAGGTAAGCTGTATTAAAAATCCATTTTTTGTCACTAGAGCAAATATGTAACTTATATGTTGACGAAATCTATGCAGACGCATGTCCAAGCCACAAATAATTTAAAACCAGACAGTCATGTCCATCCAAGGGTCCAAGAAAATAGTGCTCCCAAAGGTGGTGCCAAACGAGTGAAAACCAGAGAGACCAGCCAATGTTGAACGCCCCAGAAAAAAGGCGAGAGATCACTGAGAGATGTAAAAAGCAAACAAGTCACAATCTATGTAGAGAAAAAAAAGGGGCTATATAAAAAGTATATAGATACATGAAATAATAAAGAATGTCAAGGATATAAAGAATATAAAATTTAATTATTCCATAACTGGATGACAATTTGTCTGCTTTTATCTTTATTTGTATCAATTTTATATTGTAAAAACTGTCATAAAAAGACTAAAGCTCACCGTGAATTTTTGGGTCAAAACAATGCATACTAATGCATTGAATCCATATCTGTAAAGGCATCGTGTCAAAACAATAAAATGCCATCAATGCAAACCCAATGAAAAATATAAGAAAATTGCGATTAGTTGTTTCAGCCCTAATATATATATATATATATATATATATATATATATATATACAATAGGGAGAAAAAAACAGTCCTATCAGTCATTTCTCCCAACCACCTGAAACCTAGTCCTCCAAAAAAGGCTTGAAATTGGTAGCTTCATTAATACCTGGGGGAGATGTGGCCTGTAATTGATAAATCCAACGTTGTTCACATTGGAGCAATTTTTTGTTCAAATCTCCCCCTCCCTACAGCCAGTTTCTCCGAATTTGTAGAAACTGCTCTATTGACAGCTCCATTAAGATGGAGGCTAATGCTTTGCGGGATAGATTGCTGGCTAGGGGTTATTCTAAAACGTGCTTCAAAAAAGGCGTATAAATGTGCTACTATACCGACAAGACCTTCTCTTCTATATGCCCCCCCCCCCCCCCAAAAAAAAAGGCTGACAACAATACCCGTAATACCGAGTAATGACTCGTTACTGCAGCCAGCACTCGCAGGTCAGATGAATTTTGGATAAATATTGGCACCTTTTGTGTATGGACCCAAATATTGGTCCTTTTGTCTCAGAGAAACCAGCCATCACATACAGACGTGCCAAATGTGTGGGCGATCAGCTGGTCCACAGGGAATTTTAAGGTAGTACCAGAAGAGATCCATGTAAGCATCTTGGCACTTTTCGCTAGGGGGCTGCAACTATTGTATGTGTTACTATGCCAATTGTAAAACTATTGGCGTGGTGTATCTTCTCACTTGTGAATGAGGCTGTTTTTATGTGGGAAAAACTGTCCAGGAATTCTGGAAGAGAGCATACCATCACATCCTAAGTATGAGGTAAAAAAAACCCTGATCTACCTTGGGGTCTCCATGTTACACTTATACACAATGGCAGATTCCCCCGTATTCAATTCCTCATTCTAGATAGAATCCATCCCCCTTTGGGGGGCAGATTGGAACAAAAAATTGCTCCAATGTGAACTACTTCGGATTTATCAATTACAGGCCACATCTCCCCCAGGTATGAATGAAGCTACCAATTTCAAGTCTTTTTTGGAGGACTATGTTTCAGTTGGTTGGGAGAAATGACTGGTAGGACTGTTTTTTTCCTGTCTTTTTATCCGTTTTGTGTATATATACTGCTGCTAGTGTTTTTTGTTTTTTTTTTGTTTTGTTTTTTTATCCCCCCCTTTTTTTATTTTTATTTTTTTATTTTAACTTAATGTTTTACTAATAATAGGTCATGTGCAATAAAGAACAAGTTTTGCATTATATTGCCAATATTATAATATAAATTGCTAGCAGAACTGTTTGCATCATCACTAAATGTATTCATGGTCATGTTTTTGTCATGTACTGCGCTACTACATTCGTGTATGTATATGTGTGTGTGTATATATCTCAAAAGTATTCACCCCCCTTGACATTTTTCGTGTTTTGTTGTCTCACAACCTGGAATTAACATGGATTGTTTGAGGATTTGTATCTTTTAATTTACAGAACATGCCCGCTAGGGGTGTTGAAAATGATCGCCGCATCAATGCATCAGGATTCTGTCCTTCCCGATTCGGCATCGATGCGGTAGCCAGCGCAATCGATTATGCATGACGTCATTGTCTTTGCTAGTGATGACAAGCCACCGATCGGCTGGCTGTGCCTGGCGCCGTTCCCCGTCAATGGACGATGTAGCCACAGCATGCTGCCCCCACCCAGGCTCTCCGCCCTGCTCAGGATTTGTACCTGTGGACACTGGACAATGACCCCTCTCATCTCCCCGATGTGCGGGCGCAGAGCCCCACGGAGCTTTAAGACAGATCACTGTAGCTGTCATCGCATCCATGGGAGTGGCGGAACAATCAGGGTTGCCGAAGTCCCTGGAGATCCTGTACTGTGGGGGGGCAATGCAGTGTTTCCAGCCTCCCATTATCCCTGTGACAGTTTGAGAAAACAGACTGATTTCTCCCGTCCGTAGGACAGGAGAATCGGTGTGTACATTTAGGGGCCGGTGGCTGCAGCTGGGCGGAGTGTCTCTGACACTCGTCTCACACAGCCCAGCAAAGTTCACTCACCCCTCCCAGCAAGGAACGGGAGATTAACGATGCATACAGCTGCCCCTCCCCCTCCTCTCTCCCCGTGTCTGCCCGGCCCGCCCACTCTCCTATCCCAATGTACAACTGTGAAGGAGCGAGAGGAGAGGGGGGGGGGGTGCACGGGAGATATGAAGAACAGTCAGCAGCTACACATTCCAAGCTGTGTGAACTTCCAGCCTCATCCCTGAATGAGTGAGCACTGCATTTGGCATTACACTTTGATCACTGAACTGTCCCTTTCTCTCCCCTATCTGTCTCCCTCTCCCACTCTGTTCTTCCAAGATCCAGTTAGCACTAAGCCACTTATGCAGCCCATATATTGATCCCTTTTCTTTTTTGTTTGGTCGTTACACTGGAAAGAAAAAAATATGATCCAATTCCCCCATCTACACATTTCAGGTGGATGGGGGAATCCTCTGACAGTGAACCAGTGGGTGAACAACCAGGGTTGCTGTCCTTGCACCTCTATTGACAGCGCTGGTCTCCATGGCAGCAGCAGCGCATTAGAACCCAATGCTGGCTACTTGGCGCATCATGTCTGCAGTCCCTGACCATCCCTTGTATCATGTCTGCAGTCATTGACCATCTCCTGTATCATGTCTGCAGTCTCTGACCATCTCCTGTATCATGTCCGCAGTCTCTGACCATCTCCTGTATCATGTCCGCAGTCTCTGACCATCTCCTGTATCATGTCTGCAGTCTCTGACCATCTCCTGTATCATGTCCGCAGTCTCTGACCATCTCCTGTATCATGTCTGCAGTCTCTGACCATCTCCTGTATCATGTCTGCAGTCTCTGACCATCTCCTGTATCATGTCTGCAGTCTCTGACCATCTCCTGTATCATGTCTGCAGTCTCTGACCATCTCCTGTATCATGTCTGCAGTCTCTGACCATCTCCTGTATCATGTCTGCAGTCTCTGACCATCTCCTGTATCATGTCTGCAGTCTCTGACCATCTCCTGTATCATGTCTGCAGTCTCTGACCATCTCCTGTATCTTGTCTGTTGTGTGTTTTTTTTTTTTTTGTTTTGTTTTTTTTAAGAACAGATAAAATAAATAAAATGGAGTTCTCCTGGCTGCTTGAATTATTTTTTTAATGAAAACCGCGCGCAGTAATCTTGATGCATCGCGGAATCGAATCATTGACATGATAATTGTAATCAAATCGTTAGGCCAGTGAAGATGCGCACCTCTAATGCCCGCACTTTTGCGGCTATCACAGCTCCAAGTCGCTTTGAATAAGTTGCTATGAGCTTCCCAAATCTTACCACTGGGATTTTTGCCCATTCCTCCTTGCAAAACTGCTACAGCTCCTTCAAGTTGGATGGTTTGAGCTTGTGAGCAGCAATCTTGAAGTCTGACCACAGATTTTCTATTGGATTGAGGTCTGGGCTTTGACTAGGCCATTCCAACACATTTACATGTTTCCCCTTAAACCACTCAAGTGTTGCTTTAGCAGTGTGTTTGGGGTCATTGTCCTGCTGGAAGGTGAACCTCTGTCCTAGCCTCAAATCACACAGAGTGGTACAGGTTTTGCTCAAGAATATCCCTGTATTTAGCACTGTCCATCTTTGATGTGATGTGTTGGGTTTGTGCCAGACATAGCGTTTTCTTTGATGGCTAAAGTTCAATTTTAGTCTCATCAGAACAGAGCACCTTCCTCCATAAATTTTGGGAGTCTCCCACATGCCTTTTCGCAAACTCTCTTGCTATTGTGCCATGTTCTTTCCATTTGGTTATGAGAGATTTGATTGTGCTCCTAGGGATCCTCAAAGATTTGGATATTTTTATATAACCTAACCCTGACTTGTACTTCTCAACAACATTGTCTCTTACTTGTTTGGAGAGTTTCTTGGTCTTCATGGCAGTGTTTGGTTAGTGGTGCCTCTTACTGGTGTTGCAGCCTCTGGGGCCTTTCAAAAAGGTGTTTATATTTAGTGACAAATCACGTGACAGATTGCACACAGGTGGACATTGTTTCACTAATTATGTGACTTCTGAAGGTAATTGGTTGCACCAGAGCTTTGTATAAGCTTTAAAACAAAGGGGTGAATACATACGCACATACCAATTATCATTTTTTTATTTCTGAAAAATAGTTTTATGTATATATTTTTCTAATTTTACTTCTCCAACTTAGACTACTGTGCTAAAGGCTGTAATGTAACAAAATAGGTAAAAAGCCAAGGGGGGTGAATACTTTCTTGATCT
The DNA here is from genome assembly GCA_037952835.1 of Lithobates septentrionalis. Classification (NCBI taxonomy): domain Eukaryota; kingdom Metazoa; phylum Chordata; class Amphibia; order Anura; family Ranidae; genus Lithobates; species Lithobates septentrionalis. The sequence goes on along the minus strand of JBBDGP010001816.1, from coordinate 521,935 downwards.
TTCTCTTTGTGTGTGTGTGTATGTGTGTGTATGTATGTATATATATATATAATATAAATATATTTTAGTGTGCGTGTACATATACATTTTTGATTATATCTCTGTAGTACCAGCACATGTCTGTCCAATGTGGTCCTTGTTCTCTATTATTTTTACCATTCTTTTTTGCTCTCATTCCTCCAGTGATTTGTCCACCCGGCGCATGGGCCACTTGTATGCTACAACACTCAGTGGGCTTTCTCTGTTTGGCTGGCATTTTTCTCTCGTTCAGGTTGCTTGGCAACCTGGGGGTCTGGTCCGCCACCGTCGGCCTGCCCACATGCGCGTCGGTGGGTGTATGACGCGGGACGCTGCTCCGCCCCCAAGGGTGTGGCTGTGCTGCACGCTACTGGAGACCAGCTCGCAACGCATGCCAGACTAGCGTGGCAGAAGTATACTGCAGCCTCGGCTTTGCTTCCCGCTAGCTGCCAGCTGAAAAGGCGCTCGCATGCCCCATTGCTCTTATCCATCCGCTGGATCCAGTTGATGGGATGCTCCTCGTCCTTTTTATGGAATAGACTGCACCCATCCTTTAGTTTGAAATCTGGTAATTTTCTTTTTTCCCCTTACCAATGTCTGCTGTTTGTTTTTTCTGTCTCTGTACTTCCCATTCAGTGGGTCGACACGTGGTCTACTAATGTCCCTCTGCAACTTATTGTGATTTTTTTTCATTAGGTTTTGACCCAAAAAATTTTGTACAAATAAAGATAAAGCAGACAAATTGGCATCCAGTGATGGAATAATTATATATTCTTTTATATCCTTGCCATTCTTGGTTAGTTTGTTACTATATACTTTAAATACCCCCTTTTTTTTTCTCTACATAGATTGCGACTTGTTCGCTTTTTACATCTCCCAGTGCACTCTCGCCTTTTTCTTGGGTGTTCAACATTGGCTGGTCTTGCTGGTTTTCACTGGTTTGGCACCACCTTTGGGAGCACCATTTTCTTGGAACCTTGGATGGACATGACTGTCTGGTTTTAAATTATTTTGTGTTTTGTACATGTGTCTGCATAGATTTGGTCAACATGTAAGTTCCATATTTGCTCTAGTGACATAGGAACAAAAATGGTTTTGTGTTTATATCATGCGATTTATCTATTTATTGTTTATCTTCATTATAGAAGCAATCTGCTCTAGTAATTTACACACCCCTGAAGAAAGAAGTCTCTGAAACACGTTGGGTGGGGTCTATGCGGTTTGTCATGGTGTTATCACCGTAGTCCTGTGACCACTCTAGAGTTTCAATTCCTCATTGTTCGCTATGCATGTTCATTTTGACACTTACACGTATCAGCCAAATGTGTTAGCATTTTAATATTGTCAATCGAATACATTTTGTATAAATTTTACTACTACTTTTTGATGTTATTTAAATTTATTGGGCCATTAAAGTCCCGTTAAGGGGGAGCCTTCTCCATTTTTTCAATTATTTGGGATGTGGGCTCACTTTATTGTTCAACCACACCACCTTTTCTTCTTGATTTAATTTAATACTATGGTTTTTCTGTGTCCCTTTTAATACAAGACCTCAACATATCCATTCACTAACCTGTTGAATTTTAGTGAAATTTAGTGCTCCTCTTATTTCACAAAAGTTCAAAACCTACCTGTGTAGTAATCTCTCCCCCCCCCCCCCCCCAACAACAAACTTTTAAACTAGCTGCAAAAAGGCTAACTTAAAGAGGAGGGCCCATTAAAAAAAAAAAAAATTAAGTCAGCAGCTACAAATACTGCAGCTGCTGACTTTAAATTGGACACTTACCTGTTCCAGGGTCCAGCGATGCGGGGGATCGAAGCCCCGCTTGCCTCCCCCTCCTTTCGGCGGCGCCGGCATTGCAACTGTGGGCGCTGGGCTGTGGCTTCACAGCCGGGCACCCACTGCGCATGCGCGAGCGGCGCCGCGTCCCGTGATTGGCCGCTCAGTCACCTGGGACCTGTTATGGGTCCCAGGTGATTGACAAGAGGGAGGGAGCAGAGCCGAGTCCTTCCTGTGCCGAGGGGGAAGTGATGTCACCAGCCCAGGCACTGAAAGAGGCAGACTACGAGGGACCCCCTAGCAACAGGCATTTAGAGGTGCGTTAAAAAAAAAACATTTTCAAATGTGTTTGTTTTTTTTTTTTTTTTTTTTTTTTTTTTTTTTTGGAATTTTCATGTATTTTTTGGGTGGAACACCACTTTACTTTGCAAAATAGAGAAGCAGTGTCCTCATACTGTGTTGTCATTGTTCTCAAGACCTTCTTAGTGCTACCAGTAAGTATTTTATAGGACAGGTAGGTGCTCTGTTTGAAACAATTGCAGAGCATGCACCAGTACTGTCCACAAAAAAAGTTTAGTAAAGCAGTTTAACAGCTACTTTATTTTGAGGAGTTGCAATCAGAACAGATTGCAGCAAGAACAGCAGTATAAAAGATTGGGTTATGAAATTCAGTCCAAGGTTTTTCTTAACAGTCAATATGATCAGCACAGTAGCAAAATATTAGATTGCCTTGATGCCTCGCTTGTTTGAATGTTTAATCTAGGGTGCCCTAGCTGTTAAAGTGTAATAAAAATCTCCCAAAAAGTTACATATATTGTAGTTTACTAGTTTTTAGGTGTTTTGGCTTTGCTAGTTTTCACTTTTCAGTCTTAGAACAAGAAAATACCTGCTTATCGTGTCCAAAATGTGGTGTCCTTGTTACAGTTAGGGGAATAAATATTTGATCCCCTACTGATTTTGTACGTTTGCCTACTGACAAAGAAATGATCAGTCTATAATTTTAATGGTAGTTTATTTTAACACTAAGAGACAGAATAACAATAAAAATATCCAGAAAAACGCATTTCAAAAAAGTTATAAATTGATCTGCATTTTATTGAGTGAAATAAGTATTTGACCCCCTATCAATCAGCAAGATTTCTGTCTCCCAGGTGGCTTCTGTACAGGTAACAAGCTTAAATTAGAAGCACTCCCTTAAAGAGAGTGCTCCTAATCTCAGCTTGTTACCTGTATAAAAGACACCTGTCCACAGAAGCAATCAGATTCCAATCTCTCCACCATGGCCAAGACCAAAGAGCTGTCCAAGGATGTAAGGGACAAGATTGTAGACCTACACAAGGCTGAAATGGGCTACAAGACCATCGCCAAACAGCTTGGTGAGAGGGTGACAACAGTTGGTGCGATTATTTGCAAATGGAAGAAACACAAAATATCTGTCAATCTCCCTCGGTCTGGGCCTCCATGCAAGATCTCATCTTGTGGAGCTTCAATGATCATGAGGACGGTGAGGAATCAGCCCAGAACTACACTGGAGAATCTTGTCAATAAACTCAAGGTAGCTGGGACAATAGTCACCACCATAGTCACCAAGAAAACAATTGATAACACACTACACCATGAAGGACTTAAATCCTGCAGCGCCCTGCTCAAGAAAGCACATGTACAGGTCCATCTGAAGTTTGCTAATGAACATCTGAATGATTCAGAGGAGAACTGGGTGAAAGTGTTGTGGTCAGATGAGACCAAGCTCTTTGGCATCAACTCCACTCGCCATGTTTGGAGGAGGAATACTGCCTATGACCCCAAGAACACCATCCCTACTATCATACATGGAGGTGAAAACATGCTTTGGGGTGGTTTTCTGCTAAGAGGACAGGACAACTTCACCGCATCAAAGGGACAATGGACGGTGCCATGTACCATCAAATCTTGGGTGAGAACCTTCTTCCCTCAGGCAGGGCATTGAAAATGGGTCGTGAATGAGTATTCCAGCATGATAATGACCCAAAACACACGGCCAAGGCAACAAAGGAGTGGCTCAAGAAGAAGCACATTAAGGTCCTGGAGTGGCCTAGCCAGTATCCAGACCTTAATCCCATAGAAAATATGTGTGTGACCCGAAGGTTCGAGTTACCAAATGTCAGTCTCGAAACCTTAGTGACTCGGAGAGGATCTGTAAAGAGGAATGGGACAAAATCCCTCCTGAAATGTGTGCAAACCTGGTGGCCTGGTGGAAACGTCTGAGCTCTGTGATTGCCAACAAGGGTTTTGCACCAAGAACAAAGTCATGTTTTGCGAAGGGGTCAAATACTTTTCACTCAATCAAATGCAAATCAATTTATAACTTTTTTGAAATGCGTTTTTCTGGATTTTTTGTTGTTGTTTTGTCTCTCACTGTTAAAATAAACCTACCATTAAAATTATAGACTGATCACTTCTTTGTCGGTGGGGAAACATACAAAATCAGCAGGAGATTAAATACTTTTTTCCCTCACTGCATGTCCTGTGTGCTTAACCACTTCCAGCCCAGCTTATAGCAGAATGACGTCCGGGCAGTGGTTCTGTAATCCTGACTGGACGTCATATGATGTGTTTCAGGATAACATGCCAGCGTGTGCCCGCGGGGGCACGCAGTGCGGGGAGCGTTGGTGCTGTGTGTCACTGATACACCGCATCTCCAAACATGGTAAGGAGCCTCTGACGGAGGCTCCTTACCACGTGATCAGCTGTGACCAATCAGCTGATCACAGTGTGAACCAGGAAGTTTATTTATTATTATTATTATTATTATACAGGATTTATATAGCGCCAACAGTTTGTGCAGCGCTTTACAACATGAGAGCAGACAGTACAGTTACAATACAGGAGGAATTAGAGGGTCCTGCTCGTTAGAGCTTACTATCTAGGAGGGAGGGTCAAGTGATACAAAAGGCAATAGCTGTGGGTGGATGATGTGATAGAGAAAGTAAAAGTACAGTTGTTTGGGGGCAGGATAGGCTTCTCTGAAGAGAAGGTTTTTCAGGGATTGTCTAAAAGCAAGCAGAGTAGGAGATAGTCGGACAGATTGGGGTAGGGAGTTCCAGAGGATGGGGGAGGCTCAAGAAAAGTCTTGGAGGCGAGCATGGGAGGAGGTGATGAGGTAACTAGAGAGCAGGAGGTCTTGGGAGGAACAAAGGGAACGAGTAGGTTGTTGTTTTGGGACTAGGTTAGTGATGTAGCTGGGGGCCGAGTTGTGGATGGCTTTGTAAGTTGTTAGAATTTTTAATTTAATTTGTTGGGTGAGTGGAAGCCAGTGGAGGGATTGACAGGGAGGGATTGACAGAGAGGGGTATCTGACACTGAGCGGTTGGTAAGGTGGATGAGCCTGGCAGCAGCATTCATGATGGACTGAAGGGGGGATAGCCTGTAATCCCCTGAGGAGGAGGGAGTAGGCAGGAGATGACCAGGGAGGGAACTAGGAGTTTTGTGGTGTCATTGGTTAGGAAGGGGCATATTTTGGAGATGTTGTGGAGGTTGAGACGACAAGATTTGAAAAGTGTTTGGATGTGGGGCCGAAAGGATAGTCCAGAGTCCAGGGTTACACGTAGGACCTTGGCATGCGGGGATGGGCTGATAGTAGTGTAATTGATTTTGACAGAGGGATCAGAGGTAGAGGCATGTGCCTATCGGTGCCCATCAGTGCTGTATAACAGTGCTGCCTATCAGTGCCATTCAATTCCATATATCAGTGCGGCTTCATCAGTGCCCGTCAGTGAAGGAGAAAACAAAATTTTATAACGGACAAAAAAAACTTTTTTTTTTTTTCCAAAAAATTTCGGTCTTTTTTAGTTTGTTTAGCAAAAAATAAAAACCCCAGAGGTGAAAGAAAGCTCTATTTGTGGGAAGAAAATTATAAAAATTTTGTTTGGGTACAGTGTTGTATGACCACGCAATTATCATTCAAAGTGCGACAGCACTGAAAGCTGAAAATTGTCCTGGGCAGGAAGGGGGGAAAGTGCCCGCTATTGAAGTGGTTAAAGAGTCTGCTCACATAATTTGTAATAAAAACATATTTGTCATTCTGAAGCTTCCCTCCAACCACTTTGCATATTATTTTATATATACTGTGATTCTGTACTTGCCAAATATGCTGCAGAAATCTCCACCCACTAAGTTTGGCTGCAACCATTTTAAATGTGGGCAGCTGAAGCTGCTGCCTCTTCACTTCCTGGATTTACAAAGACACACTTTCAGCTCTGCAGCTTTCATTTGTTCTTATGACTCATCCCCCCTCCCTTCCTGGCAAACTCTCATGAGAGTGAACGAGAGAGCTGTGCATGATGTCATAAGCCTAGGCTTTTTACCAGACAAGAAACAGGAAGTGGGCTGTATAAGGTATTTACTGGCAGAAAAAAAAATGTTTTACTATTCAAAGTTAAAACAACAAGGTCAGAAGATTTAATAGATGGAAAAATTGAAAAAATGACTGAAGGTCCGCTTTAAAGAAAAGCACAAAACCTTTTTATTTATTGTGTGAACTATTAGTTCCACAAATCTACTGTGTAACGGAAATGAACAAAAACAGCAATGGACAATGGGGGAAAAGAAAGGTAGACACGTAGAAAAAGGAAGTTTGTTATTCAGAGGATTACCAGGAGAAAATAAAGAAAATAGAAAACTTGATGCAGCCACTATCTCTAAAGACTGGTAATCTGCAATATATTACACATGTTTAATAATAAGAGCAAATAGAACAAACGTAGTCAAAACATAGCCAAAATTCAGTAACCAGAACAGATAGTCAGCCAAGCCAATAAAGTCAGGGATCAATGTAGTGGAACAGCAAGCAGGATATGGAGCCAGAAGGGATGTCAGCCAAGCAAGTCTTTAAACGGGAACGCAGGAGACTGTCTCTGTGATGTTGACCAAGGCGAAGGCAGACATCTTCTGGACTGGACGGCTTAAGTAGGCAGGACTGACGAGCAGGATATCATCGACAGCTGAGTAATTGTGGAGAGATAGGAGCTGGCAATTAGCCAACAGCTGAGTGGCCAGCTCTGAGAAGGAAGGGCTGAGCCCAGCCCTAACAGTACAGAGGCAGAAAGGGGAACTGCCTATGTAAACAAGGCGATTCCCCGTTCTGTTTAATGACATGTCTGAGATCTTCTGTTCCAAGTGATCGGGAACAGTGATCTCTGTCATGTCCCAGTGAGCTTATCCCCCCTAGAGTTAGAACACACCCAGGGAACACACTTAACCCCTTGATCGCCCCCTAGTGTTAACCCCTTTCCTGCCAGTGTCATTTTTACATTGATCAATGCAATCAATCTTTATAGCACTGATCAATGTAATAACGTCACTGGTCCCCAAAAAGTGTCATTTAGGGTCAGATTTGTCCGCTGCAATGTTGCAGTCCTGCTATAAATCACAGATCGCCACCATTACCAGTAAAAACAATAAAAAAATAAAAGTCCCTAAATCTATTCCATAGTTTGTAGACATGATAACTTTTGCGCAAACCAATTAATATACGCCTATTGCGATTTTTTTTTTTTTTTTGGGATATGTATTCTAGCAGAAAGTAAAAAAAAAGTTAGGTTTTTTTTTCTAAATTGTTGGTCTTTTTTTGTTTATAGCACAAAAAATAAAAACTGCAGAGGTTATCAAATACCACCAAAAGAAAGCTCTATTTTTGAGTAAAAAAGGACGTCAATTTTGTTTGGGTACAGCGTCGCACAGCCACGCAATTGTCAGTTAATGCGACGCAGTGCTGTATTACAAAAAATGGCCTCATCATTAAGGGGGCAAATCCTTCCGGGGCTGAAGTGGTTAAAGGCAAACTCCACTTTTGTTTTCTACATGTTACACCTGTGTTTAGTGATTTAGTGTGTAACGTGTTGCTAAAAGTACTATTTTGTGGATTTTTTTTTTTTTTTTACAGCTATTGATAAAGTTTTTTTTTTTTGTTTTTTTTTTTTCTTTGGGCAAGAGGTGCTGATTTTTCTTTTGTGATGAGCCGAAAGTTAAACGGCAGCCATTTTAGAAGTAACCATCAGAAGCATAACAAGCAAGCATAGGGTATTCCTATAATCCTGGTTTCACTTTGTTAAAGGGCACAACTTGCCCAGGTTTTGGCCCCAGGTTATTCATTTTTAATAACTTTTATTGCTTCTTTCTGTACATTGTTTTTCAATGTGACTGCGTTTTACACAGATCTCCTTCAATCCTTACTGCTGAAGCTGTAAATAGAGTGTAGGTGGCATCAGGGAAAGATTGTAGACATATTTTTCCTTTTTTATCACAATGATTAATCAAAGAGATCACTTGCAGTCAAATTCTTGCATTTGGAGCAGTCTTCAGTGCATGCAATTCCATGGGAAAGAACACTTTTTAAATATAAGCTCCAGGGAAAAAAATACTGTAAATTCCTCAATAGCCACAAAGGATATCCATCCTCTTTTTGTGTGCCTTTGTAAAATTAGCAGTGACATCAGTACTGTGCTTTACATGGTCTGTGAAGAGAGCAGAGCTATCAGAGGACCCTGCTGGTCCACCTGCTACAGCCTGCCTGCAGAAAATAAAGGAGGGGGGGCAGTTACAAGACCAGACACCCTGCACAAGGAGAGAGAGCAGCAGTTACTGGTCTTTTTACAGGAAGCTCCTGCACAGAGGCAAAGTTTCACACTGGATTGCTGCACAGATATGACGGATAACACACACACACAACATGAAAGCACATGCCTCTTGTATTTAGGCAATTTTTGCTTATCCCAAAGTTGTGCATTTAATTGCCATTCTCCCAGCACTGACACCTGCTGGGGAGGGCAGTAATGTATTATAGTGCTGGCGGGGAGGGTTTAAAATTTTTTTTTGTTTTATGCATGTGGAGATTGCTGGCCTTATGTTTGTGGGTGTGGAACTAAAGCTTTTAAAATTTTGTTTCCTGTTTCAAAATGTTATTTGGGAAGGTTTGGCAACAGACTATTTTTTTCATTTTAGAATACATATTTTTGTAGACTGGAATTAAATAATAAAAGAATAAACCAAAATTGGCTAGTTTACTAATGGCAAAAGCCACTTTTTCCCAATATGACTAATTTGTATTTAGAAAGCAGTGTATATTGTTCATGTTTGTACTTTTTACCCTTTTGTTTTACTTCTAGAAGTTGCTAACAAGAAAGCAATTTCCCATAAGTCTGTCCTTGATGGAAAGTGGGCAACAAAGACCAGCTTCACTGTACAACCTAGTGTTCATCAAGAGGAAGATAGGACAGGTAGGTAACATTTGGGTTAATAGTTTGTCTTCTTTGTCCTTCCTCTAACCTTTTGACTGCCAGGGACGTGTCCTGCACATCATGGCAATTCGTTTTAAACCAAGCTCACAAGCTTCAGCATGCTCCTGGCTTTATAGACTAAGTTAATGTTGGTAATACAATGCACTATGCAGTTCAGGTCCCCAGTAGTTTTAAAAACAACTTATAGCTTTACAATTTGGAATTTAATTTGAGTGCCATACCTGTGGGCTCATTGTGGCTTACCAGCAGTCTTGCTGAAAAACTACTAATGGAAGAGGTTTGCAATGTCTTGGCTATGATCTTGTACATCTTGTACATTGGACGCACTCTCTGCATCATTGGAATATGAGCTCTCCCTCTTTCAAGACTCATGCATGTACAGTGTGCTCTCTATCCCCTGTTGCAGCAGCACCAAGCTCAACTGCTGTGGCAACTGGTGGAAAGCCTGCAATCTTTAAAGAGGGAGAACACTTGTTAGTGATGATGAGAGTACCCAACTTCCCAGATCATAGGTAAGACAGCACAGATCTCTCCCATTAGTAGTTTTTCAGCCAGGCTGTGGGTAAGCTGTGATGCTACACAGTGTACCACTTGACTACATTGCATTACCTTTTGTAATCTATCTTTGTGAATTAATTTTTAGTTTTTAGTTTATTGCTAGACTATACTAGCTGCATTGCTAGGATTCTGAAAGGCATGATGCACCCTCAAACGCACCAAAAAGAGAAGATTTGCAGATTGTGGCTGCATTTTACTGCTCAATGGGCATGGCTTAGTAGAAAATTGAATGTAAAGGCACCCATACATGGATCAGAATTTGGTCAGCAGGCATGGGGGAATTAGATCTTTTTTTTTTGTTCTGTTCAACTTGCTGGCTAAATGAAAAAAATGTATGGCCAGCTTAAGCTTTATTGCTGTATTCACTGCACATCTACTGTATGCTGTAGCCTTGTATCCACAAAATATTTCTTAATTACTGGACAATAAGCAAAAGTGTAAAGCTGGCCATAGATTCTTTCTTTTTGATCATCCACCATGCAAGTAGGTGGATGGAGGAATCCTCCCCACTGTGCTATATTGTATTCTGAGAGCTGGGATTTCTCCGCTATCAGAATACATTAATCAGTCCTGCAGCAAAGTGTACATCATAATTTACCTCTGTAGAGATTTTAGTTCTGCTAAAAGGCCGTTTTCCCATTTGAAACCAGCTTTGATCACAGACAAGACGGCTTTGAAAAAGGGATATACTCAGTGTTGTGGATTCCGTCCGCTAACCAAACTTTCTCAAGAAATTAAATTTCCTCTTTTTTATCCAAGAAAATCAGTCATTTCTAGCCAGTTCTAATAGCGCTCAACTTCCTACGTGTGCACACTTTCCTAGAAAGTATTTACACACATATGAAGTGTACTTTTAACAACCTATCTGACACCAGGGAAAGGACTGGTTGCCATAAGGACACTTACGAACTCTCACAGCAGACTTTTTCTGCTTGCACTTCTGCTTGTTAAAGAAAATCTATGGTCGCAGCACACACACAGGTCACTCAGTTTACTTATTTGGGGGTTTGCATATCTCCAAAGGTTGTGGCTTACCTTGGTCTGAATCTGCTGCCTCTGGTGGATCTCTTCAAAAGGAAAATTGAGATATGGAAGAATCTTCCTCTATCGGTGTTAGGACGTATAAACCTTCTGAAAATTAAGATACTGAAGTTTTTTAAAATATTTTTTACGTAATTCCCCCATTTTGATTCCACGCTAATTTATCTGTCAGGTACATGGTATGTTTGGTTCTTTCATATGGGGAAAATTCCCTCTCAGAATAGGTCTTACTGCACTTCAGGAGCCATGGGGACAAGGGGGCTTAGCACTCCCTGATCTTTATAAATAATTTTTGGCTGGCCAGGAAGTTTTTGCACGTAGATGGCTTCTTGGGGACAATGGATTCTGCCACAATCTTGGAAGCAGTGGATTGTGCTCGTGTATCAATTCTCTCCTTGTGTATCAATGCTCTGGGGCTAAATTTCCACTGACCGGTACTATGCGAGCCACCATTAAGACAGTGTTCAGGGCTTACTGGCGCCTGCTTCTACTACCTTGTCACAGGCTTCAACGCTGTGGAGGAACCCTCTTTTTTCCCCACTCGCTCACTATAGCAGATCCAATAATATGGGTGTCAAAGGGGAGAAAAACCTTGGGTGATGTCACTAGAGGGGGCGAGTTGTTACAATTTGCGCATTCAAAATTGAAATTTGACCTACCATATCTCTTTCGCTACCTCCAATTGATACACATTTTCATCTCCTAGTTTGCTCCATTAAGCTGGAACTTAGGTCCTCAATTCTGTAGAATATTATACTGGATGAATCCATGAAAAGAACATTATCAGAACTATATATAAAGCACTTTTTCCTGTCTCTCCCCCTCGGTAACCAGGTGCAGGAAGCAATGGGTGGCGGAGGTTCCGGATTTGGGTGGAGCATCCCTTTCACTCACTTGATGTCAGCTAAAGACCGCTTAATTCAATTTAAGTTCCTACACAGGATATATTACACACCAGCAAAGTTGTCGAAAATTTACCCGGGAACATCCGCAGAATGTTGGCGTTGCTCACAATCTCCAGCTAACTTTAGCCACATTTTTGGGGATTGCCAGGCAGCCAAGGAGTTTTGGTCTGGCGTCCAGTGCTGTGTGAGGGAGATTGCCTCTGTGCCCGTGCCTTTGACAGTGACAACATGCTTGCTTGGCTCAGTGGAGGGCTTAGCGCCCACTAGGGTGCAGCGCATTTTGCTTAGCCTATTACTGTTTTATGCATGTAAGGCTCTGATCCTCTATTGGAAAAAAAACATAACTCCCCCACTATTGTACTGGAAAAGGCTTATGAATAAGGTGATTCCGTTCTATAAAGCAACGTATCTGAACAGGGGATGCCCAAAAAATTTTTACAAAGTTGAAAGATCTGGTTGGATAGCCTAATTTCCGTAGCCTATTCGCTATGAGGATCGTACTACTGGGGTGGAGGTCTGGGTGGTATTGGATATGGGTGCATAAAGATATGTAGTTTGTGTCCCAAAACTGGTATTATTTAGGAACGGATTGCTGTTTAAACAATTGTATGTAGGTGGGGTTACATATAGTTACATAGTAAGGTTGAATAAAGACACCAGTCCATCCAGTTCAACCTGAGCGAGTGTGGTTGCGTGTCCACAATCATCCCTATTTTATTTAAGGTACCCATATAGCGCCGCCAATTCACGCAGCACTCCACACATACATCGTACACCCACATCAGTCCCTACCCTCAAGGAGCCCACATTCCAAGGTCCCCAACTCACATTCATATACTAGGGCCAATTTTGAACAGAAGCCAATTTACCTACCAACGTGTCTTTGGAGTGTGGGAGGAAACCGGAGTACCCGGAGGAAACCCACGCAGGCACAGGGAGAACATGCAAACTCCAGGCAGGTAGTGTCGTGGTTGGGATTTGAACCAGCGACCCTTTTTACTGCTAGGCGAGAGTGTCCACTACACCACTGTGCTGCCCACGGTTGATGGCCTTATTGCCTCGAGAACTGCGAAACCACTATATTTTAGTTTGATATGTTGGAATCACTGCCCTCTTTTTTTAGGGGACGTGCTCACCAGTACCCCACGAAAATAGAATTCTACAAGAAATTTGGGGTTTGCAGGTTGTTGACTCAGCTATTTCCTTTTTGAATGGCAGCAGCTCTGCAGCCTGCATTGACTGCTGTAGGACTGTCCCAAGCCGTTAAAGTGATTGTAAGGTCTTGTTTTTCTTCTCTATAAAAATAACAAACATGTTATACTTGCCTGCTCTGTTGCAGTGGATTTGCACAGGGCAACCCAGATCCTCCTCTTCTCGGGTCCCTCTTCTGTGTTCCTGGCCCCTCCCTCCTGTTGAGTGACCCCACAGCAAGTAGCTTGTTGTGGGGGCATCCGAGCCGAGTCGCAGCTCCCTGTGTCAATTCAGACATGATGCTTTGGCCCGGCCCCACCCCCTCTCTTTCCTGATTGGCTGACTGTCTTTTAGCCAATCAGGGGAGAGTCTCGGATGGCCGATACACTTGTGAACATCACTGGACAGAGATGGGACTCTGGCAACTATTAGGGGGGCTGAGGTGGGCTTCTGCACACAGAAGGCTTTTTATCTTGATGCATAGAATGCAATAATATAACAAACCCTCTGACTTTACAACTCCTTGAAAGTCCAGGCAGTGCACATATTTCGTTCCAAAGAATCTGATCCAGAAGAACCTGCCATTTAGCAGCTACAGCATTATTTTCAAAGAACCCTGGGCTTCTCGGTAGATGCCTTGGAGGGTTCCATAAGGCAGCTTTTACGAGTAGGCATTATGTCTGTTTACATAAAAAAAAAATCCTTTGGCTTAAGTATTGGTTAGCGGAAAGTCTGTACAAGAACTACATTGAGAGGCATCCCTTGATGCATTGAGAGCAGGTGAAGGTGACTGTAGGGATGAGTACTCTTAGTTACAGATCAGAAGCCAGTAATGCCTTCAGAGTCCAAGAGGAGTTCTTTTTGTTCCCTGCTTTACCTCTTCACACTTTATGCCCTCGAGTGCTTTTAGATCCATGAAAGAGCGGTTTTCTCTGCAAGCCATGGAAAAACTACTGTCCCAAGGGGTCTTTGCACCTGTGTTGCTAGAGGAGAGGTCTCAGGGCTTTTCCTCCAACCGGTTTCACAGTTCCCAAGCCAAACAGATGTCAGGCCTACCCTAGACCCTTGAGGGCTTCAACCAGTTAGTGAAAATCAAATTCAGGATGGAGTCTTTCTGGTCTGTGATTGCTTCACATGATCAGTGGAAATTCCTGGTGTCAGTTGACACTTTCCAGTTTTCTCCCTCACTGATGATTTCTGCACTTTGCAATAGAGGATTTGCAATACCAGTTTGTGATGTTACCTTTTGGCCTGTCCACGGCCTCCAGGGTGTTACCAAGGCTTCTGTTCTGGGGTTGTTAAAAACCCGAGGGATTTCTATTATAGGATACCTCAATGAATTGCTCCTTCGAGAGCAATAAAATTGAAACCTGACGCACAACATCCAGATTTGACATACAAGCCTTTTAAGAGGTTTTGGCTGGAAACAAAACCATATGAAGTTGGACTTGGTTCTGACCCAACACCTGGAATACTTGGGATTAATCCTGGATACTTCTCAGGCAAGGGTACTGCTTTTTGCCGGAAGAGTGCCTACCTTTTCAAGCCCAGGTTTTTTCACTTTGGATAGCGTAAGAGAGGGTTCTAACCCCCGTGGCATTTTTTTTCGCCATCTGTGTCCCATTGCGGATATTACCTTTCACTTCTAGCTCCATAGCCAAACAGGCTCAGAGTAGGATTTTCTTTTCTTTCAATTTCAATAATAATGGTAAACAGGACAAATAGAGATGGTGGATCTCCTAAATGGGGGGCACAGACCGCAATGAAAACGGACAAAGGCTCCAATCCCTCTCCACTCTATCCAAAGCTAAAAAAAAAGTTTCTTTCTCGGACATCACGGGACACAGAGCCACAGTAATAACTGGGTTATGTAGGTACTACTAGGTATTGGACACTGGTCACACCCTAATCAGGAAGTTCAACCCACTATATAACCCCTCCCCTTACAGGGATACCTCAGTTTTTACGCCAGTGTCTTAGATGTTGGACGTGTAAAGATGTCCTGTGCTGAAGCTCCAAAGGGAATATCCTGATCTCCTATACTGGGGCAAGCCAGGCGAACTGGATCCATTCAAAGTGTCTTTTCATGGCCGAATTGGATGGTACCCGGGCCTCGTGCCCGAAGAAACAAGGTTTTACCTGTAACGCTTCTCTTTTTAGAGAGCTGGACCCCTCAGACCAGAAAAGGGTCTTTAACACCTTATTTCTGGCTGGGTGCTTTACAGGGCCAGAACTGCAGGATCCCCCTATTCATTGGGGGCCCCAGTCTTTGACGTTTTTTTCAAATGGAGCCCCACCGTGAGAGGTGAAGATTGGGTCTGTGTATACAGAATCCTGCGGCTGGATAAGGTAAGAGGAGATTCCACAGAATTTTTGAATTCTAGTAGGTTTTCCCTTTAAGGTAAATGCATGCTATGCCTATTGTGACCACCGGGGGCTGCCAAGAGCACATACCTTCTCATGCTGATCTGTTTCAGCGTTCGACGCTGCACAGCTCCTCCGGCTGGTTCCAGGTAGGATGGGATGGGGGGATTTCTCCTCAGGAATGTTCCCCCCAGGCTAGGGGGAGGCTACAGATGGGCTGTAAGGCGGTTTTAAACTGCACTGTCACCGCCGCCAGGCCGCCATTGCTCATGCAGGCCCCATCACTGCCGGCCTCCTCCTTCTTCCTCCACCCCCAGCCTTCCTTCAGGCTTGTCCCGGAAGGGTCGGCTCGCGCGGGAAGTGCCAGAAGCATGGCTATTTAAAGCACACTTTACAGGTGCTCTGAGCCTTTGGAGGGACACAGAGCTGACGGTCGCATGTAAGGTGGGACACAGGCATTCTCCTAGGCTGCATTTACTAAGGGAACACCAGACTGGGCATTTGGTAGCAAGGCTTTGCCGGACTACATCGCTCAGCAGTCAGTGTTCATTTTGGATACCTCACACCTTGTTGCTTTGCACTATGGGTAGAAGAGGTTCAAGTACCCCCAGAACCAGAGACACTAGGGGATCTTGTTCATGTTCTGAGGACCCCCTGTCTGCTACATCCCCCCCCCCTGAGGGGCCAGGGACGGCTGGCCAGGGAGAGCCATTGGGGTCAGGGGCTGTACCTGCTTCTGGCACTTCAGCCCCTGTATACATTACATAAGAGGTTTTTTCCTCAACCATTACTGGGTTAGAGGAAAGATTAATGGCCGTGATTACATCTTCACTCGGTGGAAGAAAACGTACTAGGTCTTCCTCTGTTTCCCAAGACCCTCAGGCAGAGGAGCTCTGGGATAAAGGAGATGAATCCCTTTCAGAGGATCAGGATGGGACGGATGATTCCACTTCGGAGGAATCAGGTGGAGAGGGACCCTCTTCGGCTTCCCAAGAGGAGAAAGTCTTAGTACAGATCCTTACTGGATTGGTCCGCTCCACATTTAAGTTGCCCGTACCTGAATCTGTTAAGGAATCCTCTTCTTCTTTGGGGTCGCTGAAACCTTCTCAAGCAGCACATGCTTTTCCTGTTCATAATTTGCTTGAAAAGCTCCTTTATTCTGAGTGGGATCACCCAGATAAGCGATTTCTTCCGCTGAAAAAGTTTTCAACACTTTATCCTATGGAAGAAAAATTTATTAAGATGTGGGTGATGCCGGCCATTGATGCGGCCATTTCCTCTGTAAATAGTAGTCTGACTTGTCCTGTAGACAATGCTCAGGGATCCTGTGGATAAAAAAATTGAATCCTTATTAACCACTTGACGACCGCCTTACGCCGATGTACGTCGGCAAAGTGGCACGGACAGGCAAAATCACGTACATGGTACGTGATTTGCCTTCCGCGGGTGGAGGGTCCGATCGGACCCCCCCCCCCGGTGCCCGAGGCGGTCGTCGTTTGTCCAGCGGCGATCGGTGGTGAGGGGGAGACCATCCGTTCGTGGCCCCCCCCTCGCGATCGCCGCCGGCCAATCGAATCATTCCTTTGCTGCTGTATGCTAAACAGCAGCAAAGGAAATGATGTCATCTCTCCTCGGCTCGGTAATTTCCGTTCCGGCCCGAGGAGAGAAGACATCAATGTGAGTGCACCAACACACACACACACAGTAGAACATGCCAGGCACACAAAACACCCCGATCCCCCCCCCCCCCATCGCCCCCCGATCCCCCCCCCCCCCCCGTCACAAACTGACACCAGCAGTTTTTTTTTTTTTTTCCTGATTACTGCATAGTGTCAGTTTGTGACAGTTACAGTGTTGGGACAGTTACTGTTACCCCCCTTTAGGTCTAGGGTACCCCCCTAACCCCCCCTAATAAAGTTTTAACCCCTTGATCACCCCCTGTCACCAGTGTCACTAAGCGATCATTTTTCTGATCGCTGTATTAGTGTCGCTGGTGACGCTAGTTAGGGACATAAATATTTAGGTTCGCCGTCAGCGTTTTATAGCGTCAGGGACCCCCATATACTACCGA
The DNA here is from genome assembly GCA_037952835.1 of Lithobates septentrionalis. Taxonomy (NCBI): domain Eukaryota; kingdom Metazoa; phylum Chordata; class Amphibia; order Anura; family Ranidae; genus Lithobates; species Lithobates septentrionalis. Next base: position 504,733 of record JBBDGP010001816.1, on the reverse strand, counting down.
ATAAATGTTTTAACCCCTTGATTGCCCCCTAGTTAACCCTTTCACCACTGATCACCGTATAACCGTTACGGTTGACGCTGGTTAGTTTGTTTATTTTTTATAGTGTCAGGGCACCCGCCGTTTATTACCGAATAAAGGTTTAGCCCCCTGATCGCCCGGCGGTGATATGCGTCGCCCCAGGCAGCGTCAGATTAGCGCCAGTACCGCTAACACCCACGCACGCAGCATACACCTCCCTTAGTGGTATAGTATCTGAACGCATCAATATCTGATCCGATCAGATCTATACTAGCGTCCCCAGCAGTTTAGGGTTCCCAAAAACGCAGTGTTAGCGGAATCAGCCCAGATACCTGCTAGCACCTGCGTTTTGCCCCTCCGCCCGGCCCAGCCCAGCCCACCCAAGTGCAGTATCGATCGATCACTGTCACTTACAAAAGACTAAACGCATAACTGCAGCGTTCGCAGAGTCAGGCCTGATCCCTGCGATCGCTAACAGTTTTTTTGGTAGTATTTTGGTGAACTGGCAAGCACCAGCCCCAGGCAGGGTCAGGTTAGCGCCAGTACCGCTAACACCCACGCACGCAGCATACGCCTCCCTTAGTGGTATAGTATCTGAACGTATCAATATCTGATCCGATCAGATCTATACTAGTGTCCCCAGCAGTTTAGGGTTCCCAAAAACGCAGTGTTAGCGGAATCAGCCCAGATACCTGCTAGCACCTGCGTTTTGCCCCTCCGCCCGGCCCAGCCCACCCAAGTGCAGTATCGATCGATCACTGACACTTACAAAACACTAAATGCATAACTGCAGCGTTCGCAGAGTCAGGCCTGATCCCTGCGATCGCTAACAGTTTTTTTGGTAGTATTTTGGTGAACTGGCAAGCACCAGCCCCAGGCAGCGTCAGGTTAGCGCCAGTACCGCTAACACCCACGCACGCACTGTACACCACCCTTAGTGGTATAGTATCTGAACGGATCAATATCTGATCCGATCAGATCTATACTAGCATCCCCAGCAGTTTAGGGTTCTCACAAACGCAGTGTTAGCGGGATCAGCCCAGATACCTGCTAGCACCTGCGTTTTGCCCCTCCGCCCGGCCCAGCCCAGCCCACCCAAGTGCAGTATCGATCGATCACTGTCACTTACAAAAGACTAAAACGCATAACTGCAGCGTTCGCAGAGTCAGGCCTGATCCCTGCGATCGCCAACAGATTTTTTGGTAGTGTTTTGGTGAACTGGCAAGCGCCAGCGGCCTAGTACACCCCGGTCGTAGTCAAACCAGCACTGCAGTAACACTTGGTGACGTGGCGAGTCCCATAAGTGCAGTTCAAGCTGGTGAGGTGGCAAGCACAAGTAGTGTCCCGCTGCCACCAAAAAGACAAACACAGGCCCGTCGTGCCCATAGTGCCCTTCCTACTGCATTCGCCAATCCTAATTGGGAACCCACCGCTTCTGCAGCGCCCGTACTTCCCCCATTCACATCCTCAACCAAATGCAGTCGGCTGCATGAGAGGCATTTTCTTTATGTCCTCCCGAGTACCCCTACCCAGCGAACGCCCCCAAAAAAGATATTGTGTCTGCAGCTAGCGCGGATATAGGCGTGACACCCGCTATTATTGTCCCTCCTGTCCTGACAATCCTGGTCTTTGCATTGGTGAATGTTTTGAACGCTACCATGCACTAGTTGAGTATTAGCGTAGGGTACAGCATTGCACAGACTAGGCACACTTTCACAGGGTCTCCCAAGATGCCATCGCATTTTGAGAGACCTGAACCTGGAACCGGTTACAGTTATAAAAGTTAGTTACAAAAAAAGTGTAAAAAAAAAAAAAATATATAAAATAAAAAAAAATAGTTGTCGTTTTATTGTTCTCTCTCTCACTATTCTCTCTATTGTTCTGCTCTTTTTTACTGTATTCTATTCTGCAATGTTTTATTGTTATTATGTTTTATCATGTTTGCTTTTCAGGTATGCAATTTTTTATACTTTACCGTTTACTGTGCTTTATTGTTAACCATTTTTTTGTCTTCAGGTACGCCATTCACAACTTTGAGTGGTTATACCAGAATGATGCCTGCAGGTTTAGGTATCATCTTGGTATCATTCTTTTCAGCCAGCGGTCGGCTTTCATGTAAAAGCAATCCTAGCGGCTAATTAGCCTCTAGACTGCTTTTACAAGCCGTGGGAGGGAATGCCCCCCCCCCCCCCACCGTCTTCCGTGTTTTTCTCTGGCTCTCCTGTCTCAACAGGGAACCTGAAAATGCAGCCGGTGATTCAGCCAGCTGACCATAGAGCTGATCAGAGACCAGAGTGGCTCCAAACATCTCTATGGCCTAAGAAACCGGAAGCTACGAGCATTTCATGACTTAGATTTCGCCGGATGTAAACAGCGCCATTGGGAAATTGGGGAAGCATTTTATCACACCGATCTTGGTGTGGTCAGATGCTTTGAGGGCAGAGGAGAGATCTAGGGTCTAATAGACCCCAATTTTTTCAAAAAAGAGTACCTGTCACTACCTATTGCTATCATAGGGGATATTTACATTCCCCGAGATAACAATAAAAATGATTAAAAAAAAATAAAAATGAAAGGAACAGTTTAAAAATAAGATAAAAAAGCAAAAAAATAATAAAGAAAAAAAAAAAAAAAAAAAAGCACCCCTGTCGCCCCCTGCTCTCGCACTAAGGCGAACGCAAGCGGCGGTCTGTCGTCAAACGTAAACAGCAATTGCACCATGCATGTGAGGTATCACCGCGAAGGTTAGATCGAGGGCAGTAATTTTTGCAGTAGACCTCCTCTGTAAATCTAAAGTGGTAACCTGTAAAGGCTTTTAAAGGCTTTTAAAAATGTATTTATTTTGTTGCCACTGCACGTTTGTGCGCAATTGTAAAGCATGTCATGTTTGGTATCCATGTACTCGGCCTAAGATCATCTTTTTTATTTCATCAAACATTTGGGCAATATAGTGTGTTTTAGTGCATTAAAATTTAAAAAAGTGTGTTTATTCCCCAAAAAATGCGTTTGAAAAATCGCTGCGCAAATACTGTGTGAAAAAAAAAAAATGAAACACCCACCATTTTAATCTGTAGGGCATTTGCTTTAAAAAAATATATAATGTTTGGGGGTTCAAAGTAATTTTCTTGCAAAAAAAAAAAACTTTTTCATGTAAACAATAAGTGTCAGAAAGGGCTTTGTCTTCAAGTGGTTAGAAGAGTGGGTGATGTGTGACATAAGCTTCTAAATGTTGTGCATAAAATGCCAGGACAGTTCAAAACCCCCCCAAATGACCCCATTTTGGAAAGTAGACACCCCAAGCTATTTGCTGAGAGGCATGTCGAGTCCATGGAATATTTTATATTGCGACACAAGTTGCGGGAAAGAGACAATTTTTTTTTTTTTTTGCACAAAATTGTCACTAAATGATATATTGCTCAAACATGCCATGGGAATATGTGAAATTACACCCCAAAATACATTCTGCTGCTTCTCCTGAGTACGGGGATACCACATGTGTGAGACTTTTTGGGAGCCTAGCCGCGTACGGATCCCCGAAAACCAAGCACCGCCTTCAGGCTTTCTAAGGGCGTGAATTTTTGATTTCTCTCTTGACTGCTTATCACAGTTTCGGAGACCATGGAATGCCCAGGTGGCACAAACCCCCCCCAAATGACCCCATTTTGGAAAGTAGACACCCCAAGCTATTTGATGAGAGGTATAGTGAGTATTTTGCAGACCTCACTTTTTGTCACAAAGTTTTGAAAATTGAAAAAAGAAAAAAAAAAAGTTTTTTCTTGTCTTTCTTCATTTTCAAAAACAATTGAGAGCTGCAAAATACTCACCATGCCTCTCAGCAAATAGCTTGGGGTGTCTACTTTCCAAAATGGGGTCATTTGGGGGGGTTTTGTGCCACCTGGGCATTCCATGGCCTCCGAAACTGTGATAGGCAGTGAAGAGTGAAATCAAAAATTTTCACCCTTAGAAATCCTGAAGGCGGTGATTGGTTTTCGGGGTCCCGTACACGGCTAGGCTCCCAAAAAGTCCCACACATGTGGTATCCCCGTACTCAGGAGAAGTAGCTAAATGTATTTTGGGGTGCAATTCCGCATATGCCCATGGCCTGTGTGAGCAATATATCATTTAGTGACAACTTTGTGCAAAAAAAAAAAAAAAATGTGTCACTTTCCCGCAACTTGTGTCAAAATATAAAATATTCCATGGACTCAATATGCCTCTCTGGAAATAGCTTGGGGTGTCTACTTTCCAAAATGGGGTCATTTGGGGGGGTTTTGTGCCACCTGGGCATTCCATGGCCTCCGAAACTGTGATAGGCAGTAAAGAGTGAAATCATAAATTTACGCCCTTAGAAATCCTGAAGGCGGTGATTGGATTTCGGGGCCCCGTACGCGGCTAGGCTCCCAAAAAGTCCTACACATGTGGTATCCCCATATTCAGGAGAAGCAGCAGAATGTATTTTGGGGTGCAATTCCACATAGGCCCATGGCCTGTGTGAGCAATATATCATTTAGTGACAACTTTTTGTAAATATTTTTTTTTTTTTTTTTGTCATTATTCAATCACTTGGGACAAAAAAAATAAATATTCAATGGGTTCAACATGCCTCTCAGCAATTTCCTTGGGGTGTCTACTTTCCAAAATGGGGTCATTTGGGGGGGTTTTGTACTGCCCTGCCATTTTAGCACCTCAAGAAATGACATAGGCAGTCATAAACTAAAAGCTGTGTAAATTACAGAAAATGTACCCTAGTTTGTAGACGCTATAACTTTTGCGCAAACCAATAAATATACGCTTATTGACATTTTTTTTAGCAAAAACATGTGGCCGAATACATTTTGGCCTAAATGTATGACTAAAATTGAGTTTATTGGATTTTTTTTATAACAAAAAGTAGAAAATATCATTTTTTTTCAAAATTTTCGGTCTTTTTCCATTTATAGCGCAAAACATAAAAACCGCAGAGGTGATCAAATACCATCAAAAGAAAGCTCTATTTGTGGGAAGAAAAGGACGCAAATTTCGTTTGGGTACAGCATTGCATGACCGCGCAATTAGCAGTTAAAGCGACGCAGTGCCAAATTGGAAAAAGACCTCTGGTCCTTAGGCAGCATAATGGTCCGGGGCTCAAGTGGTTAAAGGATGTTTTTTCCTTAGCAGAATCAGTGGCTCAACCTGCAGTAGCAGCGATTGGAGTCTGTCAATACTTAAGAGACCATGTTAAGCAGGTCATCAAAGTTCTACCTGAACAGCAGGCCCAGGGGTTCGCTAACCTTCCAGCGGCCTTATGTTATGTTGTTGACGCCATCAGAGATTCTATCATGCAAACCTCTCGTCTTTCACTTGGGTTGGTGCATATGCGTAGAATCTTATGGTTGAAAAATTGGTCAGCTGAAGCACCATGTAAGAAACTGTTGGCTGGGTTCCCTTTTCGTGGTGCAAGGTTGTTTGGAGAAGACTTGGATAACTATATCAAGAGAATCTCTTGTGGGAAAAGCACTCTCTTACCTGTTAAGAAGAAGAGTAAGCGTCCCTCTTTCAAACGGACTCTTTCCCCAGCGCCAGGAGCTTCAGCCTCCAGGCAGTCACGACGGCATCCTCCGTGTGGGGCAAGAAACAAGAGTCAACCCCAGGGACAAAAGAAGTCCTGGGGGAAGAAGTCTTCTAGACAAGACACTAAGGCCTCTTCATGAAGGGGCGCCCCCGCTCGCTCGAGTGGGGGGAAGACTGCTACAGCTCTCAAGGCTCTGGCAGGAGGACTTCCAGGACAGATGGGTAATATCCATGCTAACCTTAGGGTACAAGCTGGAGTTCCAAGAATTTCCCTCTCCTCATTTCCTCAGATCAAGTGTCCCCAGAGATCCAGAGAAGAAGCAGTCGCTCCTTCTAGCATTAGAGCGACTTTTGTCGCAAGAGGTCATTATGGTGGTTCCCACAAGGGATCAAGGATTAGGCTTCTATTCCAACCTTTTTACGGTCCAAAAACCAAATGGGGATGTCAGACCCATTCTGGATTTAAGAGATCTGAATCGATTTCTAAGGATACAGTCCTTCCGCATGGAATCAATTCGGACAGTAGTCTCCATCCTGCAGGGAGGAGAATTTTTGGCATCGATAGACATCAGAGATGCATACCTACATGTGCCCATTTTTCCTGCTCATCAGAAGTTTCTGCGCTTCGAGATAGGAGGGCGCCATTTCCAGTTTGTGGCTCTGCCTTTCGGGATAACCACTGCACCTCGAGTGTTCACAAAGATCTTGGCTCCTCCTCTGGCCAGATTAAGGGCTCAGGGTATAACTGTCATAGCATTCCTAGACGACCTACTCTTGATAGACCGGTCGGTAGCTTCCTTGAACGGGAACTTGAGGACCACGGTCAAGTATCTGGAACATCTAGGTTGGATCCTCAACCTAGAAAAATCTTTCCTAAAACCAGTAAGAAGACTGGAGTATTTAGGTCTGATCATAGATATAAGCCAGGAGAAAGTATTTCTTCCTCAGGCAAAGATCACTGCTTTTAAGGGAGCTGATTCTGACAGTCAGGACCAAGAAGGGGCCTTCTGTCCGCCTTTGTATGAGGCTGCTAAGAAAGATGGTGTCTTCATTCGAAGCAGTTCCCTATGCTCAGTTCCATTCAAGACTACTGCAACACAGTATTCTGTCAGCCTGAACAAGAGGGTTCAGGCATTAGACTTTCCGATGCACCTGTCGCATGCGGTGCGTCAGAGCCTCAATTGGTGGCTCATACCCGAAAACCTGCAGAAGGGGAAATCCTTTCTACCGGTTACCTGGACGGTGGTAACAACAGATGCCAGTCTGTCAGGTTGGGGAGCAGTTTTGGAACAGTCTGTGATCCAGGGGCTATGGTCCAAGACCGAGAGGACCTTACCCATCAACATTCTGGAGATCTGGGCGGTATACCTAGCCCTAAAAGCCTGGACTATCAGGCTACAGGGTTGCCCGGTCAGGATCCGTTCCAACAATGCCACAGCAGTGGCTTATGTCAATCATCAGGGAGGCAGCCGGAGCCGAGCTGCTCAAAAGGAGGTGAACCAGATCTTAGTCTGGGCAGAGATGCATGTGCCATGCATATCGGCAGTTTTCATTCCAGGGATAGAGAACTGGCAGGCGGACTATCTAAGTCGCCAGCAGTTACTCCCCGGGGATCCTTTGCAGGATTAGGCAGGAAAGGAAGTCAGTACTTCTGGTGGCCCCCGCTTGGCCCAGAAGGACTTGGTATGCAGAAATAGTAAGGATGACGGTGGGTTCCCCGTGGACCCTACCGGTACGCCCAGACCTGTTATCTCAAGGTCCAGTGTTCCATCCTGCCTTACAAACGCTAAATTTGACGGTTCGGCTATTGAGACCCACGTTCTGAAGAGTCGTGGGCTTTCAGGTCCTGTGATATCTACCTTGATCAATGCAAGGAAGCCAGCTTCCAGAATGATTTATCATAGAGTCTGGAAAGCTTATGTATCCTGGTGTGAATCCAGGGGTTGGCATCCCATAAAATATGTGATAGGTAGAATTCTTGATTTTCTACAATTAGGATTAGAGATGAAGCTGGCCTTGAGTACCATCAAGGGCCAGGTCTCGGCCTTATCAGTATTGTTTCAACGGCCACTTTCTTCACATTCTTTGGTCCGAAACTTTATGCAGGGGGTGATGCGTCTTAATCCTCCGGTTAGGGCGCCCCTAAACCCCTGGGACTTGAACCTGGTTCTGTCGGTGTTACAGAAACAGCCTTTTGAACCAATACGTCAGATTCCTTTGGTCTTGCTGACGAGAAAACTAATTTTTCTGGTAGCCATCTACCAGCTAGAAGAGTATCAGAATTAGCAGCTCTTTCTTGTAAAGAGCCTTATTTGATTGTACACAAGGATAGAGTGGTATTGCGCCCTCATCCTAGTTTTTTACCGAAGGTGGTTTCAGATTTTCATCTAAACCAAGACATTGTTCTGCCTTCCTTTTTTCCAGATCCCTGTTCTCCGGAAGAAAGATCACTACATTCTTTGGATGTATTAAGAGCAGTCAAGACCTATCTGGAAGCAACTGCTCAGATTCGCAAAACGGACGTTTTATTTGTGCTGCCAGAGGGTCCTAGTAGAGGACAGGCAGCATCAAAAGCTACCATTTCTAAATGGATTAGACAATTGATTATTCATGCTTATGGTTTGAAACAGAAGATTCCTCCGTTTCAGATCAAGGCACATTCCACAAGGGCTTCTTGGGCAGTGCATCACCAGGCCTCTATGGCTCAGATCTGCAAGGCCGCAACCTGCTCTTCAGTCCATACATTCACCAGATTTTATCAGGTGGATGTGAAAAGGCATGAGGATATCGCCTTTGGGCGTAGTGTGCTGCAGACAGCGGTACAAGGTCCTCAGGTCTGATTGCACCCTACTTGGTTGTAATTCCCCCCCCCTCAGTTGGCATTGCTTTGGGACATCCCATCAGTTATTACTGTGGCTCTCTGTCCCGAGATGTCCGAGAAAGAAAATAGGATTTTTTATAACAGCTTACCTGTAAAATCCTTTTCTTTCAATGGACATCACGGGACACAGAGGTCCCACCCCTCTTCTAATACACTTATATTGCTTTGCTACAAAACTGAGGTATCCCTGTAAGGGGAGGGATTATATAGGGGGTTGAACTTCCTGATTAGGGTGTGACCAGTGTCCAATACCTAGTGGTACCTACATAACCTATCAGTTATTACTGTGGCTCTGTGTCCTGTGATGTCCATCGAAAGAAAAGGATTTTACAGGTAAGCTGTTATAAAAAATCCTATTTTTACATTTAGTTATACTTTAAGGACGTTTGGAAGGTCCCTCGATACAGAAATGCATGAGTGTGCTGAGGGTAATGGTATTCGCCTTCACGGGGGTCCCCTATGCACCGTTTCACTCTAGTGCTCTGCAGCTCAATATCCTGGCAGTAGTGTTAAGTCCTTGGAACAGCCAATGCATCTGACTTCCAAGACCAGAGCGGCTCTGAAATGGTGGATATCAATGCATGTGCTGAAAGTAGGGAAATCCTTCCTTCCAATGAAGTGGAAGGTCTTAGTGACAGACACAAGCCTATCGGGCTGGGGAGGTGTTCTTCAGAACCTTTTGGTTCAGGGAAAGTGGTCGTCAGAGGAGCTGAGGTTGATGTTCAACATCCTGGAATTTTTGCTGGCTCTTGCACTGTTCTGTCTGCCTTCAGAATCTCCCTTTAAGGGTGCAGTCAGACAATGCCACTGTGCTGGCATACATGAACCATCAAGGAGGTACATTTTATCTTGGTTCAGGCACAGAAATATTGTATACATTGTTCATGAACGCTCTATCAGCTCAAATAGAGAGAAATGGGCGATTAATCTACTCTATAGTGGGGAGTCCATGCATGAGAGTTCAAATGCAGCAAGAGATGTGTAGATGGTCACAGATGGGCTGACTCTGGATGGCTGCTGGCTCATAACAAGCTAGAAGGGGCTCTGTAGACAGTAAAAAACAAAGAAGCAGCCCCATCTAAGTGCAGCGTGATAAAAACATTTTAATATAGGACAGACGATTTTAAACTCACAAGATTGTAGAGATTAAATCGTCTGTCCTATATTAAAATGTTTTTATCACGCTGCACTTAGATGGCGCTGCTCTCTTTGTTTGTTAATTTTATCTTGGGCAGAACTTCATGTTCTGGCCATCTCCACTGCCCACATTCCTGGCGTAGAAGACCGACAGGTGGATTTTCTCAGTCTTTAACATTTGAATCAGGAGGGGGGATACACCTTTCTCTTGGAGGTTTTTCTTAAATATTTTATCTGCTTTGGAGAATGCCAGTTTGCTTATCTCCTTGGCATTCAAATTCAACCACAAACAGGACAAGTTTGTTTTTGGCACCAGGGATCCACTTACTTTTGTGGTGCATGCACTCGTGATTTCCTGGGATCAGTTTCCTCTTATCTGTGCCTTCCATCCACTTCAACTTCTTCCTCAATCCGTTACACAGGATAAAGAACGTTCCGATGATTCTAATAACCCTAAGCTCATCAAGAATAACATGGTATGCAAACCTAGACATCTTGGGCGAGCTGTGGGTTTCTCCAGATTGACTGGACCTGCTGTTTCAGGGGCCAATAAATAATCCTCCTTTACGGTCACTGGCTTTGACAGCGTGGCTTGTTGAAGCCCAGGTCTTGAGAGACACAGGGTTTGTTTCCACCTCTGATTACTACTCTTCTCAGGGTAGAAAGTTGACCTCTGGGAAGGTGTCTCAAAGTTCATGGAAGAATTATTTAATTTGTGTTAAATTACACAGTGTGTTGGGGGCAGATTCCTGCTTTTTTATAGTCTGGTCTAGAGATGTATTTTGGCTTTGTATAGCATCAATTGACAACTCCTTGTCAAAACCCTTGGCCATGCATCCAAAAGAGAAGGTGCTTTACACTTTAGTTGTTCAGGCTGTTTACGTTTACCTGAGGTTTACAGCTTTGTTTCGACAGTCTAATTCCCTGTTTGTTTTTCCTGAAGGACCCTGTAAGCGTCAAGCTGCTTCTAAATACACTGTTTCCAGGTTAGTCAGCTTGTTTCTCAAGCTTTTTTTTTTGTTTAATTTATTTTTATTGAAAAGTGAACAGGAAAGTATACAGATCATATACTGAGAGGTATACATAACAACTGACATGCCTTCTAACGTGAATAACGTAGTGGACGTCATAATAAAGGTGACCATTATACATGTTAAATAACATGTCATGTGAATTGTAATACAAGAATCATCCGTGATCATGAAGTTTAGGCATCTATCACTTTTCCACGAGCACCCTCGTGTAGGTATCATTCTTTTGTGTACTCCACAGTATAAAGAGTAAGAGAGAGAGAGGGGTACTAGAGAGAATGAAAAGAGGAGCAAGAAGTTGAAATAAGCAGAAGGGAGGGAAAAGGAGGAGAGGAGGTAAGGGGGGGGGGGGGGTCTGCCTCGGTCCAAACACTTTGAAGCGGTAGGCTTAACGCTAAACACTTTATTCACTTATTTTGATTTAAAATTTCTGTATAAGTGGTTGAATATTTAAAAGAAAACCAGCAGGACCATATTTTCTTAACCAATTCTGATTTATTCTTGAAAGAGTATGTGAGATCTTCCATGTAGTATGTGTGATCTACTTCCAATAGCCATTGGCGTAAGGAAGGTATGGTTGTTTGTTTCCAGTAGCGTGGAATGAGAGCTTTTGCCGCATTGAGCAAATTTGGTGTTATTGATTTTTTTATATGCTCCTGCTGGTGAGCTCGTACAATGAAGTAATACAACCCATGGATCGTTGGGAATTTCAAAACCTTGAATCTCTTTTGCCCAGTAAAGGATAGTTAGCCAATATGGGCGAATAAGTGGGCAATACCACCAAATGTGTGCATGCGTGGCTTGCTCACCACATCCCCGCCAACAGAATGGTGATGTCTGAGGGAATGTCTTGTGTAGTATCACTGGGGTATAGTGCCATCTTGTTAGTAATTTGTAATTTACCTCTGCCGTTTTGGAGGCCGTTGATGAGGTGTGGGAAATTAATAGGATGGTGGATTTCTGTTCTTCTGATAACTCTTTATGGAGGTCTTTTTCCCAGTTAGTTAGAAAGGTAGGATTTCCTGTGGTATGTAAAGATTGTAAAGTCTGATAAAAATAAGAAATGGGTTTATCGACTGGTTTATCGTCAAAAAAGGCAAGTTCTATAGGTGTTAGGTCTGATGAGGTCCGGATAGGTTTCGGAAGATAAAAGCTGTCAATTGGCGGTATTTCCAGCAATCCAGTGGTGTAGCTGTTGAGCCGGGCAACAGTGTAGACATGGGCACAGTGCCAGATTGGTTAGTAACTTGATGAAGAAGAGGCATGGGACCTAGATTCCACGCGTGAGCTCTGGGATCTATTTTTCCAGGTGGAAAGTAATTGTGTCCAGTCAACGGCATTAGAGGGGCATTATATTGCCATTTGTGTATCTTACACAATGAGTCCCACATCATAAGGGTCGAGTGCGTAAGTGGAGAAGTAGTTGGTGATAAGGTTCTGTATTTCTTAGGAATCTAAATTTGGGTAAAAAGATCAGATCCACTGAGTGTCAGTTCAAGGTTGACCCATAATTTAGAATCTTTATGATACTTCCAATCAAAGATTCTACCCATTATTATAGCTAAGAAATATTGTTTAATGTTTGGTAGAGCCAGGCCTCCCTGTCTTTTAGATCTGACAAGGAGGCTCCTTGCCAATCTGGGACATTTTCTGTTCCACACGTATTTGCCGATCAATGATCTAATCACCTTAAAGAAACCTACAGGAATACCATATGGTACCATCTGAAACAGGAATAACAGCCTGGGTAATATATTCATCTTCACAACACTGATTCTCCCCAACCAAGAGTGTGCCATTTGTGACCATTTTTGTAAATCTGATCTAATTGTGTTGAGAAGTGGTAAAAAATTAGTGCAAAATAGGGGCGTTCGTTTGGGAGTGAGGTATATGCCTAAATATTTCAGTTTGCTTGTTTGCCAGCTAAAGGGGAAAGACGTTTTAAGTTGGGCTACAATCTTTCCAGGTACAGAGATGTTTAGTGTTTCCGATTTGGACATGTTGATTTTGAAATTAGAAATGACACTAAATTCTGAAAGTGCTGACATGAGCCTGGGAGGGAGATTAGCGGTTGTTCTATATAAAACAGTATATCGTCTGCGTAAGCAGCGTGTTTGTGTTCGGAGTTGCCTACGGTGATTCCATGGATGCAGGGGTTATGTCTAACCGTCGAGAGAAAAGGTTCTAAGGATAGGGCAAATAGAATAGGCGAGTGTGGGCAGCCTTGGCGGGTGCCGTTAAAAAGTGTGAAAGGGTTGCGTAGCCTCCCCGGCGGTATTCCCGAGTGTGGCTCAGGGTTAAAATTCAGTCCCATTAGCGGTAATCCTGAGCCACACTCGGGATCGCATTGCAGGATCCTGGTGCAGCGTTACTTACCTTGTCCCCAGGATCCTGCGATGTCCCCCGCAGTGTCCGTGGGCTCTGTCTCCTCCGAAGCCTCTCCTTGCCAGGCTCCGTTCCCTGCGAGCGTCGCGATGCAGGGGGGTGGAGCCTGGCAGCAAATTCAAAAATTGTAAAAATCATAACACATACAGTACTGTAATCTTACAGATTACAGTACTGTATGAAATCATGTCACATCCCTTTTCTCCCCAGTGCTTTGTCCTATGCCCTGCATGCAGTTTTATATTATATATACTGTTCTTTCTGCCTGGAAACTGGAGATTGTCCATAGCAACCAAAAAGTGTTCCTTTACGTCAAAAGTGGCTTTAGACCAGCTAGAAAACAGCGATAGTAAATTAGAATAGTGTGATTGGTGTCCCTTGCGCTGGTCAGGTGTGATAATTGCGTGAGTATCAAGGTGTCTCAAAGTGAACGTAAAAATAACCAATAATATTGCAGCGAAATTAGGTGTTTACACACAACACTTACAGCAATATAGGATAAAAAGATTTCGCGCAATATTAGATGAATAAAATGAATAAAAACACATAAGGATAACTGTGTCTCATAAGTGTGCAAATCGCATAGTGAAGTGAATGTGACAATGAAGGTGTGAATGGTGAGCTGATGGCTACTAAGGGATGCGAATCTCAATAGTGTAGCATCTAGCTATGGACTTAATCCATAAACAGTGGTGTAACATAAATGTGCAAATCGCATATAAAGTGCACAGTGTGATTGGTGCTAATAATAGTGGGCTAATTGCTGCCAGGGGTGTTAGTCACTATGCCTGACGTTTAGCCGGGTGGTTGGCCACAAATAGTTACGTAAGAAAACCACAAAAACAAATCATAAAGAGACATACACATATAGTTGAATCTGAAAATAAATAGGAAATAAAAGTGACATGTGCAATTCTACAATATAAGTGTAAGTAAATAAAAACTATCACACTTAAAACATCATTAGTGTTCATAAAGTGTGCAAAACCGGATCCACAGCACTCTATGGGGCATGTGTAATGCTGCTGGGAGTTGGTGGGTTAATTGGAAAAGTCTATGTGTGGATGCCGCTTCCTTGTTCACCAGGAGGTGTATGGGGTGGATGGAGTAGAAATCCTATTTTTTCAATCCTCTAATGGTCTCATAGGACCCTCACCTTCATACTGTGGTAAAACGGCATTCAGCAATGGAGTATAGGTAGTTCTGGCAGCTGTCACCGAAGTTTCTGCTTTCTCTATGTTAAGACTTTAAACCTTCTCTCCCTGTATCTCCGGAACGGCTCTCTCAGAAAGGGGGGAGATAAACCAGAAATAGGGGAGGGGGAGAGAATGGAGGCTCCACTAGTGTATTAACGTTTTAAAAAGAAGGGGTATTTATTAAAGGTAATGCTCTTACATTTAAAAAACTTGTAACAGGCAGAGTAATTAGAATAAAAAGCTGTGGCGTCCTAAGCGCCCTCTCACTTGTGCTTCAAACTGTGTTGTACCGCTCAGCCAATCCCTACGCGTTACGACACCGTCACGTGCCTTCATCTGGGGAACCGGATTGGCTGCTGAGGGTTAGTTTAAATATATTGGGACCGGAAGTCATCGGGCCGCCATCTTACTTATGGTTAATGTATTTTCGTCTAGCGCCATTTTGCCTGAGTCCACAGGAAGTTATGTGATCTCCATTTTATTGAGGATACCTGTTGTTGTACCTCTATTGTGTGTTGCAATATGTGCGCGGCCATTTTATTGGTGGCAATTTATTTACAATAAGATGACTAATATGCATTGCGGTCGGACAAAGAGACTTCATATCATGCAAGATAGTCCTTCAATTAATACTCAGTGTTGGATGATCCAATCTGAGTGTTAGATGGTTAAAATGGATGGTGTATATAGTCGATGTTTCACCACGTTGAATTATAGCGTCCCTGAATCTCATAGCATATAATGCATAGAGTATGTAAATAATGTGTGCATGAAGCGGGCATGAGAGTGCTCCTAGAACTACCTCATATCCACATAAATTTAATAAGATAGCATTTCTATATTTAATAAAATCATAATACCTAAAATCACTGTCGTTCTCTATATATAAAATCCCAAATAGGTTAACTATAAAACAAGTATCATAATGTATATACATACAAATATTAAAACCAAGAGAGTGTAAAATAATCAAATCGTCATATCTAAATAGTTTTTACAGATAGGATATTGGTACAGTGTTGATAAAATAGAAAGACGATAATTAAAGTTAAGATACATTTGAAAAATGAAGAAGAATATGATTATTGTGCAGGCTATTAGACCAATGTGCTATCACATCAATGGAGGATAAACTTAAATTTTAATGTTTACATCAGAACACTAAAATTTTGGTATGTTCCGGTAACCATACATGGGTGGGTGTTTTATACCATGCCCTAATATCATGGTGGTAAATAGGGTAATGGGTCCTATGTAGTAAAGTGTACACACCTACGGGATCATGTGTAGGTGTGTGTGATAGCACAGAAAAGTTATATGGTCCCTTACGTGTAAATTATTTAAAAATTGCTTAAAAAACAGTTCAGATCGAACTCTACGTTCAATCCCCCAGGTACAAGGGTCCGTAAGGTGTGAATCCATTTGGATTCTTTGCGACTGATATCTCTTACCAGGTGACTCCCCCTCCATGATGGTTTGTGTTTTTCTATTCCCCAAAATTGGAGGTGTGCGGGGTCTTTGTTATGTACTAGTGCGAAGTGTTTTGACACATTGTGTTTCGGGAAGCCTGATTTGATGTTCTGTACGTGCTCTTGTATTCGTGTCTTCAGGGCTCTTTTTGTACGGCCTACATATTGGAGATTGCAGCTGCATTGTAGCATGTAGACCACTCCTTCTGTGTGGCACCCAATAAACTCTCTAATCTCATAGGTTTGCCCTGTGTTGGTTGCTGTGAATTCTTTACGTTTTCCTTGGAATTTTTTCGCATGTCGACACGCATAACAGTTGCGGCAGGGGTAAAAACCTTTCCCTGAGAAGAATGTGAAAGAGGGCTCTGGTGGTGGGTCAATTACTGATTTCACTATTAAGTCCCTAATGGTCGGTGCTCTTTTATAGATAATGTTCGGCTTTTCTGGTAATATTCCTTTTAGGTCCTTGTCATTTTTTAAAATGTGCCAATGTTTTTGGATTACTCTTGCTACATCTTTATATTGTGTATTAAAGTCAAGGATTATACTAGGTACTTCTTGTTGCAGTCTCTTCTTGGGATGTTCTTCAATCATTGTTTTTCTATCCATTAGATTTACATGTTCTATCTGATTATTAATCCACTGATCGTCATATCCCTTAGCTTTGAATCTGTCCCCTATCATACTTGCTTGGTTGAGGTAGTCCTCTTCTTTAGTGCAGTTTCTTTTTATTCTTGTGAGTTGTCCTTTCGGGATATTGTATAGCCAAGGTTTAAAATGGCAACTGTCAACAGACAGGTAGCTATTGGCATCCACCTTCTTGAAGTGTGTTTTGGTGACTATTCTATGTCCCTCTAGGCTAATATTGAGGTCCAGGAAGTCTATTTCTTTTGTATCTATTTTCCATACTAGGTTAATGTTTTTATCGTTGTTGTTTAGTCTACTAAGGAACATTTCTAGAGTGTTTCTGTCTCCATTCCAGACGATTATCACATCGTCAATAAATCTTTTGTATAATGTTAGTTCAGCGGGGGTGTCCGTGTACACCGCTTTCTCTTCCCACTGTGCCATAAATGCATTTGCCACTCCTGGTGCAAATTTGGCACCCATGGCTATTCCTACTAGTTGTTTGTAGTAGGTCTGGTCATGCCAGAAGTAGTTGCATTTGAGACAAAAATCTAGGCATTTAATCAGGTATTTTCTCTGTTGACATAGTAGGGTGCTGTGCTTCCTCAGCAGCCATTTACCTGCTGAGATTGCATCCTGATGTTGGACTATAGTGTATAACGATGTGACGTCTGCTGTTGCCAGTAGTGTTCTACCCTCTAGCGCTGGCACTGTGTTTAGGAGTTGCAATATATGCTTAGTATCTTTTAGATATGCTTCGGTCTGCTGGACCGCTGGTTGCATGAAATAGTCAATGTATTGACCCATTCTAGACGTTAGGGAGTCAATACCATTGACTATTGGTCTTCCCGGTGGATTTTCTTTGTCTTTGTGTATTTTGGGGACTGTATAAATGATCGGTATTCTGCAGGTTTCTGGTATTAAATATTTAGTCTCTTTTGAGTTAAGTATGTTTTTCTTCATCCCAAGATTCACTAGAGTTTCTAATTCTTTTTTGTACTTGGTGGTCGGGTTCCTTGGCAATCTGGTATATGTAGTTCCATCTTGTAGTTGTCTATTAAGTTCTGCAAGATATTGTTCTTTTGATTGTAGAACTATTGCACCACCTTTATCCGCTGGCCTGATTATAATATCCTTCCTTTCTGTCAGGCTTTTAATCCCCTTTTGGATATGTATAGGGTCTGTGGTTTTCTTGGGTTTTAAGGCTTCTATATCTTGTAGCACCAGATTTTTGAAGACTTCGACATGTTGATTTTGGGATATTTGTGGATTGAATAGTGAAGCATTGCGTAGTGTGCTATATGCTCCTCTTAATGGAGTTTCTGTTCTCACATTTTCTGGTTTCCACGGATTATTCATCACATATTTTTTAATGTTAATTTTTCTAATGTATTTCTGTATCCCTATGTATGTGTTAAACTTATTGAGGTTTCTGGTGGGTGCATGCTTTAAACCTTTGTCTAGTACTGCTAGCTCTTCTGTTGAAATGGGTTTACCGCTTATGTTTACCACGTTTTCTCCGACTATTCTGTTTTTCTTCTTTTGGAGTCTCTTTCCTGCCCTCCTTCCTCTTTTCGTTCTGGTGTGTTTCTTGTTCGTTCTTCTTGGGGTCGTCTCCTGGGGGAGTAGTGTACTTCTTGTGGTAGTCTTCGAGGGGAGTAGTCTCTTCTCCCTCTCTCTAAAAAAGGCCTTTGTGTGTTGTGATACTGTTGGTTCTCATAGTAGTATGGATTTTCATAATATTGTTCTTGGTAGTCTCTAATGGGGTCAAACCTATTGTTTGTAGGGATCGGTGTACGTCTATATCCATCATGATATTCTTGTTGGTGGTATGGTACCCTCTCTTCCCTTGGATTCCTTTCATTTTGTTCCCAGTTTCTTTTTCTGAAGGGTTTCTTAAAGGGTTTCTTTCCTCCTCTCTTGGGGGTGTGTTGTCCATACCCATAATTGTTTCTTTGTCCATAGTGGGTCCTTGGTGTACTTCCATGTGTGTCTCTGTCATCTCTTCTATAAGTGTTATTTGGGTCGGGTTGATTATAGTATGGTCGTGGTGGCTCTACCCGTGTTTCCCTTTCTTCCCACCTAGGTGGGTTAAGTGCATATGACACTGGGATCTTGGATCCTTACTTCTCTTTCCGGTGTGGAGTATGTGGATGTGGGAGGGGCTTGTTCAATTTTACTTTGCCATTTAAAAACTTGGTTTGTCTTGTAGTCTGTTATGTCCCTTTGGTATTTTTTCATTTTTCGATTTTGTACTTCTAGATCTTTGGTGATCATATCTTTATTTAGTTGTGTTGCCAGCTTTTTGAACTCAGTGGTTTCCTTGAATGGTTCCATTTTCTGTTTAATTTCTTCTATCTGTTGTTCCAATATTATGGTCTTTTTAAATTTGCGTTCTAATAGGAATTTTAAACCTTCTATGCTTTTATTGTTGAAGAACGTGAACCATTCTTCCATTGATTCTTTGTCCATTAATCCATCGTTTGGTGGTACTTCCCACCTTAATCTCCTGGGGACGATACTTTCTCTAATATATCTTTCAAATGTATTGGTGTCCCACCATAAATTGATTTTCTTCTCCATATAGTGTCCTAGTTTTCTAGTCATGCTTTCTAGATCCGTATTACGTGTTTTATTATGTGGGTTGAAAACCTCATCTAGGTTCACTTTTCTATTTTCAATAAATGTAAACACATCCATGTTAGCAGCAAAGGTGAAATATGTGAAAAGGATAAAAGTGTGATTGGTGTCCCTTGCGCTGGTCAGGTGTGATAATTGCGTGAGTATCAAGGTGTCTCAAAGTGAACGTAAAAATAACCAATAATATTGCAGCGAAATTAGGTGTTTACACACAACACTTACAGCAATATAGGATAAAAAGATTTCGCGCAATATTAGATGAATAAAATGAATAAAAACACATAAGGATAACTGTGTCTCATAAGTGTGCAAATCGCATAGTGAAGTGAATGTGACAATGAAGGTGTGAATGGTGAGCTGATGGCTACTAAGGGATGCGAATCTCAATAGTGTAGCATCTAGCTATGGACTTAATCCATAAACAGTGGTGTAACATAAATGTGCAAATCGCATATAAAGTGCACAGTGTGATTGGTGCTAATAATAGTGGGCTAATTGCTGCCAGGGGTGTTAGTCACTATGCCTGACGTTTAGCCGGGTGGTTGGCCACTAATAGTTACGTAAGAAAACCACAAAAACAAATCATAAAGAGACATACACATATAGTTGAATCTGAAAATAAATAGGAAATAAAAGTGACATGTGCAATTCTACAATATAAGTGTAAGTAAATAAAAACTATCACACTTAAAACATCATTAGTGTTCATAAAGTGTGCAAAACCGGATCCACAGCACTCTATGGGGCATGTGTAATGCTGCTGGGAGTTGGTGGGTTAATTGGAAAAGTCTATGTGTGGATGCCGCTTCCTTGTTCACCAGGAGGTGTATGGGGTGGATGGAGTAGAAATCCTATTTTTTCAATCCTCTAATGGTCTCATAGGACCCTCACCTTCATACTGTGGTAAAACGGCATTCAGCAATGGAGTATAGGTAGTTCTGGCAGCTGTCACCGAAGTTTCTGCTTTCTCTATGTTAAGACTTTAAACCTTCTCTCCCTGTATCTCCGGAACGGCTCTCTCAGAAAGGGGGGAGATAAACCAGAAATAGGGGAGGGGGAGAGAATGGAGGCTCCACTAGTGTATTAACGTTTTAAAAAGAAGGGGTATTTATTAAAGGTAATGCTCTTACATTTAAAAAACTTGTAACAGGCAGAGTAATTAGAATAAAAAGCTGTGGCGTCCTAAGCGCCCTCTCACTTGTGCTTCAAACTGTGTTGTACCGCTCAGCCAATCCCTACGCGTTACGACACCGTCACGTGCCTTCATCTGGGGAACCGGATTGGCTGCTGAGGGTTAGTTTAAATATATTGGGACCGGAAGTCATCGGGCCGCCATCTTACTTATGGTTAATGTATTTTCGTCTAGCGCCATTTTGCCTGAGTCCACAGGAAGTTATGTGATCTCCATTTTATTGAGGATACCTGTTGTTGTACCTCTATTGTGTGTTGCAATATGTGCGCGGCCATTTTATTGGTGGCAATTTATTTACAATAAGATGACTAATATGCATTGCGGTCGGACAAAGAGACTTCATATCATGCAAGATAGTCCTTCAATTAATACTCAGTGTTGGATGATCCAATCTGAGTGTTAGATGGTTAAAATGGATGGTGTATATAGTCGATGTTTCACCACGTTGAATTATAGCGTCCCTGAATCTCATAGCATATAATGCATAGAGTATGTAAATAATGTGTGCATGAAGCGGGCATGAGAGTGCTCCTAGAACTACCTCATATCCACATAAATTTAATAAGATAGCATTTCTATATTTAATAAAATCATAATACCTAAAATCACTGTCGTTCTCTATATATAAAATCCCAAATAGGTTAACTATAAAACAAGTATCATAATGGTACCATCTGAAACAGGAATAACAGCCTGGGTAATATATTCATCTTCACAACACTGATTCTCCCCAACCAAGAGTGTGCCATTTGTGACCATTTTTGTAAATCTGATCTAATTGTGTTGAGAAGTGGTAAAAAATTAGTGCAAAATAGGGGCGTTCGTTTGGGAGTGAGGTATATGCCTAAATATTTCAGTTTGCTTGTTTGCCAGCTAAAGGGGAAAGACGTTTTAAGTTGGGCTACAATCTTTCCAGGTACAGAGATGTTTAGTATTTCCGATTTGGACATGTTGATTTTGAAATTAGAAATGACACTAAATTCTGAAAGTGCTGACATGAGCCTGGGAGGGAGATTAGCGGTTGTTCTATATAAAACAGTATATCGTCTGCGTAAGCAGCGTGTTTGTGTTCGGAGTTGCCTACGGTGATTCCATGGATGCAGGGGTTATGTCTAACCGTCGAGAGAAAAGGTTCTAAGGATAGGGCAAATAGAATAGGCGAGTGTGGGCAGCCTTGGCGGGTGCCGTTAAAAAGTGTGAAAGGGTTGCGTAGCCTCCCCGGCGGTATTCCCGAGTGTGGCTCAGGGTTAAAATTCAGTCCCATTAGCGGTAATCCTGAGCCACACTCGGGATCGCATTGCAGGATCCTGGTGCAGCGTTACTTACCTTGTCCCCAGGATCCTGCGATGTCCCCCGCAGTGTCCGTGGGCTCTGTCTCCTCCGAAGCCTCTCCTTGCCAGGCTCCGTTCCCTGCGAGCGTCGCGATGCAGGGGGGTGGAGCCTGGCAGCAAATTCAAAAATTGTAAAAATCATAACACATACAGTACTGTAATCTTACAGATTACAGTACTGTATGAAATCATGTCACATCCCTTTTCTCCCCAGTGCTTTGTCCTATGCCCTGCATGCAGTTTTATATTATATATACTGTTCTTTCTGCCTGGAAACTGGAGATTGTCCATAGCAACCAAAAAGTGTTCCTTTACGTCAAAAGTGGCTTTAGACCAGCTAGAAAACAGCGATAGTAAATTAGAATACTTGCAGAATTGAGCGATAGTGAATCGTGGGGAAATGTATTTTATTATTATTATTATTTTTTTTTTTTATTTATTTATTATGTTATAATTTATGTTTTTGTGTTTCAAACTTTATCATACCCGGGATATCTACTAGACTCTTGTTTGGACAGATTTAAGTGCGTTATTGTTAAGAATTACAGGCCTACAATATAAAACGCCAAATTTCCATGCAAAATAATTGTACCGCTTTCAGCGCCTAAAATCCGAAATAATCATACCGCCATGGAGGTTAAGGTGCCATTTATACGTATTTGGGCCGTAGGGAAATGATATAAAACGGATATGTGAGAAAGGAGAGAGGGACCAATACCCAGGTGAGATAGCGTTGCCATGAGGTACCCCCAGTCCACCCTATCAAACGCTTTTTCTGCGTCTGTCGAAAGCAAGAGGGTGGGCTGAAGGGGTCCTCCCGTGTATGCCAATAATAATAGGGTGCGGAGGGCATTATCACGTGCCTCTCTACCGGGTATGAATCCCGTTTGGTCTGCAGAGACCCATTGTGGAATTAGGGGAAGGAGTCTATTTGCAATGACCTTGGCGTAAAGCTTAGCATCTATGTTCAACAGGGAAATGGGACGATAACTCCCGCAACTACTGGGATCTTTCCCTGGTTTGGGTATCGCAGTAATATGTGCATTTAAAGTTTTGGGTCGGAGGGTCTCTCCCGTAGAGTTCGCATTTGCATAAGAAGCCAGACGAGGCAGTAATATATCTGCAAAAGCTCTGTAGTATGAAACCGTGAAACCATCCGGTTCAGGTGCTTTACCAGTGGCCATGGCCTTCAATGCAATGCGTAACTCCCCAGGGTTCTGTGCTGGGACAAATCCTATTTAATTTGTTCATAAACGATCTGGAGGATGGGATAAACAGTTCAATCTCTGTATTTGCAGACGATACTAAGCTAAGCAGGGCAATAACTTCTCTGCAGGATGTGGAAATCTTGCAAAAAGACCTGAACAAATTAATGGGGTGGGCGACTACATGGCAAATGAGGTTCAATGTAGAAAAATGTAAAATAATGCATTTGGGTGGCAAAAATATGAATGCAATCTATACACTGGGGGGAGAACCTCTGGGGGAATCTAGGATGGAAAAGGACCTGGGGGTCCTAGTAGATGATAGGCTCAGCAATGGCATGCAATGCCAAGCTGCTGCTAATAAAGCAAACAGAATATTGGCATGCATTAAAAGGGGGATCAACTCCAGAGATAAAACGATAATTCTCCCGCTCTACAAGACTCTGGTCTGGCCGCACCTGGAGTATGCTGTCCAGTTCTGGGCACCAGTCCTCAGGAGGGATGTACTGGAAATGGAGCGAGTACAAAGAAGGGCAACGAAGCTAATAAAGGGTCTGGAGGATCTTAGTTATGAGGAAAGGTTGCGAGCTCTGAACTTATTCTCTCTGGAGAAGAGACGCTTAAGAGGGGATATGATTTCAATTTACAAATACTGCAGAAGAGAGTTTAATAAGACTCGTGGCCACTCATTAGAATTAGAAGAAAAGAGGTTTAACCTTAAACTACGTAGAGGGTTCTTTACTGTAAGAGCGGCAAGGATGTGGAATTCCCTTCCACAGGCGGTGGTCTCAGCGGGGAGCATCGATAGCTTCAAGAAACTATTAGATAATCACCTGAATGACCGCAACATACAGGGATATGTAATGAAATACTGACACATAATCACACACATAGGTTGGACTTGATGGAATTGTGTCTTTTTTCAACCTCACCTACTATGTAACTCCGAGGTAGTGAATTCCCCCTCTAGTGCGTTTAAGGTGTCCGGTGGGAGTTTGGGTAAGTTGGCTTGCGATAAGTAATCATGGATTAGGGTCATCCTAGTATTTTGGTCCGCCACCGAGTTTTGGACATGGTATAGGTGTTGATAAAATGCTTGGAATTCTTTGGCTATATCTGATGTTTCATAAGCTAAGTTGTCCGGGGTTTTGATTTTTTCTATGAAAGAGGTGTTTTTTTTTCTGTTGCAGAGAGCGTGCTAGTAGTCTACCTGGTTTGTTGCCCCACTCATGAAAATGCTGTGCTATTATACGGGAGTGGCGCTTGTGTTCTGAATGAAATAGTGCCTTCAGTTCCCCTCTCTTCAGTGTTAAGTTATGAAGAACTGCCTGTGACTGACTAGCTTTATGTTGCTGTTCCAGAGCACTGATATCTCGAATTAGCTCAATTTGTTGGTGTGTGCGTTCTCTCTTCTTCCTAGACCCCAATTCAATAAGTTTACCCCGTATGTGGGCCTTGTGAGACTCCCAGAGTACCCCTGGTGAAATGTCCGAATTTGTGTTTTCCCGAAAATATAGCGTCAATTCTTCACTCAGCATTTTTTTCTCAATTTCATCACCAATGAGGTTTTCATTGAGCTTCCAATTTGTAGTCCTATGGGCCATAGAAGGAATTCGTAATTGGAGCTTAATCGGGGCGTGATCGGATATGGGTGACGTTTCTATTTCCGCATTCACAGTGAGTGAAAGGTGGTGCTGGTCTATAAAAAAAAAAAGTCAATCCTAGACTAGGTGTGATGTACTTGGGAGAAATGAGTATAATCCTTCACTCGTGGATGCATTATCCTCCAGACATCCATTAACTGGGGTTTCTGAAGCTTTATCGGGTCAGGGATGAGGTTCTGTGCCATTCACCATTAAGCTTCTGTTCAAATTTGTAAAGCTGCTGTCTGATCTTTCCTTCACATGTAAATGAAGTTCTACCAGGTTGATATTTTCTTCCTTTACAGACGCCAGGCTTTGAATACGGGTCAAGTTTCCACTTTTCTGTTTGGGGATTGGGGCTTGTTAGCCTTGTTGCTGTGATGCCCTCCCTTCCATTTCATTGCTTTGGAGCATCCCATGTAAACTTCTCTGTTTCCTGTGATGTACGATTAAGACATTAGGAAATTAGGTTTACCTGTAAAATCTCTTTTTTCATACGTTCAGGACATAGGATACCTTAACCACTTATGGCCTACCCGCACACATATACTGCAGCAGGGCGGCCCTTAAGCAAAAAATCACGTATCTGTACGTGATTTTTTTTCTTCAGGGTCTGGGGCGCACACACAACCCTATGTCTGCTGGGACCCAATGATCATTCCCGAGGCATATAGAACAGCAGTCTGCCAAAGTAAACAAGACAGAGCGCCATTTTGTGACAGGAGAAGACAGAGATCTTGTGCTTCTGCTGAGCAGGAACATGGATCTCTGTCATCTTACAGTTAAAGCACAACCCTCACAGTTAGAAAGCACCCCTAAGGGACACAATTAGTCTTTTAATTGCCCCTGATGTTAACCCGTTCCCTGCCAGTGTCATTAGTACGACTGTGCTTTTATTTATTTTTTTAATTTAATTTTTTTTTAGCACTGATCACTGTATTAGTGTAACTTGTCCTGAAAAAAGTGTCACTTGGTGTCCGATTTGTCTGCTGCAATGTCGCAGTCCCACTATAAGTCACTGATTGCCGCCATTACTATAAAATAAAAAAATAATAAAAATTACATAAAAATATCCCATAGTTTGTAGACGCTATAACTTTTGCGCAAGGGCAGTGGAAACGAAATGTGTACACTAAGGGGGTTATTTACTAAAGGCAAATCCACTTTACACTACAAGTGCCAAGTGCACTTGGAATGTGCACTTGGAAGTGCAGTCGCTGTAGATCCGAGGGGGACATACAAGGAAGATAAAAAACAGCATTTTAGCTTGCACATGACTGGATAACAAAATCAGCAGAGCTTCCCCCCTTTTCAGATCTACCCCTAAGATTTACAGCGACTGCACTTCCTAGTGCACTTTCGGTGCAATTTCAAGTGCATTTGTAGTTTGCACTTCTAGTGCAAAGTAGATTTGCCTTTCATAAATAACCCCCTAATAAGATTTCTTCTCTGCCTGATGTGCTTCTAGTACCGGAAAGTGAAGGGAAATCCCTCCAGAGTGGCCAAACATAACATTAAATAACCTGGCAAAGGTTCTAAACTTTTGTAATGCCATCTACAACTAAAGTATTTGTCAGGAGTTCCCCTTGAAGCACTGAAATTTAGTGTAGCCCAATATAAACTAAAATTACTGGTTTTGATCATAATTTTTTTTTTTTTTTTGCATACAACTGTTTGATTACATATTGCAGGTCAAGTAATTTAAACAAACAATATTTTATCTTTGTATTTCCTTATCTGTACATAGACGTAACACTCTACAAATCAATGAAGAACTATATCCTGACCCCTGAGCAGCTGAATGAACATGGCTATCCCTTGGCGCACCCTGAGAAACCTGGGAAAGCTGTTGTTTTTACAACAGAGGAAAAGAAAAGCCCAGCTGGTGAGTAATCGTGGCTTTTGTTCTGGACAGCCATATGGGATATATTTGTTCTCTTGTATTACAGGTGAAGAAATAAAAGCAATGTTTCATATACAGAAACTATTTTCCTGCACTACATCTTCTATAATGAGTTTGGCAAAAATTCCAGCTTTTGTTGCCATAATTGCATAGTGTATTTTAACTTTCTTTTATTTCTGACAGCCTCCTGCCGGATATGCTGCCGTTGTGGGGTAGAGTATATGGTGACGCAAAGTGGATGCTCCATACGCCAAGAGGAGTGTGTTCATCACTGGGGTCGTCTCAGAAGGCAGAGAGGTGCCGTCTGAATCATGAAGGGGCAGAGTGATCTGCAAACAGTGTGTGAGAATAATGGGTTCTGAAAATGCATTAATATAAGATTGTGTGTGTGTGTGAGCAGAATTATAAAAACTTGTTTTACAATGAAGAATGATGTATGGAATCAACATAAGAAGATATAAGGGTTATATTTATGTCTAGAAATTCCCAGATTGTTGTGATGTTTGGAAAGTTGTCTGCATGATATTGCTATAGTGAATGAAAACTATTACTATTAGGAAGTTTGTGTGTATGTACAGTATATATCTATATATTGAATAATATGTGTGTTTATATAAAGAATTCCTTTTTCTGTAGTACCTGGAGGTTGGGAAACTCAGTATAGTTGCTGCTCTAGTGGAGTTGGATCACCTGGATGCCAAGTAGCCAAGGTTAGATTACTTTAAATTTTATTACGTGAAGCAGGAATATCAATTCTTTTTATTTATTCAATGTATTTTTTATCTTCATGTAAAATGGGAATATTCATAAGCTTGGTTTTGCTGTTTGGTTATTGCTTTTAAAGTTTTATAAAGTAAAGCTGGCCATACACTAATAGAAATTTAGCCGGTCCAGCATGGACTGGAAAATTTTTGATCTGTGCATGGGCAACAACTGCTGAAGGGACTTGAGTGCCGCTGTCAGAATACAATGTCCATGCAAGGGAGGAGGTGAATCCCTTTGTATGGTTAGAGGAATGCTATTTTTTTTTTTCCAAGTTAAGCCCGTAGATTATTGTTAACTACAAATAAGTCTCTTGTTCCTTGCAAATTACTCTGCTAACTATGTTTTACATGTTGTAAGGCATTTATACTATGGGTATATCCTGCTTATCGGATCGCTTTATCATCTATGGGCAAAAACTAAAACCTACCCATTTAAAATTATCTCTGGGTCTGACTCCCTTCTTCTTTCTCTCACTTGCTTATAAACCATCTTTTTTTTTTGTTTTTTTTGTTTTATTTGTTTTGCATTTTTAAAATCATGTAATTTGATATTTCTTTATATTCATATTTGTATTTTGATTTCTCATCCTGCTATGTTATATGTCAGTTCTTCCATTTTTTTTTTTTTTTTGGTTGCCATTGGGGAATACTGCAATATAAAAAAAAATGCGTAACAACTTTATTCAATTAACATACATATTTGGGAATGGAAAGTATAACACAGACACCCCTGGCAACAGCTTAACCCGCGGTGAAAAATTTCTGGTCAAAACCTTGTTTTCCCCATGAGCTCCTCCTGGGGGGGCTGTCTGATGCTACCTTCGGAAATCAGTTTGAGGGAACAATTATATCTTTTCTTTACCTAGCAACATTTATTTTATTTGATGCATCCACTACAAGCAGCATTGTTTGCATTAGAAAATCATCACAAATGCTTCTATGTAGGTATGTTTATACTTGCTCAAACTGCAGTTGTAATAAGGGGATTATGGCTAATCAAAAGTACATGCAAAAGTCGAGTTTTGAGTGCTAAGACTTTACAAACTTGCATGCCATAAAGATGTTAAAATGTGATAACTTTCTTTGAAGACTTGACCTGGCCTTACATAGAGTGAATTTGGTGGTTTCTGGTGAACTGGCTGAAATTTGGTCTGTGGGTGGCCCTGTTGGTACCCACGTGCTTGACATCCTTCAATTTAAAAAAAAAAAAGGCCAGGTGGAAAATTGTAAGTCCAAACAGATGCAGGCACTGTTTGGGTATTCTGACAGCCAGCAAGATCCACAAAGGAAGATATAGTCCATCTCCACCATTTAGCTTAGATGGAAGAAGAAAAATCTGCGCGTATGGCCAGTCTAGGTTTTCAAGGACCATGTTAAAATACAAACATTCTGTTTATCTGTGTGAAACAGTGGGCATTCAAGCAAGCCGGAGTTTGATTATACCAACTGTTTTCTTTGTATCTCTGGGACAAAAATAGTCTCTTAAAATTCTATTTTTTTTTTTTTTTTACTTGGGAAAAAAACATCTTTATTGATATAAAACACATTTTACAAGTCAATCGGGTACATATAGCCACAGAAGGTCCGGTACATATTTAGACTTTGAAATTAAATATGCAGGAATATTACAGGGCATGCATACACATATATTCACATATGCCGTAAGTTATGCAGCAGTTCAGTCCAACTTATAAATATACCTTGTTTTTGGTGTAGGGGAACGCTGCACTGGGCTTGGAACCATTATACACAGGTCTCCTCGTCCTCCAACCATCTGTCCCAGATCTTTGAATATTTTTGCGCAGATCCCCTGTGTGTGTAGATCAGTTTCTTAAATGGCAGTGTGTCATTAACTGCTTTTTTCCACAACTGTAGTGTGGGGGGCATATTCTGCAAATATCTCTGCGCTATTACCTTGCGTGCTAAGAATAATGTTTCAAAAATGAAAATTGTGTGGTATTTGTCCACCTCCACATCTGTCAATAGCCCCAAAATACTTAACTTAGGGTCCTGACCACAGGGGATCCCATATTATCATGGAGGAACGGACAACCTGCATCCAATAAATCTGAACATGTGTGCAGCTTCATATGAGATGGTAAAACGAGCCTGGGTCAGCTCTGCACAGGCGACACGTCGGGTCCGGCGATTGCTGAAACTTTGCCAATCTCACCGGTGTCAGATAGGGTTTGTGTACTATATACAGTTGTGTTAGTCTATCAGACAGCTTGGGGGACACCGTCTTGGTTCCCTCTAAAATCTCGGTCCAGTCAGTGTCATCTATAAGTCCTATGTCCTGTTTCCATCCCGTGTTGGCCTTGTGTGAAATAGCAGCTGCGCCTCGTTGTTTAACCACTTCAATACCAGGCACTTAGACACCTTCCCGCCCAGCCCAATTTTCAGCTTTCAGCGCTGTCGCAATTTGAATGACAATTGCGCGGTCATGCTACACTGTACCCAAACAAATTTTTTATCATTTTGTTCCCACAAATAGAGCTTTCTTTTGGTGGTATTTGATCACCTCTGCGGTTTTTATTTTTTGCGCAACAAATAAAAAAAGACCGAAAATTTTGAAAAAAAACAAGTTTTTCTTTGTTTCTGTTAAAACTTTTTGTAAATAAGTACGTTTTTTTCTTCAGTGACGGGCACTGATATGGCTGCACTGACGGGCACTGATATGGCGGCACTGATGGGCACCGATGAGGTGGCACCGATGAGGTGGCACTGATGAGGTGGCACTGACGGGCACTGATGATGGGCACTGATAGGCGGCACTGATGGGCACTGATAGGTGGCACTGATGGGCACTGATAGGTGGCACTGGTATGCGGCACTGATGGGCACTCATAGGTGGCACGGATGGGCACTAATAGGCGGCACTGATGGGCACTCATAGGTGGCATTGATGGCACTTGTAGGTGGCATTGATGGTTACTTATGGGTGGCACTGATAGTTGGCACAGATGGGCACGGATGGGCACTGATAGATGGGCACTGATGGGCATGGATGGGCACTGACGGGTGGCATGAATGGACACTGATGGGTGGCACTGGTGGCATTACTTGTTTGCAGTGATGCCCCTAAGGGTGGCATTGCTGGGCATCACTGCAACATAATTGTGCCAATCAGTGCCCATTTGTGGGCACTGATTGGCACAGATTTGGCATACTGGGCACATGTGGATGGCCATGGGGTACATACCTGGCCATCCACATGTTGCCCCTTCCCTGGTGGTCCTAGTGGTGATCCCTGGTGGTCCAGTGTGGTGATCTGCGGGGGGGCTGCGCTGATAAACAATCAGCGCAGACCCCCCCTGCCAGGAGAGCCGCCGATCGGCTCTCCTCTACTTGCGTCTGTCAGACGCGAGTGAGGAAGAGCCGATCAACGGCTCTTCCTATTGACAGCGTGATCAGCCGTGATTGGACACGGCTGATCACGTGGTAAAGAGCCTCCGCCGGAGGCTTTTTACCAAGATCAGTGTAGCGGTGTGTCAGACTGACACACCGCTCCACCGATCGCCGCGATGCGCGCCCCCGGGGGCGCGCTGCGGCATGTTATCCTGAAGGACGTCATATGACGCCCAGTCAGGATAACACAACCACTTCCCGGACGTCAATCCGCCATAGGGCGGGCGGGAAGTGGTTAATTGTGTAATATAGGTGTGATATAAGTTTGGCGGGGTCATCCCCCATAACTATACTCAGCACAGGGGGGGCTCCATCCCTACATCCAAGTCCGGCAGCTGGGCTCTAAGTGCGTTGCGAAGCTGCAGGTATTTAAACACTAGTTGGTGTGGAAGGGAGAACTCCTCCTTGAGGGTCTTTAAACTGCTTGAGCCCAGAGATGGGCAAGACCTGATTGCGATACAATATTCCATGTCTAGCCCAAACTATTGAGTTTGGAACTGTTTCCAGTTCCGGCATATGACTGTTAAGCCACAGTGGGGTGTTGGAGTGAAATGTCCCCACATTCTGCTTCTTTAGAGATATTTCCCATACCTTTTGATGATGTAGCAACATGCCCGCGTTGTACCGCGCAGAGGGACCTTGTGTTTTTTTCCCCCTAAGTATAGCCTGAATGGGTGTATACGCCGGGTATCCCGGTTTGTCACAAACCAAAGATCTATAGCGTTGCATTTCCGACGTGTGGAAGTGGTACATGTTGGAAAGCTGCGAGGCTAAATAATAGTCCATATCTGTGGGATATTTAAGGGTTTGCCAAGCTAGCTTGTGTCTACTATTACCCCAGACAAACAAATTTAGGATAGCTTCCATCTGCTTAAAGATTTTTAGGGGAATATATAGGGGGGCGTGCCATATCAGATAAAGAATGTTGGGCAGTATGATCATTTTAATTATATTTACACGCCCCATCACCCCTAATGGCAACCTGGACCACGTCTGCGTTTTACCTTTTAATAAGTTAAACAAAGGGGTTATATTCAAGGGTGTATAGTCTACCAGGTCCCTAGTTACCTCCACCCCCAAGTATTTAATCTTGGATACTCTTGCGAGAGGTAGCGGGGGAGTTGTGAAAGGGGGAGGGAACACATCGATTGGAAGAATCTGAGACTTGTCCCAATTTATGCGCAAGCCAGCGTATCCCCCCATTTGTTCAATAAGTCTTAACGCTGCTTGGAGTGATGGTCCCTGGTCTGCTAAGTATAGTATGGTGTCATCAGCATACATTCCTATTTTATCGACCGTAGGACCCCGGCGCAGACCTTGAATATCGGGGTGTGCTCTGATGGCAATGGACAGTGGCTCCGCTGCCAGCGCATACAGTAAGGGAGAGAGGGGACACCCCTGGCGAGTACCCCTCTCAAGTGGGAACTGCTCAGAAAGCCATCTTTTTTTTTTTTTTCCAAAGAACATGGTGTTTTTATTGGAAGAGTAAGTTACATACAGTGCATATACAACAAACAGTACAATAGCATTTTGTTCGGTGTACAGTTAAGGAGGCCATACAAAGGAGGTGTCAAAGTATTAGTACATAATTTGTCTTATTAAATACATAAATGTTGCTGTACAATAAATCTGCATTACACATTCGCTTTCCGTTGTGTCTAACTTCATTCAATATTCGCACAATTTGGATAAATTAGTCAGATGTTGCGTTGCAGGTAGAAGCATTACCCACCCAGGTGTCCCAAATTTTGCCATATTTTGCAGGGCAACCCCTATGAGCATATATTTCCTTCTTGTAAGGTAAGACATTATTTATAGCCGAGATCCACTCCTGTCGGAGGTGAAGGCTGCAACCATTTCCTGGCTATCAGTAATCTGGCCATAAAGAGTGACTCTTGAAGAAAAATTTTATGGAATTTGTCGGAGTCAGGATCTGGGAACACTCCCAGCAGACATTGCTTAGGGCATAACGTTAGGGGGGAGCCCATTTCATCATGGATGAATTTTACTGTTTGGGACCAATAGTCCTGTATTGCTGGGCATAACCAAAGGAGGTGAAAGAACGTGCTGGAGGGGCTATCACATCTAGGGCATTGCGGGTTCTGATTGGGCTTATATTTAGCTAAA
Source organism: Lithobates septentrionalis (assembly GCA_037952835.1). Lineage (NCBI taxonomy): Eukaryota > Metazoa > Chordata > Amphibia > Anura > Ranidae > Lithobates > Lithobates septentrionalis. Next base: position 472,226 of record JBBDGP010001816.1, on the reverse strand, counting down.
CGGAGAGGAGTCAAATATGATCTGTGCATGATATAAAGTTGTGTGAGGCGGTCTGATAACTTGGTGGAGACTTTTTTGCAGGTATCTAAAGCATCTTCCCATTCATCATCCTCCAACCCTCCCACATCTTCAGACCAGGGAATTTTCAACTTGTATGCAATATTCACCGCTGTGGGTCGTAACAAAGAATTGTTGAACCCTGAGATCAATTTGCAGTGATCTGAATCAAGCATAATATAAAGAATATCCAATTGCTCTACACCCGGGGGGTTTTCACCAAATTGCGCTCTAAGGGCATGTCGAAGTTGAAGGTAGCGGAAGTGCATAGTGTTAGGATTAAAGTCCACTTTGAGTTGTTGGAATGATTTTAGAACAGTGTCAACATAAACGTCCGACAAGAACCCGACTCCATGGTCTAGCCACAGTTCATGACCTGGCACTTCTAGTAGTTCCCCTAAGACCGGATTGTTCCAGAGTGGGGTGTGAGAATGGGTGGACAGTGTCCTGAGCTTACATTGCACCACCTCCCAGATTCTACAGTAATGGTATAATAGCCCCTTCTTATTGTCTATTCTACTAGTGCCTCGAAATATAATTTGGAAGGGGTGTGTGAATCTATGTCCAAAGGGGGAGCATATTAAGGATAGATAGCGTTCTCTGTCGTGTTTTTGTCTTTTTTTTTTTTTTGTCACATTCAGTCGACCATATAGAGAGGCATTGAATCAACTTTGCAGTTCATTTGTCTTCCAGCCCGCTCTCTTTTGTCTCATCATTGTGACACTTGCCATATCAAAAAATAAGAAGAACAACGTAAGAAAATAGCCCATTAAGACCCCCATGTAGCGTATCCGGTCGCATATCTCTGTTGTCTGAGAAGGTCCTACAGTAGATAATTCTGCAGAGTTACCTTATCTATTTTCCCCCTCCCTCCCTTCTCGCCCATCCCCTCCCCCCTCCCTCCCCCTCTTATCTCTCCAAGGTCTAATTTCCCCTTGTCCCTTTTCTGAGGCGTTAATACATTCTACACCACTTCTTTTTAAATTCCACCCAGCGTTCCCGTGTTTTTGTCTAAGTGGAAAAAATGGGACAATTGCGCCGCCAGATAATAGAGGTTAAAATCGGGCAGCGCCACCCCCCCCCCCCCCCAACTCTGACGGATTCTTCAATGTTTGCCAGGACAATTTGTGACGGCCCGATCCCCAGACAAAAGAATTAAGAATGGTCTCAATGGATTTAAATATCCTCAACGGTAGGTACAACGGGGCGTGCCAAAGGACATATAGAAATTTAGGGAGGAGTACCATCTTAATCAGATTCACACGACCCATCATCCCAAGCGGCAACTTGGCCCAAGTCTGTGTTTTGGATTTCATAGTAGTTATTAAGGGTTCTATATTGAGGCGAACATAATCTTCCGGGGAGCGGGCTATCACAATTCCAAGATATGTCATAGCACTAACCCTAATAAGTGGGGAGCTAGTTTGCACCTCCGTGGGAGCGCTCACGTCTATCGGGAGGATTTGGAATTTCTCCCAATTAATCTTCAAGCCTGAGTATCTACCAAATTTTTAAATCACCTCCAGAGCCACCTGCAGGGAAGGGCCCGCATCTGCCAGGTATAATAACATATCTGCATATAAACTGATTTTTTTCCAGCAAATTTCCACGGCTTAGCCCCTTAACACCTGGATAATTTCGAAGGGACGAGGCAAGGGGTTCCACCGCAAGTGCATACAGTAAGGGGGAAAGTGGGCATCCCTGCCTCGTACCCCTGGAAAGAGGGAAAAAATCTGAGGTTTTTCCATTGACCAAGACCCTGGCGCGTGGGTTCTGATATAACAGTCTAATCCACTTAATGAACTTAGGCCCGAAACCAAATTTAGCAAGGCATTCCCAAAGGTACGCCCACTCAACTGAGTCGAACGCCTTTGCGGCGTCCAGGGACACCACAACTCTGGAGCCTAAGGAATCATGTTCAGCCTTGATATTCATATGAAGTCTGCGTAGGTTATATGCCGTGTTCTTGGCTGGCATAAACCCAGTTTGATCTGGGTGGATCAGTGTGTGGATGACTTCATTCAGGCGGAGCGCCAGGGTCTTGGCCAAAATTCTAATGTCCAATTAAAGAAGGGATATTGGGCGGTAGGACTCCGGGAGTTCTAAATTCTTGCCAGGTTTAGGAATTAATACAATATTTGCCTCAGACATGGAAGGGGGCAGATTCTCAGATTCAAATATGTGAGTGAATAATTCATGGAGTTTGGGAATCAGACTCTCACTATAGGTTGTATAAAATTCCAGGGGTAATCCATCTGCTCCAGAAGCTTTGGATGGATTGAGTAGGGAAATTGCCTTGGTTATTTCCGTTTCAGTGATAGGGGCCTCCAACAATTCTACCTGGGGTGGAGTTAGGGATGGTAGTTCTATGTCTGATAGCAGTGAGACTATCTCCTCTGCGGGATTATTCACGGTGGATGAGTATAAAGATGTGAAGAATGAGCGGAACTCCTTGGCCACCTCTTCAGGGTCTGTCACTAGTTTGCCATCAGCAGCCCGAAGTGAAACCACCGTGGGAGGCCTATGATCCAAATGCGCCAAGTACACCAGTAGGCGACCCGCCCTCTCTCCACATTCGTATTGTCTCTGTTTATTATAGTAAATTTTCCTGTCAGCTTTTTCAAAATGTAAATTATTTACAATCCTAGCCTGTAATTTTAAATGATCTGCCGTGAGCGGTGAAGGGTTCTCTGTGAAATTCTTTTCTATTTCTGCTAAGGACTGTTCCGCTTGTCTAAGTACTTGGGAGGATGCCTTACGGTAGCGGGAAATGCGATGAGACAGGACTAAGCGGGCATGGGATTTAAAGGAATCCCATACTGTGCCAAAGGGTGCCGTGCCTCTGTTTGTCTGGAAAAAGAAATCCCACTCAGAGGCGACCTCCCCCAAATCTGGGACTACTGTCAGCCAGAATGGATTTAGCTTCCAATTGTATGTCGTTGGGGGTGAATCAATCTTAAGGTTAATCCAGTATGGGGCATGATCTGACAAAATGCGTGGACTAAAACCCACCTCTCCTAGCAAAGGGGAGAGGGTGCAGGATATCAGAATCAGGTCAATACGGGACATGGCATTGTGCGACGCAGAGAAGCATGAGTATGCTCTACTCAGCAGATTGCGATACCTCCATGTGTCTATAAGTGCCAGGTCAGTGAGGGTTCTACCAAATCTAGTGTATGCTTGAGACGGGTCAATGTGTGACGTCATAGAGACATGATCCAATTCCTTATTCATGACGTTATTAAAGTCGCCTAACCATATTGCAGGCACAGTAGGAAATTGAGACATAAATGCCAGCCCCTGGTGCAGAACATTAAATTGAAAAGGAGGGGGATGTAAAAAGCCAATATTAACAGTTCCAAACCGTTCAACTTAGCATGCAAAAATAAGAACCTGCCCTGGGGGTCAGACCTGAGAGTTAATAACACAAATTGCATTGTTTTTGCCACCAATATAGCGATACCCCTGGAGTTAGCAGAGTATGGAGCCTGGTATAGCCATCCCACCCAGGGCTTTTTAAGTGACATTTGAAGCTGACCTGTAAGATGGATCTCCACCAGCACCATAAGGCCTGCAGATTGTGTTTTAAGGAATGAAAGGACTGCAGTCCGTTTAGCTTTTGCCCTGATACCCCTCACATTCCATGTGAGACATTTGATCTCCAACATATTATCTACCTAGGAAGGGTACGTACCAGGCAATCGTTGTCCAGGGCGCCACAGACCACCCCAGCATCAGGGGAGTCCGCGTCACCCCCCAACAGTCCCCAAGTATGGGTCTTGCAGGGCAGGACAACCAATCCTGGACATCTTGTCGAACTTCTAGGCTAGGCACCCCAATGCAGCATGACTGTAATTGCAAATAAACACCGTAATCTGTTACTCTTCAGCATGTGATTTCTATACCAAACATTAAACCAATCAGAACAGCCTGATTGAAACTGTAACAACGCTCTAGTATACCCGGGTAAGCAATGCATCCAATAAATAGCAAATGCAGTTTGCTGGGACCGGGCAGACCAGGGAAACCAAACTTTTATGAGGAAATAAACGTTACAGTAAAATTGAAAAACAACGGGTTCCGTGGGGACACCCGCAACTAGGGGAGCGAAATTTCGCTGTAAAGCAAGCAATAGCAAAAAGAGTGGGACTACTGAATTGGGGGACATGGTGTCCAAAGTCCCTTTTTCATGTGCCATTTCGGTCAATCACTTGCCTCGAGGATATAAACAGATGAGTTGTGCGGTATGCTTACCTGCTGGGTATCCGTCCATGTCTCCCCAAATTGGGGTCCATGCATTTTTAACTGGGGATATATACGCACAGGATATCGGGGTCCTGAGAAGGGTACGACAATCGAGGGTGGTAGCAGAACAGTATGCTGGAGGATAGGTAGTCCACATAGGGGAAAGGGGATTCGTGTGTATATAATATAAAGACAGGTTAACAACTGATATTGGCATTACAGTACCTGAACGAAGCAACTATTCCTACCGCTGTTATTGTTTTAGAAGTCGCATATCTCTCTAGGCTTGTGTCGGTGTGAACACAGGGTGAGAGGGACCAAATGTGGTCAAGCCGGTTCACGACCTGGTGCCGCCTTGTCCTCTAGCCAGGCAAACACTGCCTCCGGGGTATCAAAGAAGTGAGCACGGTCTGCACCAACCACCCGCAATCTCGCAGGGAAGAGCATCGCGTAGGTGTAATGATGAATTCTAAGCTGGCACTTAGCTTCAGTGAACAGGGCTCTCTTCTTTTGGACATCAGCCGAAAAATCCGGGAATACCTTAATCTCAGTGTTTTTGAAGGGAATGTTGCCCTTTAGTCTGGTGAGTCTGAGGACAGCGTCCCGGTCTCTAAAGTTGAGCAGTTTAGCAATGAATGTTCTCAGTGATGCACCTTGGGGAGGAGGCTTCGCTGCCAGCCGGTGCACTCGCTCCACCACAAATGAGGCGGAAAATTTGGTTCTTCCGAAGGTGTTGATAAGTAGGTTTTCTAGAAAGGAGGGGGGTCGGGGACTTCTGAGCCTTCCGGCAGGTCGATAAACCTCAAGTTACACCTCCGTAGACGGTTTTCCATGTCGTCTTGCTTGGCAAGCACCATGTTAAGTTGATGTTGTAAACGCTCAGTGTGAACTTGTAATGGCGGTAGTTCGTCCTCTACGTTGCTGATTCAGGTTTCTGTCTCAGTGACCCAGTCTCTCAATTTTTGCAAGTCTTGATGAATCAAAGAGACATCAATCTTAACCTCTTCAATTTTGTTTGTAAGTGTGTTCTTACAGTCTGAGATTGCTTCCAGCACACGTGCCGTGTCCTCTGCAGCCGGGTCTGTGTGAGAGGAGGAATCGGCGCCATTTTCTCCCCCAGCCTCCTTGTCCGTGTTCCGATATTTTGCCAATTTGGCGGCGGGATCTGTCTTCTGCTTCGGCGGTGACATGATCCCCGTGTGGAGGAGGGTATTAGGAATCCAGCGGTAAACGATAAGTAAGCAGGTTTAAGTCCAGGATGTGCATATACGGATTATGGGCAAGCGGAGCTCCCAACTTTCACTCCTCACGCCATGCCCCAAAAAGCCATCTTTAAGATTCTATTTTTATTGTTATCTGTATTAATTGCCTGTGATTTTGTGGCTTCAGGTAATGCATACTTATGTATTCTGATTTTTTCCTCAGCAACATGTGCATGATGGCCGTAAGGAAAATCTGGATGGATTTGTGAAGACCTTTGACAAGTTGAATGAGTCTGAGAGTCCTGGAGTATATGCTTTGGATTGTGAAATGGTGAGTGCTTTAATGCTCATGTTGTCACTCCGTGACTCAAACTGTTTATAAATACAGTGTGTATGTGTGCATTATATTAATTTGTGTGTGTGTATATATACATCAGAATTGGTAATTGAAGTGACGTTCCGTCGCCACCATCTTGCTACACCCCGCACTCCTCCACAGTAAGGATACACTGAGAAGGGGGCAAGCGGACATCTTGTTACACCCACCGAAGTTTTGCACTTCAGTTTATTGTAACAGGAAACTTGGCATATATGGTGAAATACAGTATTTGGAAATCCATCGGACTGTTTACATGTTGAATTCTAAAAGCAGCGCTGTTCTGTCAGATTAGCAAACCTGTGAGAGACCTGCTGGTTTGCCGCTGCTTTTAAAATTCAACATCTAAACAGTCAGTCGGATTTCTAAGTACTGTATTTTACCTTATAAGCTCCGTTTACTGTTAAAAATAACTGTGAAATGCAAAACTCCGGTGGGTGTAACAAGAGGTCCGCTTGCCCCCTTCTCTGTGTATCGTTACTGTGGAGGAGTGCGGGATGTAGAAATATGGCAGCGACAGAACGTCGCTTCCGTTACCAATTCTGTTGGATAGCCATTTCTGACGGAACACCGGCCCTACCATGGGACCCAGGTGGCCGTTTAACAGGGACGGCGATAGGGGTGGATTGCCCGAGGACCCAAGGCTCCCTCCCTAGTGACACCCGCCAGAGGGGGGACACCTGTGAGCAGCGGAGCACTGCTAACACCGCACCCCTACACAGCCCTGCGTCTCGCCGGCTGTGTCCCTCAGCGGAGCGGACCTAGGCCGCCTCGCCCTCCTCTATTTACATCTACACAGGAAGAGTGAGTCCGAGGAGGGACACACCACTGTGCATGTGCTGTGCTGTTATGAGGTCTGTACACTGTTTTGTAATGTAGATGGACGTGTGCGGGGGGGGCGCTATGGAAGGGGAGAGGGGGGGTCTCCACTGAGGGGGGTTCTATACTAATGGAGGGGAGTCTGCACTGAGGGGGTGTCTTTATTGATGGAGGGGGATCTGTACTGAGGGGGGAGGTCTATACTGATGGAGGGGGGTCTTTACTGAGGGGGGCGGTCTATACTGATAGAGGGGGGGATCTGTACTGTGGGGGGTCTATACCGAGGAAGTGGGGTCTGTACTTATTGGGTGGTCTATACTGAGGGGGGACTATAGTTGGTGGAGGGGGGGTAACACCGACCCTAGCGACGCCGCTGCCCACAATGCCACTAGCACTGAGGCAGCCAACTGTAGTAGTCCACTGGGAGCAGGGGAGGCAATGGAACCGGGAGCGCCGCTGACTCAGACCCTGCCCCGATGTATGGTCGGGAGAAAGCCGAGGGTGCAAGGATTCGGAGTGGGAGCGGCAGCGCTGAGATCCCTGGAGCACTGATTGTATGTGGAGTGAGCTGCCTGGCAGGTAGGTCCTTCGGCTTCTCCCCATGCAATGCCTGTGTGGATTGTCTGATGGGCTGAAGGGCATTGATGGGCTGCACTGATGGGCTGCACTGATGGGCTGCACTGATGGGCTGCACTGGTGGGCTGCACTGGTGGGCACTGATGGGCTGTACTGGTGGGCACTGATGGGCTGCACTGGTGGGCACTGATGGGCTGCACTGGTGGGCACTGATGGGGCTGCACTGTGGGCAATAGGCTGCACTGGTGGGCAATAATAGGCTGCACTAATCGGCTGCACTGGTGGGCACTGATGGGCTGCACTGGTGGGCAATAATAGGCTGCACTAATGGGCTGCACTGGTGGGCACTGATGAGGCTGCACTGGTGGGCAATAATAGGCTGCACTGATGAGGTGGCACTGATAGGCTGCACTGATGGGCTGCACCGGTGGGCACTGATGGGCTGCACCAGTGGGCACTTATAGGCTGCACTGATGGAAACCTATGGGCACTGACAGGCGGCCCTGGTGGGGTGGCACAGATGGAAACTGATGGGCAATGATAGGCTGCACTGATGGTCACTGATGAGGTGGCATTGATGGGCTGCACTGGTGGACACTGAGGTGGCACAGATGGAAACTGATGGGTAATGATAGGCTGCACTAATCGAAACCTATAGGCAGTGATAGGCTGCACTGGTGGGCACTCATTGGCAGCATTGGTAAGAAGTGATAGGAGGCACTGATGGAAACCAATGGGCACTGATAGACGGCACTGGTGGGCACAGATGAGTCGGCACTGGAAACTTATGGGCACTGCTAGGCTGCACTGGTGGGCACTGATGAGGTGGCACTGATGGAAACTTATGGGCACTGATAGGCTGCACTGTTAGGCACTGATAGGCTGCACTGGTGGGTACAAATGAGGTGGCACTGATGGAAACTGGTGGACACTGATAGACTGCACTGGTGGGCAGTGATAGGCTGCACTGGTGGGCACTGATAGGCTGCACTGGTGGGTACCAATGAGGTGGCACTGATGGAAACTGGTGGACACTGATAGGCTGCACTGGTGGACACTGATAGGCTGCACTGGTGGACACTGATAGGCTGCACTGGTGGACACTGATAGGCTGCACTGGTGGACACTGATAGGCTGCACTGGTGGACACTGATAGGCTGCACTGGTGGACACTGATAGGCTGCACTGGTGGACACTGATAGGCTGCACTGGTGGACACTGATAGGCTGCACTGGTGGACACTGATAGGCTGCACTGGTGGACACTGATAGGCTGCACTGGTGGACACTGATAGGCTGCACTGGTGGACACTGATAGGCTGCACTGGTGGACACTGATAGGCTGCACTGGTGGACACTGATAGGCTGCACTGGTGGACACTGATAGGCTGCACTGGTGGACACTGATAGGCTGCACTGGTGGACACTGATAGGCTGCACTGGTGGACACTGATAGGCTGCACTGGTGGACACTGATAGGCTGCACTGGTGGGCACTGATAGGCTGCACTGGTGGGCACTGATAGGCTGCACTGGTGGGCACTGATAGGCTGCACTGGTGGGCACTGATAGGCTGCACTGGTGGGCACTGATAGGCTGCACTGGTGGGCACTGATAGGCTGCACTGGTGGGCACTGATAGGCTGCACTGGTGGGCACTGATAGGCTGCACTGGTGGGCACTGATAGGCTGCACTGGTGGGCACTGATAGGCTGCACTGGTGGGCACTGATAGGCTGCACTGGTGGGCACTGATAGGCTGCACTGGTGGGCACTGATAGGCTGCACTGGTGGGCACTGATGAGGTGGCACTGATGGGCCACCTCATCAGTGCACTATTGGGCACTGATAGGCTGTACAGATGAGGGGGGCACTGATGGACACTGATAGGCTGCACTGGTGGGCACTAATGAGAATATAAATAATGGATGTGGGGGGGCCACTGTGTGGAACTGTATCGAACGCTTTTGCAAAATCCAAGTATACCATGTCCACAGCCACCCCTCTGTCCAAGGTTTTACTTACCTCTTCATAAAAAGAAATCAGGTTTGTCTGACAACCATGTTGCTTAACCACTTGAGTCCCGGACCATTATGCTGCCTAAGGACCAGAGGTCTTTTTCCAATTTGGCACTGCGTCGCTTTAACTGCTAATTGCGCGGTCATGCAATGCTGTACCCAAACGAAATTTGCGTCCTTTTCTTCCCACAAATAGAGCTTTCTTTTGATGGTATTTGATCACCTCTGCGGTTTTTATTTTTTGCGCTATAAACGGAAAAAGACCGAAAATTTTGAAAAAAAATTATATTTTCTACTTTTTGTTATAAAAAAAATCCAATAAACTCAATTTTAGTCATACATTTAGGCCAAAATGTATTCGGCCACATGTCTTTGGTAAAAAAAATGTCAATAAGCGTATATTTATTGGTTTGCGCAAAAGTTATAGCGTCTACAAACTAGGGTACATTTTCTGTAATTTACACAGCTTTTAGTTTATGACTGCCTATGTCATTTCTTGTGGTGCTAAAATGGCAGGGCAGTACAAACCCCCCCCCAAATGACCCCATTTTGGAAAGTAGACACCCCAAGGAAATTGCTGAGAGGCATGTTGAACCCATTGAATATTTTTTTTTTTTGTCCCAAGTGATTGAATAATGACAAAAAAAAAAAAATATTTACAAAAAGTTGTCACTAAATGATATATTGCTCACACAGGCCATGGGCCTATGTGGAATTGCACCCCAAAATACATTCTGCTGCTTCTCCTGAGTATGGGGATACCACATGTGTGGGACTTTTTGGGAGCCTAGCCGCGTACGGGGCCCCGAAAACCAATCACCGCCTTCAGGATTTCTAAGGGTGTAAATTTATGATTTCACTCTTCACTGCCTATTACAGTTTCGGAGGCCATGGAATGCCCAGGTGGCACAAAACCCCATCAAATGACCCCATATTGGAAAGTAGACACCCCTAGCTATTTGCTGAGAGGCATATTGAGTCCATGGAATATTTTATATTTTGACACAAGTTGCGGGAAAGTGACACTTTTTTTTTTTTTTTTTTTTTTTGCACAAAGTTGTCACTAAATGATATATTGCTCACACAGGCCATGGGCATATGTGGAATTGCACCCCAAAATACATCTAGCTACTTCTCCTGAGTACGGGGATACCACATGTGTGGGACTTTTTGGGAGCCTAGCCGTGCACGGGACCCCGAAAACCAATCACCGTCTTCAGGATTTCTAAGGGTGAAAAGTTTTGATTTCACTCTTCACTGCCTATCACAGTTTCGGAGGCCATGGAATGCCCAGGTGGCACAAAACCACCCCAAATGACCCCATTTTGGAAAGTAGACACCCAAAGCTATTTGTTGAGAGGCATGGTGAGTATTTTGCAGCTCTCATTTGTTTTTGAAAATGAAGAAAGACAAGAAAAAACTTTTTTTTTTTTCAATTTTCAAAACTTTGTGACAAAAAGTGAGGTCTGCAAAATACTCACTATACCTCTCAGCAAATAGCTTTGGGTGTCTACTTTCCAAAATGGGGTCATTTGGGGGGGTTTTGTGCCACCTGGGCATTTCATGGCCTCCGAAACTGTGATAGGCAGTCAAGAGAGAAATCAAAAATTCACGCCCTTAGAAAGCCTGAAGGCGGTGCTTGGTTTTCGGGGTTCCGTACGCGGCTAGGCTCCCAAAAAGTCTCACACATGTGGTATCCCCGAATGTATTTTGGGGTGTAATTTCACATATTGCCATGGCATGTTTGAGCAATATATCATTTAGTGACAATTTTGTCGCAATATAAAATATTCCATGGACTCGACATGCCTCTCAGCAAATAGCTTGGGGTGTCTACTTTCCAAAATGGGGTCATTTGGGGGGGTTTTGAACTGTCCTGGCATTTTATGCACAACATTTAGAAGCTTATGTCACACATCACCCACTCTTCTAACCACTTGAAGACAAAGCCCTTTCTGACACTTATTGTTTACATGAAAAAGTTATTTTTTTTTTGCAAGAAAATTACTTTGAACCCCCAAACATTATATATTTTTTTAAAGCAAATGCCCTACAGATTAAAATGGTAGGTGTTTCATTTTTTTTTTCACACAGTATTTGCGCAGCGATTTTTCAAACGCATTTTTTGGGGAAAAAACACACTTTTTTAAATTTTAATGCACTAAAACACACTATATTGCCCAAATTTTTGATGAAATAAAAAAAGATGATCTTAGGCCGAGTACATGGATACCAAACATGACATGCTTTACAATTGCGCACAAACGTGCAGTGGCAACAAAATAAATACATTTTTAAAAGCCTTTAAAAGCCTTTACAGGTTACTACTTTAGATTTACAGAGGAGGTCTACTGCAAAAAATTACTGCCCTCGATCTAACCTTCGCGGTAATACCTCACATGCGTGGTGCAATTGCTGTTTACGTTTGACGACAGACCGCCGCTTGCGTTCGCCTTAGCGCGAGAGCAGGGGGCGACAGGGGTGCTTTTTTTTTTTTTGCTTTTTTTTTTTTTGCTTTTTTATCTTATTTTTAAACTGTTCCTTTCCTTTTTTTTTTTTTAATCATTTTTATTGTTATGATAGCAATAGGTAGTGACAGGTACTCTTTTTTGAAAAAATTGGGGTCTATTAGACCCTAGATCTCTCCTCTGCCTTCAAAGCATCTGACCACACCAAGATCGGTGTGATAAAATGCTTCCCCAATTTCCCAATGGCGCTATTTACATCCAGCGAAATCTAAGTCATAAAATGCTCGTAGCTTCCGGTTTCTTAGGCCATAGAGATGTTTGGAGCCACTCTGGTCTCTGATCAGCTCTATGGTCAGCTGGCTGAATCACCGGCTGCATTTTCAGGTTCCCTGTTGAGGCAGGAGAGCCAGAGAAAAACACGGAAGACGGTGGGGGGGGGGGCATTCCCTCCCACGGCTTGTAAAAGCAGTCTAGAGGCTAATTAGCCGCTAGGATTGCTTTTACATGAAAGCCGACCGCTGGCTGAAAAGAATGATACCAAGATGATACCTAAACCTGCAGGCATCATTCTGGTATAACCACTCAAAGTTGTGAATGGCGTACCTGAAGACAAAAAAATGGTTAACAATAAAGCACAGTAAACGGTAAAGTATAAAAAAATTGCATACCTGAAAAGCAAACATGATAAAACATAATAACAATAAAACATTGCAGAATAGAATACAGTAAAAAAGAGCAGAACAATAGAGAGAATAGAGAGAGAGAGAACAATAAAACGACAACTATTTTTTTTTATTTTATATATATATTTATTTTTTTTTTACACTTTTTTGTAACTAACTTTTATAACTGTAACCAGTTCCAGGTTCGGGTCTCTCAAAATGCGATGGCATCTTGGGAGACCCTGTGAAAGTGTGCCTAGTCTGTGGAATGCTGTATCCTATGCTAATACTCAACTAGTGCATAGTAGCGTTCAAAACATTCACCAATTCAAAGACCAGGATTGTCAGGACAGGAGGGACAATAATAGTGGGTGTCATGCCTATATCTGCGCTTGCTGCAGACACAACATCTTTTTTGGGGGGGTTCGCTGGGTAGGGGTACTCGGGAGGACATAAAGAAAATGCCTCTCATGCAGCCGACTGCATTTGGTTGGGGATGTGAATGGGGGAAGTACGGGCGCTGCAGAAGCGGTGGGTTCCCAATTAGGATTGGCGAATGCAGCAGGAAGGGCATTATGGGCACAACGGGCCTGTGTTTGTCTTTTTGGTGGCAGCGGGACACTACTTGTGCTTGCCACCTCACCAGCTTGAGCTGCACTTATGGGACTCGCCACGTCACCAAGTGTTACTGCAGTGCTGGTTTGACTACGACCGGGGTGTACTAGGCCACTGGTGCTTGCCAGTTCACCAAAACGCTACCAAAAAAACTGTTAGCGATCGCAGGGATCAGGCCTGACTCTGCGAACGCTGCAGTTATGCGTTTAGTCTTTTGTAAGTGACAGTGATCGATCGATACTGCACTTGGGTGGGCTGTGCTGGGCCGGGCGGAGGGGCAAAACGCAGGTGCTAGCAGGTATCTGGGCTGATTCCGCTAACACTGCGTTTTTGGGAACCCTAAACTGCTGGGGACGCTAGTATAGATCTGATCAGATATTGATCCGTACAGATACTATACCACTAAGGGAGGCGTATGCTGCGTGCGTGGGTGTTAGCGCTACTGGAGCTAACCTGACGCTGCCTGGGGCTGGTGCTTGCCAGTTCACCAAAATACTACCAAGAAAACTGTTAGCGATCGCAGGGATCAGGCCTGACTCTGTGAACGCTGCAGTTATGCGTTTAGTGTTTTGTAAGTGACAGTGATCGATCGATACTGCACTTGGGTGGGCTGGGCGGAGGGGCAAAACGCAGGTGCTAGCAGGTATCTGGGCTGATCCCGCTAACACTGCGTTTTTGGGAACCCTAAACTGCTGGGGACGCTAGTATAGATCTGATCGGATCAGATATTGATCCGTACAGATACTATACCACTAAGGGAGGTGTATGCTGCGTTCGTGGGTGTTAGCGGTACTGGCGCTAATCTGACGCTGCCTGGGGCGACGCATATCACCGCCGGGCGATCAGGGGGCTAAACCTTTATTCGGTAATAAACGGCGGGTGCCCTGACACTATAAAAAATAAACGAACTAACCAGCGTCATCCCTAACACTTATACGGTGATCAGTGGTGAAAGGGTTAACTAGGGGGCCATCAAGGGGTTAAAACATTTATTCGGTAGTATATGGGGGTCCCTGACGCTATAAAACGCTGATGGCGAACCTAAATATTTACCTCCCTAACTAGCGTCACCAGCGACACTAATACAGCGATCAGAAAAATGATCGCTTAGCGACACTGGTGACGGGGGGTGATCAAGGGGTTAAAACTTTATTAGGGGGGGTTAGGGGGGTACCCTAGACCTAAAGGGGGGTAACAGTAACTGTCCCAACACTGTAACTGTCACAAACTGACACTATGCAGTAATCAGAAGAAAAAAAAAAAAACTGCTTGGTGTCAGTTTGTGACAGGGGGGGGGGTGATCGGGGGGCGATCGGGGGGGGGATCGGGGTGTTTTGTGTGCCTGGCATGTTCTACTGTGTGTGTGTAGTGTTGTGCACTCACTCACATGTCTTCTCTCCTCGGGCCGGAACGGAAATTACGAGCCGAGGAGAGATGACATCATTTCCTTTGCTGCTGTTTAGCATACAGCAGCAAAGGAATGATTCGATTGGCCGGCGGCGATCGCGAGGGGGGGGCCACGAACGGATGGTCTCCCCCTCACCTCTGATCGCCGCTGGACAAAAGACGACCGCCTCGGGCACCGGGAGGGGGTCCGATCGGACCCCCCACCCGCGGAAGGCAAATCACGTACATGTACGTGATTTTGCCTGTCCGTGCCACCTTGCCGACGTACATCGGCGTGAGGCGGTCGTCAAGTGCTTAAAATGTTTTTTTCCAGCAAGAACTCATCTATGTGGTCTTTTATTAAACGCTCCAGTATCTTCCCGACTGTAGAAGTTAAACTAGCAGGTGTATAGTTACTTGGTAAAGACTTTGATCCCTTTTTAAATATAGGCACCATGTTCGCCCTGCGCCAGTCCAGTGGTACTATTCCCGTCATTAATGAGTCCCTAAAAATTAGATACAATGGCTTTGAAATTACAGAGCTCAATTCTTTTAGGATCTGTGGGTGGAAGCCATCAGGTCCAGGTGCTTTATCCACCTTTATTCTGTCTAAATATTTCTGGACCATATAACTTTTGAGTCCATATAACATTTTTTTTGGATCATTCGGGGCTGTGTCAATACCACCCCCATTATGGACATGAGCTCCCCCATGCTCTTTTGTATACACAGAGCTGAAGAAAGTATTTAATAAATTAGCCTTCTCTTTGTCCCCAGTCACCCACTCTAGATTATTTTGTAAAGGGCCTTCCTTTCTTAGACCTGATCTTTTTACTATTAATATATTTGAAGACTTTTTTTGGGGTTTGTCCTACTATCTTTTGCAATCTGTCCTTCGTTTTGAATTTTTGCATCCTTGATTTCCTTTTGACATATTCTGTTAAATTCGATACTAGTGTTCCTTCATTTTTATATTTTTTAAAAGCTCTTTTCTTATTGTTTATAGCTTTTTTTTAACTTTGACCGTGAGCCACATAGGTTTTATTTTTAGCTTTTTAAACGTATTGCCCATGCGAATATACTTTGCAATGATGTCCCAAACAGTCTTTTTGAAGAATTCCCATTTCTGTTCTGTGTTTATCGATGCCAATATTCCCTCCCAGTCTAAATCCTGGAGAACAGCCCTCATCCTTGGAAAATTTGCTCTCTTGAAGTTAAGTGTTTTTATCTTTCCCGTATGTATTTCTTGTTTACAGCTAACATTAAATTAAATCATCTTCTGATCACTGCTACCCAGGTGTTCCTTCATCTGAACATTAGTAATAAGCTCTGCATGGTTTGAGATTACCAGGTCCAACAGAGCTTCATTCCTAGTTGGGGCATCAATAAACTGGACCATAAAATTGTCCTGTAATAGGTTTATAAATTTTTGCCCTTTAACTGTCCCAGCAGTGCCATTACTCCAGTCAATTTCTGGGTAGTTAAACTCCCCCATTATTATCACCATCCCAGCCCTTGCAGCCCTTTCCATCTGTGCAAGGAGCTGAGTCTCCACCTCCTCGTTAACGTTGGGTGGTCTATAACAAACTCAAATGATTAACTTTGAACTACGCACATCTATATGCAGTTCCACCCATAATGCTTCAGACTCCTCACACTCTCCATCAACCAGGTCCTCTTTCATACTTGCATTGAGATCACTTCTTACATAGAGACAGACCCCGACACCTTACCCTTTTTACCCTGTCTCTCCGAAAGAGTGCATAGCCAGGAATATTAATAGCCCAGTCATGTGAGGATTGAAGCCAAGTTTCAGCAATACCGATTACAACATAGCTCTCCTCTTGCACCAGAGCTTCCAACTCACCTATTTTGCTTGGCAGACTTCTGGCATTGGTGAACAAACACTTTAATGCATTATTACATTTTGCTCTGGTGTTTATCATATCATTTTTAGTAGTACAAATGGCACTATAGTTTCCAATGGCTGTTTGCAACATGGGAACTTTCTTGTCACCTGCCATAACCCTCCCCCCATCTATCCCCATTCCACCCTCCATTAATGTCTGACCCCTAACTGACATGTTTGCCCGATGTAATTCTAGTTCACCCTCCCCCCTCAATCCTAGTTTAATTACTCCTCCAGCCTTCCCATAAACCTCTCCCCCAGCACAGCAGATCCCCTTCCATTCAAGTGCAAACCGTTTTTAGCATATAAGTTGCACCCCAATGAAAAGTCAGCACAGTGCTCTAGAAACCCAAATCCCTCCTCCCTACACCAGGTCTTTAGCCATGCATTCAGCTCTCTAATCACCCCCTGCCTTTCCTGTGTTGCGCATGGCACAGGCAATATTTCAGAGAATATCACCTTGGAGGTCCTTCCCTTCAACTTGCAGCCTAGTTCTTTAAATTGATTCTTAAGGAGCCTCCACCTTCCATGTATACTGTCATTGGTTCCAACGTGGACCAAGACGGCTGGGTCATGCCCAGCCCCTTCCAGTAATTTATCCACCCAGTCCACCACATGGTGAACCCTAGCACCAGGGACACAGCAAACCATTCGGTTGAGGCGATCCTGGCGACATATTATTCGGTCAGTCCTTCTGATTATAGAATCCCCTATTACCACCAACTGTCTAGGCCTACCTGCACTCCCCTCACCACCTCTACTAGATGGGCTGATCTCCCGACTGTTAGGGGTAGCAGTGACATCTAGGGTTGCCACCTCTGTGTTTGCCACTGCCACATCTTTACCCAACTTGGCAAATTTGTTTTAATGTACAAAATTCTGCCAGGGTATGTAAACTTATGAGCACAACTGTATATATACACACACACACAGTATCTCACAAAAGTGAGTACACCCCTTACATTTTTGTAAATATTTTATTATATCTTTTCATGTGACAACACTGACGAAATGACACTTTACTACAATGTAAAGTAGTGAGTGTACAGCTTGTATAACAGTGTAAATTTGCTGTCCCCTCAAAATAACTCAACACACAGCCATTAATGTCTTAACCGCTGGCAACAAAAGCGAGTTCACCCCTAAGTGAAAATGTCCAGATTGGGTCTAATTAGCCATTTTCCCTCCCCCGATGTCATGTGACTCGATAGTGTTACAAGGTTGCAGGTGTGTTAAATTTGGTGTTATCGCTCTCGCTCTCTCTTACTGGTCACTGGAAGCTCAACATGGCACCTCATGGCAAAGAACTCTGAGGATCTGAAAAAAAAGAATTGTTGCTCTACATAAAGTTGGCCTAGGCTATAAAAAGATTGCCAAGACTCTGAAACTGAGCTGCAGCAAGGTGGCCAAGACCATGCAGCGGACAAGTTCCACTCAGAACAGGCCTCACCATGGTGGACCAAAGAAGTTGAGTGCATGTGCTCAGCATCATATCCAGAGGTTGTCTTTGGGAAATAGACGTATGAATGCTGCCAGCATTGCTGCAGAGGTTGAAGGGGTGGGGGGGGTCAGTCTGTCAGTGCTCAGACCATACTCCACACACTGTATCAAATTTGTCTACGATAAAGAAAATAGGATTTTTAATACAGCTTACCTGTAAAATCCTTTTCTTGGAGTACATTCATGGGACACAGAGGTCCCTCCCCTCTTGCTGGGATATACATGGCTTTGCTACAAAACTGAGGTACTTCCTGTATGGGAGGGGTTATATAGAGGGAGGGGAACTTCCTGTCTTTTGGGTGTGCCAGTGTCCATTCACCTATTGGTAGCGTATAACACACATAGTAATTACTATGGCTGCACTGTCCCATGATGTACTCCAAGAAAAGGATTTTACAGGTAAGCTGTATTAAAAATCCTATTTTTTGTGGTCATTGTCCTGCTGCAGAATTAATTTGTGACTAATCAATTGCTTCCTTTATGGTATTGCATGGAGTCTAAGTATCTGCTTATACTTTTCAGCACTGAGGAAACCATTAACCGCTTGCCGACCGCCTCACATACATTTACGTCAGCAAAAGGGCTCGTACAGGCAAAATCACGTTCCTGCACGTTCCCCTTTAAGAGGCGGCCAGCGGGCGCGCGCCCGGGGCAAGCTCCGTGAGTCAGGTCGCGGGTCCCGCGGACTCGATCGCCGCGGGCATACCCGCGATCGCCTCACGGAGAGGACGAACGGGGAGATGCCGTTGTAAACAGCATCTCCCCGTTCTGCCTAGTGACAGTGTCACTCGATCTCTGCTCCCTGTCATCGGAGCAGAGATCAGTGACATCACACTTACAGCCCATCCCCCTGATAGTTAGTATTCACTCCCTAGTACTGATTTAACCCCTCCCCGCCCCCTAGTGGTTAACCCCTTCACTGCCAGTGTCATTTATACAGGAATCAATGCATTTTTATAGCACTGATTGCTGTATAAATGACAATGGTCCCAAAAATGTCCGATGTGTCTGCCATAATGTTGCAGTCACGATACAAATCGCTGATCGCCGCCATTTAAAAAAAAAAAAAAATTTTTATAAAAATGGCAAAAAACTATCCCCTATTTTGTAAACGTTGTAACTTTTGCGCAAACCGATCAATAATCGCTTATTGCGATTTTTTTTTACCAAAAATATGTAGAAGAATACGTATCGGCCTAAACTGAGGTAAAAAATTGTTTTTTTATATATTTTTGGGGGATATTTATTATAGCAAAAAGTAAAAAAAAATGTGTTTTTTTCAAAATTGTCGCTCTATTTTTGTTTATAGCGCAAAAAATAAAAACCACAGAGGTGATCAAATACCACCAAAAGAAAGCTCTATTTGTGGGAAAAAAAGGATGTCAATTTTGTTTGGGTGCAACATCGCACGACCGCGCAATTGTCAGTTAAAGCGACGCAGTGCCGAATCGCAAAAAGTGCTCTGGTCAGGAAGGGGGTAAATTCTTCCGGGGCTGAAGTGGTTAATTCTGACCAAATCCCCAACACTATGTGTAGAAATTTAGACATAAACCTGCAAGGAACCTCCACCATGCTTCACTGTTGCCTGCAGACACTGCTCCCTAGGCTTTCGACAAACTGTCTTCTGTTGCAGCCAAATACTTTAAAGAAGATGAAGAAGGCAGTATCAACACTTATTTATCTGTACTACTTATTTATCTGTACTACTAAAATAGTTCTTTCACCCTTTGTATGTAACTTTAAAAATGAGCATTCTAAATATCTTTGGGATGGAGGGGGGGACTGTTTTCAGCAATATAGTTGTATTGGAGGTGACATCAGTGCCAGTTACTCTCCTTTTCCTAATGCCAGTGTTTCAAACAGCACAGTGCTTGAGCTCAGTCCTACTAGTAGAGCAAATGAAAGTTATGTTGATGCAGAGAGAATGACATAGCACATCTTCCAGGTCCCGACGACACTTGATGGAGATGCTATTTGCTGAAAAACAGCCTTACACCATGATGTTCCCACTTCCAAGCTTGACTGATGGTATGGTGTTTTTGGGGTAATGTGCAATGCCCTTTGGCCTCCAAACATGGTGTGTATTATGGCATCCAAAGACTTCAATTTAGGTCTCATCTGATCTGACTATATTCTCCCAGTATTTCACAGGCTTGTCTAAATGTTGAGCTTCAACGTACTTTTTCTTTAGCAGTGAAGTCTTGTGTGGTGAGTGTGCATACAGGCCATGGCGGTTGAGTGCATTACTTATTGTTTTCTTTGAAACAGTTGTATCTGCTAATTCTAGTTCTTTCTGAAGCTCTTCTGAGAATTCTTTTCACTCCTCTGTCAGAAATTCTGCTAGGAGCACCTGGTCATGGCCGGTTTATGGTGAAAGGTTCCACTTCCGGATTATGGCCCCAACAGTGCTCACTGAAACATTGAGAAGTTTAGAAATCCTTCTGTAACCAATGCCATCAGTATGTTTTGCAACAATACGGTTGCAAAGGTCTTGAGAGAGCTCTTTGCTTTTACCCATCATGTGATGTTTCTTGTGTGACACTTTGGTAATGAGACACCTTTTTATAGACCATCCGTTGAAAATGAATCCGCTGATATTTGCAATGACAAGGGGCAAGATTGCTTTCTAATTACTGATTACAGCTGGTATCTTGGGTTTCTTTGCCTTTTTGCACCTCTCTTTCTTTGTGTTTTCAATACTTTTTTCCTGTGGCATTCTGTTTTGTTACATATAGCAATTTCTGAATATATGTGTTTTGGTTTTTATGTATGGATTGCATGGTTTGTTACCGACAAATTTATTTACCTAGAAAAATGGTGATGTGTTCAATACTTACTTTACCTGCTGTGTATATATAATTATAGTCTTATTAGAATCACTGCAATGTACAGCTGGGAAGATCACTCCTCTGCCTCCTGGTTTAGCTTTGCTGTTTGTGCAACATGACAGCGTTTCTTTAATTATATTATTATTATGAAGCATAAACACAGTGGTTCATAGCAATCAGTACACAGTATGTGTGATAGTAAAGGGAGTTGAACTACAATTTATATTTATTGCTTTCCTTACATATTTAGAAATATACAGTTTTTTTTGTAGACATTGCGCCTTTAACTGCCAAGGAAGTGTGCTATACATCATGGCAATCAAATGGTTAAAACAAGATCATGCTTGCAGTAGCCATCAACTTTTGTTAAAATTAATCTGTTGGCTCTGCTGTATAACATAACAAGCCATCAAAAAAATTTCTAGAGAGGTCAGAAGTGCCACCACCACCGTGATTCCCTGGTTTTCTTGCTTTTTCTGGAAGCCTGGAATCACTGAATATTCTTTCAGGAGGGAGAGCAGAGGGAAATTGAGGAACTCTAATTCCCCATTTCCCCTGTGAGCAAGCAACCTGGAAGCTCTCATATGAGTAGTATGGTCCAGTATTTTGGAAAGTGCTATGACTGTGTCAATTTGGCCTGTGACATGGATGCCTTATTATGGTTGAACCAGTGTAGAGTCCCCCATCATTGCCCCGATATGAGGTGTAACTGTTGGCTTGGTCACCATTGGATAGAAGTCTTGGATTATACCTGCAGTATATAGCTTCTTCATTCAACTTGAGCTTTACTGCAATTGAGGCAATTAGAGCCCAAGGAGGCCTCAGTATGCTTTGACTACATTTGCCTGGCTGCCTAATTGTGTTTATAATTGACCACATAGACCTATCATTCTGTACTGCTTTATGTGACTACTATTGTTTGGTAGTAATGCATACCATACATGGCTGCTTTACTTGCTTGCTTTTGACCTGAAGCTCCTTTTCATCCCTATAAGACTCACTTTGCAATTCCATATAGGTCATAGGATATATTTTGCATTTTCTCTGCCTGTACTAAAAAACAAAAGTTATTCCTTAGAGTGGGTTACTCTCTGCATTATAGGAGTTTATTGTTCATTTTGTCTAGAAGTAGAATAATCAAAAATTATTACCCCCCTTGCTTCAGCAGGATTTCTTCCCTCCCCATTCCCTCCGCAAGCTTGCTGCGGCAGGCTTTCTTCCCTCCGCTTCCCGCCCGCCATACGCCAAATGACGTCCTCGGCTTTGAGCGGGGATACCTGAGTGATGCCTGTAGCTACAGACATCATCCAGATATCGTCTTATAGAGCCGGCAAATCTGCGCATCATAAGAACGATGATATCGGCTGTTCCGCCGCTTGATCATTCTTACAGGAGGCGAGAGGGGACATCCTCCACCCCCCAACCCCCCCCCCCCCCCCCGCCGCTGCCCTCGGGTGCTTGTACCGACTCACCACTATGATCGGTGAGTCGGTCACAGGATCCGCCAGCCCAGGATTGTTTAGCATAGAGATTTTTGGCGGACCAGATGGTCGCCGGAGTCTCTATGATCGTTTGGAGGCCGGGCGCGATGTTATGACATCACGCCCGGCCTCTGTATTCAAAAAAACTGCGCTGCTTTGGCTGGGAAGCGGTGATCTTTTTTTTGTTTTGTTTTTTGTTTTTTTATTTCATGCTTCTAGGCTCAGAGGTGAGATGTGGGGTCTTATTGACCCTACATCTCACTGTAAAGAGCACCTGTCATGCTTATTCCTATAACAAGGGATGTTTACATTCCTTGTAATAGAAACAAAAGTGATCAAAAAAAATTTTTTTGGAAAAAATTGTCAAGCTAAAATAAAAAAAGTAAAATTTATCAATAAAAAAAAATAAAAATTTTTAAAGCGCCCCTGTCCCCATGAGCTCACACGCAGAAGCGAACGCATACATAAGTCCCGCCCACATATGAAAATGGTGTTCAAACCACGCATGTGAGGTGTCGCCACGAACGTTAGAGCGAGAGTAATAATTTTGGCCCTAGTCCTCCTCTTTAACTCAAAACATGTAACCAGTAAACATTTTTAAAGCGTCGCTTAAGGGGATTTTTAAATAGCAAAGTTTGGCGCCATTCCACGAGCGTGTGCAATTTTTAAGCGTGACATGTTGGGTATCTATTTACACGGCGTAACTTCATCTTTTACAGTATGCAAAAACATTGGGCTAACTTTCTTGTTTTGTTTTTTTTTAAAGCCCAAAACTGTTTTTTTCCCCCAAAAAAATGCATTCGAAAAATTGCTGCGCAAATACTGTGCTAGATAAAAAGTTGCAATGACCGCCATTGTATTCTCTAGGGTCTTTGCTAAAAAAACATATATAATGTTTGGGGGTTCTATGTAATTTTCTAGCAAAAAAAAATATGATTTTTACATGTAGGAGAGAAATTTCAGAATTGGCCTGGTAGGCAAGTGGTTAAAGCCATTTCTTTCCAAGCTTGACTGATCGAACACCTCTAAATTCATCATGTACAATGCAAGACCATTGGTCCTTCATTGTATACAAAGACATTGAGGGCTCCACATACACATCTCTGAGTGTAGGAATGTAGGTAAGGGCATCGGCTGTCAGGGAAACCAGGAATAAGGCAAGTACCATATTTCTACATATTCCTTTATCCCTAGACAAAACAAGCAATTTGTTTGCCCTGGAGTACTGATATTAAAAAATTGTTTTCAGCATTTTCTTTTTTCATAATTATCTGATTTCATTTTCTCTACAGTGTTACACCACTAAAGGATTGGAGCTAACACGTGTTACTGTCATAAACTCGCAACTGAAGGTGGTGTATGACACTTTTGTGCAACCGGACAACAAAATAGTGGACTATAACACCAGGTGAAACCGCTTATAGTTTTTCATTGCACAAACTTTCTATTTTGATTAAACATATGTGAGCGAAAATGAGTGTGAGCAAAGAGTTGCTGTTACAGTAAAAGTAGAGCGCATTGGTGTATTCACAGGGGTACAACTGCAGCAGAGAACAAAGGCACCTGTGAGGAAGCAAACACTTATTAGTAGGGAAACAGCTTATCTCCTCTTCCTCAGAGCAGTGCGGCACTACAGCTGAATACAATATATAAAATTATCCGAACCACCACAATCAAGACCCACCACTTGAATAACATACACAACCATTCCAATATGCCCTCATAACAATGGAAAGCTTGAGAGAAGATATCAACCATGTTTACTGTTCACTTCTGTATAATATGTTTAATTGAGGAGCCTTGTTTTTCATTGTTTTCTAAAAAAAAGATGTTATGCAAGTGCCTCTCTTTGCTGTTTGTGTGTTTTTGTGTATGTATATTTTCAAGAAAACACCTACTCTTCAGTGCCTTACACTAAAACACACTGCTGCTACATTACCAAAAGAAGTAACTGTATGATTTTAGGCCCTTTGTGTTGTATTGCCAGCTCATTAAATGGAATGGGCTGCCTTTGTGCAATGCATGTTAAAATGCGATGATATGCTTTAATTGCAACAGATCGGTGGATATGTATGCATATGCTGTACATACTGTGCCTTTAGAAAGTATTCTCCCTCTTGGAATTGTTCTATTGTCATAGAACATTGAATTAGTGTATTGCCATTTTGTGTACATTGATGTACAGAAATACTTTGTCAAAGTGAAAACGCATACCTTCAAAGTCATGTAAATTTAAATACAATGGAAAAAAAACACAAAAACAAAAGCAATACACTCAGTTTTTAATATGACACACTTACAGTGCTTTGAAAAAGTATTCATACCCCTTGAAATGTTCCACATTTAGTCATGGTACAACCAAAAACTTAAATGTGTTTTGGGGTACTTGCACATTGGAGGCAGCTTTGAAATTGTGCGAGTTTAGCTGAACTTGCACGATTTTAAACCCACATTTCATTGCGAGTTCGGGGGCAATTTGAAAGACATCTGTGTAGGTTCATGCCCCCGAAGTCGCCAAAAGTAGTGCAGTAACTAAGTTTGGAAATCGGTGTGGTGCCGCAAAGTCGGCGTTGCACCAATTTGGACGTTGCTGGCAATAGGCTGCAATTTGGCATGCAATTTGACATGTCAAATCTCCCCGATGTGAATGGGGGCTTATTGGGATTTTTTGTGATAGAGACACAAAGTTGCACATAATTGTGAAGTGGAAGGAAAATGAAAAATGGTTTTAAATATTTTTTACAAATATCTGAAAGGTGCGGCGTGCATTTGTATTCAGCCCCCTTTACTCTGATACCCCTAACTAAAATCTAGTGGAACCAATTGCCTTCAGAAGTCATCTAATTGAGTCCACCTGTGTGTAATTTAATCTCAGTATAAATACAGTTGTTCTGTGAAGCCCTCAGAGGTTTATTAGAGAACCTTAGTGAACAAACAGCATCACGAAGGCCAAGGAACACACCAGACAGGTCAGGGATAGAGTTGTGGAGAAGTTTAAAGCAGGGTTAGGTTATATAAAACAATCCTAAGCTTTGAACATCTCATGGAGCATTGTTCAATCCATCATCCAAAAATGGAAAGAGTATGGCATAACTGCAAACCTACCAAGACATGGCTGTCCACCTAAACTGACAGGCTGGGCAAGGAGAGCATTGATCAGAGAAGCAGCCAAGAGGCCCATAGTAACTCTGGAGGAGCTGCAGAGATCCACAGCTCAGGTAGGAGAATCTGTCCATTTGACAACTATTAGTCATGCGCTCCACAATCTGGCCTTTATGGAAGAGTGGCAAGAAGAAAGCCATTTTTGAAAGAAAGCCATAAGTCCCGTTTGCAGTTTATGAGAAGCAGCAAACATGTGGAAGAAGGTGCTCTGGTCAGATGAGACCAAAAGTGAACTTTTTGGCCTAAAAGCAAAATGCTATGTGTGGCGGAAAACTAAAGCCTTGTACACACGATCGGATATTCGGCAGGGAATTGTGTGATGACAGACTGTTTGCCTAAAATCCGACCGTTAGTACTCTCCATCAGACAACCGTTGTCCAACTTTCCGCCAACAAATGTTGGATGGCAGGCTAGTAAATTTTCGGCCGACAATGTTCTGTCGTCAGATTTTCCTATCATGTGTACACAAGTCCGTCACACAAAAGTCCAAAGTACAAACACACGTGCTTGGAATCAATGCTCACCAAACATGACATTAGCAGAAGGTGCCCAAAGGGTGGCGCTCAAGAGCTGAAATTCCACGTAGTACGTTCCTACATTCGTGTTTGTTGGCCGACAATTGTGTACCGTTTGTATGCAAGACAAGTTCCTGGCACACGCCCTTCTGGCAAAAGTCTGACGCTTTGTTGGCCAAAAATCTGATCATGTGTACGAGGCTTTACACTGCACATCACTCTAAATACACCATCCCCACCGTGAAACATGGTGGTGGCAGTATCATGTTGGGGGGATGCTTTTTTTCAGCAGGGACAGGGAAGCTGGTCAGAGTCGATGGGAAGATGGATGGAGCCAAATACAGGGCAATCTTAGAAGAAAACCTGTAAGTCTGCAACATACTTGAGACTGGGGTGGAGGTTCACCTTGCAGCAGGACAGCAATCCTAAACATACAGCCAGAGCTATAAATGGAATGGTTTAGATCAAAGCATAGTCATGTGTTAGAATGGTCAAAGTCCAGACCTAAATTCAATTAATAATCTGTGGCAAGACTTGAAAATATGGTATAGTGGTAATCTGACTTGCAGAGGTTAATTGTCTAGTTGTTCAGCTCTTGTTTTTGTTTTCTAATTTTATTTTTAAGTGCCTGTTTTAGGTACATGTTGGTCTTTTTTGGATCACACCACATTTCTTTTTTTTTTTTTTTTTCAAATATAAATTTTGAGTAACTTTCAACAATGGGCAGAACCCAGGTAAAACAGTAACAACATATATACAGACGAGGTCGCAGCCTCATGTCAGCATCTTCTGTCAGTTTGGGATATAATCCAACGTATTCCATTACATAAACGTACATTCTCTCATATAACATCTCAGTCTGTGTCTTAGGCCCCTTTCACACTGGGGCGGTTTGCAGGCGCTATTGCGCTAATAATAGCGCCTGCAAACCGACCCGAAAGTGCCGCTGCTTTAATTCCAGTGTGAAAGCCCCGAGGGCTTTCACACTGGAGCGATGCGCTGGCAGGACGGGAAAAAAAGTCCTGCCAGCAGCATCTTTGGAGCAGTGAAGGAGCAGAGTGTATACCGCTCCTTCACCGCTCCTGCCCATTGAAATCAATGGGACGGCGCGGCTATACCGCCGGCAAAGCGCCTCTGCAGAGGCGCTTTGCGGTGGTTTTAACCCTTTCTCGGCCGCTAGCAGGGGAGTTAAACCGCCCCCGCTAACGGCCGCATACCGACGGTAAAGCGCCACTTACAATAGCGGCGCTTTACCGCCGACAACGCCCCAGCCCCAGTGTGAAAGCACCCTAATTATCATATCTTCTTTTATTCCTTAAAAATCGTGTAATGTTATTGGCAAGGTAATAGGGCTGTCCATTCTTTTTTCTTCGCTTTCTTTTAAGGAGGAGGAAGAAACGTTTATAAAGGGAAAGGAGGTAATGTAAAAGTCAGAGTAGCTAGAGAGAGAAAGAAAGTGCGGGTTAAGAAGGGGGAGGGGGGGGGGAGAAGATGGGAATTGGAGGGGGGTGGGAAGGTAGGGGGAGTGGAGGGTAGGTATGGCTATGGCTCAGGGCTCCAGTGTTTGTCACCTGTGACCAGTTAGGGGGGCTTATGTCCCATAGAGGGCTTTCCCTTCCTCTGAGAATATGAACATATTCCATAATCTCCAGGTTTTTTTGTAAACCTCTTGTCTGTTTTGTGATGTAAGAATCTGATCTTCCATTTTCCTGATATCTTCCACTTTCCCTAGCCAAGTCGCAGCGGGCGGTGGGTTTTGTTGTTTCCAAAACAAGGGGATGCAGGGTTTCGCTGCATTTAGTAGATGGCGTAAGATGTTTTTTTTATAGACTCTAGTAGGCATTTTTGATACGTGTAGTAGGAAAAATGCTGGGTCATTGGGGATTTGAACGTCTGTGAATTTTTGGGAAATGGTGCGGACAATTGTCAAAACTCCTTTCATTTAGGGCAGTCCCAGAAAATATGTAGGATTGTCCCTATTTCTTTTTGGCATCTCCAACAATAAGCTGACGTATCTGGAAAGATGGCGTGTAGTCAGCTAGGCGTCAAATACCATCTTGTTAGTATTTTGAAGTTCGTCTCTTGGATTTTAGTGCATATTGATGATTTGAGGGAGAATCTTTATCATGTTTTGTTTTTGAAATGTTGTAAAGGTGCGATGAAGATCCGTTTCCCATTTTGTGAGACAGGGAAGTTTTGATTTGTTCCGGAGGGGTATTAAGAAGTTCATATGTTTTGGTAAGGACCCTAGGCAGTGGGTCAACTCCAGTGCAATATTCCTCAAAAGGTGGTTAACTGTTGACTAAATTTCTGGGGGTTGGGTATGGAATGTAGGAAGTGGTGTATTTGTGCTGCACTCCAGAACTGTAGCTGGAAGGGGCCCATGGGATCCCCCAGTACTGGGATGGTGGGCCATCTTTCCTCAATGACAAATTTGGATGCGTGTTCGCATGTAGTGTGTCGTAATGTTTTGAATGATGTTGGCGACAGTCCTGGAGGAAAACCAGGATGTCCGAGAATCTGTGTCAGTGGTAATTCTTTTGTCGTCAGAGACGTGGAGAAGGTAGCTTGTGAGCTTTGCCGCAGTGTGTTTCCTATCAGGGGATGAGATTTTAGTTCTGGGGGTAATGAGTCGTAGGACCATAGTGACCCTTGCAGAGGAACAGTGGTTTGATTCTGTTCTATTTGCGCCCATAGTTTTAACACACCCCATTTCTAGGGGTGGGAGCCTCCCTTGGCCTGCGCTCTGGGCCTCCATGGGAACAGAGATAAGGTAAAGGATAAGCGGAGGCCACAATGTGTAATGCACAATAATACTCAGGACAGTTTGTCAAGATTATCAGACAATATTTTATTCTGTTTGATGGGCACTGCTTTAGTACATGATGTTATATTAAAACTATTACAATGCCTGACTGATACGACTACAGATATGTTTGCATCTTGTCGAATGTTTGTTTTGTAACAAAGACAATTTTTCTTTTTCAATATAAATTATTTGATTTAACCACTTGACGACCGCCTCACGCCGATACACGTCGGCAAGGTGGCACGGACAGGCAGAATCACGTAGATATACGTGATCTGCCTTCCGCGGGTGGGGGGTCCGATCGGACACCCCCCCCCCCGGTGCCCGAGGCAGTCGCCATGTCTTCCCGGACGATGAGAGGTGAGGGGGAGGCCATCCATTCGTGGCCACCCCCTCCCGATCGCTCCCGGTGAATGAAAACGCTTCCTTTCCCTCTGCAATGTAAACAGAGGGAGAGAAAGTGATGTCATCCCTCCTCGAGCCGGTCTTTTCGATCCGGCGCCGAGGAGAGAAGACATCAAGTAAGTCTGCACAACACTACACTAACAGTAGAACACACCAGGCACACTTGTCACCCCCCTGTACCCCCTGTCACACTGACACCAATAGCAGTTTTTTTTTTTTTTTTTTTTTTTTTTGCATTGGTGTCAGTTTGTGACAGTTATAAGTGTTAGGGCAGTTAGGTTAGCCCCCTTTAGGTCCAGGGTACCTCCCTAACCCCCCCTAATAAAGGTTAACCCCTTGATCACCCCCCGTCGCCAGTGTCGCTAAGCAATCGTTTTTCTGATCGCTGTATTAGTGACACAGGTGACGCTAGTTAGGGAGGTAAGTATATAGGTTCGTTGTCGGTGTTTTATAGCGACAGGGACCCCCATATACTACCTAATAAAGGTTTTAACCCCCTGATTGCCCCCAGTTAACCCTTTCACCAGTGATCACAATATAAGTGTTACGGGTGACGCTGGTTAGTTAGTTTGTTTTTTGTAGTTTATTATAGTTTTAGGGTACCCGCCTTTTATTACCTTATAAAGGTTTAACCCCCTAATTGCCCGGCGGTGTTATAAGTTAGGTTTTTAGGGTCAGATAAGGTCTGCGTCGCCCCAGGCAGCGTCAGGTTAGCGCCAGTACCGCTAACACCCACGCACGCAGCATACACCTCCCTTAGTGCTATAGTATCTGAGCGGATCGATATCTGATCCGATCAGATCTATACTAGCGTCCCCAGCAGTTTAGGGTTCCCATAAACACAGTGTTAGCGGGATTTGCCCCTCGGCCCAGCCCACCCAAGTGCAGTATCAATCGATCACTGACACTTACAAAACACTAAGCACACAACTGCAGCGTTCGCAGAGTCAGGCCTGATCCCTGCGATCGCTAACAGTTTTTTGGTAGCGTATTGATAGTCGCTGACAGTCAGGAGCTTTTTTGCCTGTGAGTCTCACTAGTGTACCCCTAAATTTAGAGCCCAAAATGGCAAATCGAAGGTACACTAGTGAAGAGGCCTACACGTTTCTGAGCATAAAAGATGGTGAAGAGGAAGTCACTCATCTGTCAGATTCAGGCTCAGAATACGATCCTGTAGAGGACAGCGGCTCCATGACAGATAGCTCTGACGATGGAGTTGTGGTCCCTGCCAAGGTCAGGCGTACCAGACCCCGATCTTCTTCTGTCCTTGAAGTGCAAGAACCGCAGGGCTCTTGTATGGAGCAGAGAAGTACTAGTGCCGCTATTCCTTCTGGTGAACTGGCAAGCACCAGCGGCCTAGTACACCCTGGTCGTACATCCAGCACTGCAGTATCACGTGGTGACGTGGCGAGTCCCATAAGTGCAGTTCAAGCTGGCGAGGTGGCAAGCACAAGTAGTGTCCTGCTGCCACCAAGAAGACAAAGACAGGCCCGTCGTGCCCATAGTGCCCTTCCTGCTGCATTCGCCATTCCGAATTGGGAACCCACCACTTCTGCAGCACCCGTACTTCCCCCATTCACTGGCCAACCCGGAATTCAGGTGGAAACAGTTAATTTTACGGCACTGGATTTTTATTCGCTGTTTTTCACCGAAGATCTCTATAGATCTATTGTGGACCAAAGCAATTTATACGCTGGTCAACACATCGCCGCTAATCCCCAGTCCTCCCTTGCCAGAGATTGGAGACCAATTACGGTCTCCGAATTTAAGCTCTTTCTGGGCCTTTCCCTCAACATGGGCTTGAATAAAAAGAGTAAGTTGCGGTCATATTGGTCCACTGACCCTATTTACCATGCGCCTGTGTTCTCTGCCTCCATGGCCAGGGCACGATACGAGCAGATTTTGCGGTTCATGCACTTCAACGACAATGAACTCTGTCATCCTCGTGGAGACCCTAAATACGATCGGCTCTACAAAATTCGGCCCCTCGTAAACCACTTCAACCAACGTTTTGCAGACTTGTTTACTCCCCATCAAGTTGTCTGCGTTGATGAGTCCCTGATTAAATTTTCTGGCCGCTTGTCATTCAAACAGTACCTTCCCAGCAAGCGTGCCAGATACGGGGTCAAGATGTATAAGCTCTGTGACAGGGCCACAGGCTATACATGTAGTTTTATGGTTTACGAGGGCAAAGATAGTCACGTAGAGCCGACATACTGCCCTGACTACATAGGAACCGCTGGCAAGATAGTGTGGGACTTGGTGTCACCCTTATTCGGAAAGGGGTACCACTTGTACGTGGACAATTATTACACGAGCGTGCCACTTTTTAGTCACTTGTTTGATCAGCAGATTGGAGCATGTGGCACCGTGCGACCTAATCGCCGGGGCTTTCCCCAGCGGCTTGTAGATTCCCGTCTTAGGCTGGGGGAGAGAGCCTGCTTGAAGTGTAATAACTTGCTCGCTATGAAGTGGAGGGATAAGAAGAATGTTTTAGTTCTCACCTCCCTTCATGCGACCCAAATTACTACGGCGACTGGTGTTGTGGAGAAACCCCTCTGTGTCCACGAAAATAACCAAAATATGGGCGGGGTGGACCTCAACGACCAGTTGTTGGCGCCGTACCTAGTTGCCCGTAAGGCCAGACGCTGGTACAAAAAAGTGTCTGTTTATTTATTTCAATTGGCTTTGCTGAACGCTCATGTGCTATACAGAGCTTCAGGACGGACTGGATCCTTCCTTACATTCCAGGAAGAGGTCGTCAGAGCCCTTCTGTATCCAGACGGTGCTCCACCTCACCATCCCCAACCAAATGCAGTAAGCCGGCTGCATGAGAGGCATTTTCCTTATGCCCTCCCGAGTACCCCTACCCAAAAAGCCCACCCCAAAAAAATGCTGTGTCTGCAGCAAGCACGGATTTAGGCGTGACACCCGGTGTTATTGTCCCTCCGGTCCTGGCAATCCTGGTCTTTGCATGGGTGAATGTTTTGAACGCTACCATACACTAGTTGAGTATTAGCGTAGGGTACAGCACTGCACAGACTAGGACACACTTTCACAGGGTCTCCCAAGATGCCATTGCATTTTGAGAGACCCAAACCTGGTACCAGTTACAAAAGTTAAAAGTTACTAAAAAAAAGTGTAAAAAAAAAATAAAAACACAAAAAAAATATAAAATAAAAAAAACAAAAATAGTTGTTGTTTTATTGTTCTCTCTCTCTCTCTATTCTTTCTCTATTGTTCTGCTCTTTTTTACTGTATTCTTTTCTGCAATGTTTTATTGTTATTATGTTTTACCATGTTTGCTTTTCAGATATGCAATTTTTTTATACTTTACTGTTTACTGTGTTTTGTTGGTAACCATTTTATTGTTTTCAGGTACGCCATTCAGCTGCAGAGCGGATTTATTTATCTTGACAGCAACAGCGTTTGCTCCCACGATACATAAAGCCGTGACTTCAATGCTGTCGGAGGTGATTTCACCACCACAGTTACATACTTCAGCATATATGCCGAAGTGTGGGGGCAGCAGTGGGTGGAGGAGCGATTTGCTCCTGCCTTTTGCGGGAGGATGCCCCCATGCTTCGGCATATATAAATGGTGCATGTATGCCCATCATTAGAAGTGGGTGGATGAAGGGAGGTATTCTAATGGTGGGCATACCCACCGATCAATATCTTTTTTTCGTTCAGCCCACAGGCTGCATGAAAAAAAAGTTTACAATATATGCCCAACAAGGACCAGCAACGTACTGGTATGTTGCTGGACTTTGAGTGGTTATACCAGAATGATGCCTGCAGGTTTAGGTATCATCTTGGTATCATTCTTTTCAGCCAGCGGTCGGCTTTCATGTAAAAGCAATCCTAGCGGCTAATTAGCCTCTAGACTGCTTTTGCAAGCAGTGGGAGGGAATGCCCCCCCCCACCGTCTTCCATGTTTTTCTCTGGCTCTCCTGTCCCAACAGGGAACCTGAAAATGCAGCCGGTGATTCAGCCAGCTGACCATAGAGCTGATTAGAGACCAAAATGGCTCCAAACATCTCTATGGCCTAAGAAACCGGAAGCTACGAGCATTTCATGACTTAGATTTCGCCGGATGTAAACAGCGCCATTGGGAAATTGGGAAAGCATTTTATCACACCGATCTTGGTGTGGTCAGATGCTTTGAGGGCAGAGGAGAGATCTAGGGTCTAATAGACCCCAATTTTTTAAAAAAAGAGTACCTGTCACGACCTATTGCTATCATAGGGGATATTTACATTCCCTGAGATAACAATAAAAATTATTAAAAAACATAAAAATGAAAGGAACAGTTTAAAAATAAGATAAAAAATCAAAAAAATAATTAAGAAAAAAAAAAAAAAAAGCACCCCTGTCCCCCCTGCTCTCGCGCAAAGGCGAACGCAAGCGTTGGTCTGGCGTCAAATGTAAACAGCAATTGCACCATGCATGTGAGGTATCACCACGAAGGTCAGATCGAGGGCAGTAATTTTAGCAGTAGACCTCCTCTGTAAATCTAAAGTGGTAACCTGTAAAGGCTTTTAAAGACTTTTAAAAAATGTATTTAGTTTGTCGACCACTGCACGTTTGTGCGCAATTTTAAAGCATGTCATGTTTGGTATCCATGTACTCGGCCTAAGATCATCTTTTTTATTTCATCAAACATTTGGGCAATATAGTGTGTTTTAGTGCATTCAAATTTTAAAAAGTGTGTTTTTTCCCCAAAAAATGCGTTTGCGCAATTACTGTGTGAAAAAAAAAAATGAAACACCCACCATTTTAATCTGTAGGGCATTTGCTTTAAAAAAAAATATATAATGTTTGGGGGTTCAAAGTAATTTTCTTGCAAAAAAAAAATAATTTTTTCATGTAAACAAAGTGTCAGAAAGGGCTTTGTCTTCAAGTGGTTAGAAGAGTGGGTGATGTGTGACATAAGCTTCTAAATGTTGTGCATAAAATGCCAGGACAGTCAAAACCCCCCCAAATGACCCCATTTTGGAAAGTAGACACCCCAAGCTATTTGCTGAGAGGCATGTCGAGTCCATGGAATATTTTATATTGTGACACAAGTTGCGGGAAAAAGACAAATTTTTTTTTTTTTTTTATGCACAAAGTTGTCACTAAATGATATATTGCTCAAACATGCCATGGGGATATGTGAAATTACACCCTAAAATAAATTGTTGCTTCTCCTGAGTACGGGGATACCACATGTGTGAGACTTTTTGGGAGCCTAGCCGCGTACGGGACCCCGAAAACCAAGCACCGCCTTCAGGCTTTCTAAGGGCGTAAATTTTTGATTTCACTCTTTACTGCCTATCACAGTTTCGGAGGCCATGGAATGCCCAGTTGGCACAACCCCCCCCCCCCCCAAAGGACCCCATTTTGGAAAATAGACACCCCAAGCTATTTGCTGAGAGGCATGCTGAGTCCCTGGAATATTTTATATTTTGACACAAGTTGCGGGAAAGTAGCACATTTTTTTTTTTTTGCACAAAGTTGTCACTAAATGATATATTGCTCAAACATGCAATGGGCATATGTGGAATTACACCCCAAAATACATTCTGCTGCTTCTCCTGAATACGGGGATACCACATGTTTAGGACTTTTTGGGAGCCTAGCCGCGTACGGGGCCCCGAAAACCAAGCACACGTGGTATCCCCATAATATTTTTTTTTTTTTTGTCATTATTCAATCACTTGGGACAAAAAAAATAAATATTCAATGGGTTTCAGCATGCCTCTCAGCAATTTCCTTGGGGTGTCTACTTTCCAAAATGGGGTCATTTGGGGGGGTTTTGTACTGCCCTGCCATTTTAGCACCTCAAGAAATGACATAGGCAGTCGTAAACTAAAAGCTGTGTAAATTCCAGAAAATGTACCCTAGTTTGTAGACGCTATAACTTTTGCGCAAACCAATAAATATACGCTTATTGACTTTTTTTTACCAAAGACATGTGGCCGAATACATTTTGGCCTAAATGTATGACTAAAATTGAGTTTATTGGATTTTTTTTATAACAAAAAGTAGAAAATATCATTTTTTTAAAAAAAAATTCGGTCTTTTTCCGTTTATAGCGCAAAAAATAAAAACCGCAGAGGTGATCAAATACCATCAAAAGAAAGCTCTATTTGTGGGAAGAAAAGGACGCAAATTTCGTTTGGGTACAGCATTGCATGACCGCGCAATAAGCAGTTAAAGCGACGCAGTGCCAAATTGGAAAAAGACCTCTGGTCCTTAGGCAGCATAATGGTCCGGGGCTAAAGTGGTTAAAAAGAAAATTGCTGTTCACACACTCTCCATCCAGTCTGACAGAGCTTGAGCTATTTTTCAAAGAAGAATTGGCAAAAATTTCACACTCTAGATGTGCAAAGCTGGTAGAGACATATCCAAAAAGACTTGCAGCTGTAATTGCAACGAAAGGTGGTTCTACAAAGTATTGACTCTGGGGGGGCTGAATACAAATGCACGCCATGCTTTTCAGATATTTATTTGTAAAAAATTTGAAAACCATTTATCATTTCACTTTGCGCTGGTCTATCACATAAAATCCCAATAAAGCACATTACGTTTTTGTTTGTAAACAAGACAAAATGTGGAAAATTCCAAGGGGTAGGAATATTTTTTTAAGGCACTATAAGTTACTTGTTCAGCCAATTCTTTTCAAAGTAACACCATTGGTTAAATGATTATAGGAGGGTTTAAGTGATTGCAGTATAAATAAACGTGTATCTTAAAACTGGTGAACCAATGTTCTGGTATCATCTGTACCATGGGGACAAAAGAACACTTAAAGGATACTCACTCCCTTCCATGCTACAGCACCTGTGTGATGTGGCAGCTATCCAACGCTAGCTCTAAGATTGAGAACTAGGTGATCACATGACCCATGATCTCTTAGTTCTCACTCTGCTCTAGAGAGAGCAGTGACTGTCGGTCACCGTTTTCCATTTGGCCCCTCCTGCTGGGCAGGGAGAAGGCACGACTTGCTCTGACCTTCAGTCGCACGCTAAAGGTGGTGCCAGCTGTCAGGCAGCTGGGTGGTTTCCGAAAATATTGTCAGAATCCTTCCAGAGCCTAGCGCATATCAAATAATTTTGGCCATACTTTTCTGTTAATCACTTTAGGACTGGCCGTTGTTATTAAATGGTTGTTAGGTTCACTTGCTGTTCTGAGTGGATTTACATCCTCTCAGAACTGCACTTGTGTGCACACAGTCTTGTGATCGCACTGTGATTGGATAGTACAGATCACAGGCAAGAGGTACAGAGCTAATAAATTTGACCCTGTACCTTGTGATCTCTGTGACCAATTGCAGTGGTCACAGCTGTAAACAATGCCTGTGATCATACTTGTTAGTGGACAAGTGCTAATCACAATGTACAGAGCCAATAAAAGTATATGTTATGTACCTTGTGATTGCTGTGTCCAATCACAGCGTTCATAAGTATAAACACTGGCTATGATGAGCAGGCAGCTCTCCCCTCCCTGTCACACACACCACAATTGTGAGAGGAGAGGGGAGAGTTGGCTGCTTATTGCAGCAAGTGCTTTAGTTCAAATAACAGTACTGCATGTCAAGTTACAGTACCCCTAGACTAGTTTAAAGCGACAAAGCCCTGCCTGATCATATTACCACAATACATCTGATTCCAGTGCACTTTTAGTTTACTGATCACAGCCAAGTGTTTTCAGTGTTGCTGATCGTAGCCAATGTCAGTGTTGAATTTTTCACCTTTTTTGGAGCTATTCTACTGTCCTGGCACTTCAGGGCCTCTGAAAGTAAGATAGTCAGGAAATTAGATGTGTATTTTATGTGGTTTCCCCATACCCAGGAAGTGTAGTAGACTGTGTTTGAGATGCAAGATGTAATTCTAAGTGAACCTATTCTGGTTGTGGTAAAGATCATGTTAAATCGACAACTTTGCTGGATAAAAAGCAATTTTCTTTTTTAATTTTCCAAAAACGTTTGTCAAAAAATGAAATCTTTTACAGACTGACCATGTCTTTTAGAAAATGCCTAGTGGTGTCTGCTTTCCGAAATAGGGTAAATTTGCAGGTGTTTTAGTTGTCCTGGCACTTCAGGGCCTCTGAAAGTTTATTAGGCAGTCAAGAAATCTGATATGTAATTCATGCCCCTGGAAAATTAATGGTGTTGGATTTTTATCCACCCTATGTGGCTAGGCAGTGACAAAGTTTTACAAATGCGGTACCCCATACTCAGGAGGAGTAGCAGAATGTATTTTGAGGGGTAATTGTAAGTATGCTCATGCTTATAAAAATGAAAAATTGAGAACTGTTTCATTTACACTCTTCATTTAAAAAAAATAAAAGTGGCAAAAAATGAGATTTTTTAAAATACTCACCATGTCTGTTGCTAAATACCTTGGGACGTCAATTTTCCAAAAAAATTGGTCATTTTGAGAGAGTTGTTGCTGTTCTGGCATTTAACAGCCTCAAGAAATGCAATAGGCAGTCAGAACAGAACATCAGGGTTCATAAATTGCATGTATATAATATATACCGTATTTATCGGCGTATAACACGCACCCCAAGTTTAGGAGGGAATTTTAACCACTTCAGCCCCAGAAGAATTTACCCCCTTCCTGACCAGAGCACTTTTTGCGATTCGGCACTGCGTCGCTTTAACTGACAATTGCGCGGTCGTGCGACGTTGCACCCAAACAAAATTGACGTCCTTTTTTTCCCACAAATAGAGCTTTCTTTTGGTGGTATTTGATCACCTCTGTGGTTTTTATTTTTTGCGCTATAAACAAAAATAGAGCGACAATTTTGAAAAAAACGCATTATTTTTTACTTCTTGCTATAATAAATATCCCCCAAAAATATATAAAAAAACAATTTTTTTCCTCAGTTTAGGCCGATACGTATTCTACATATTTTTGGTAAAAAAAAATCGCAATAAGCGATTATTGATCGGTTTGCGCAAAAAAAGTTATAGCGTTTACAAAATAGGGGATCGTTTTTTGGCATTTTTATTAAAAAAAAATTTTTTTTTTTTTTAAATGGCAGCGATCAGCGATTTTTATCGTGAATGCAACATTATGGCGGACACATCGGACATTTTTGACACATTTTTGGGACCATTGTCATTTATACAGCAATCAGTGCTATAAAAATGCATTGATTCCTGTATAAATGACACTGACAGTGAAGGGGTTAACCACTAGGGGGCGGGGAGGGGTTAAATCAGTACTAGGGAGTGATTACTAACTGTCAGGGGGATGGGCTGTAAGTGTGACGTCACTGATCTCTGCTCCGATGACAGGGAGCAGAGATCGAGTGACACTGTCACTAGGCAGAACGGGGAGATGCTGTTTACAACAGCATCTCCCAGTTCGTCCTCTCCGTGAGGCGATCGCGGGTATGCCCGCGGCAATCGAGTCCGCGGGTCCCGCGACCCGACTCATGGAGCTTGCCGCGCGCGCGCACCCGCTGGCCGCCTCTTAAAGGGCAACGTACAGGAACGTGATTTTGCCTGTACGAGCCCTTCTGCTGACGTAAATGTGCGTGAGGCGGTCGGCAAGCGGTTAAGGAAAAAAACTTTTAGGAGGGAAGTTTAAGGAAAAAAACTTACATCTAAATACCCATCAATGCAGCCTTATGAGTGTCCATCTGCAGCCCTGTCCATCATTGTAGTCTTGCCCAGTGTCCATCTGCAGCCTTGCCCAGTGTCCATCTGCAGCCTTGCCCAGTGTCCATCTGCAGCCTTGCCCAGTGCCTCTGCAGCCTTTCCAGTCTCTTTGCAGCATTGCCCAGCCGCTTATTATTTAAATTTGGCGTCGATCTCCGCTGACTGTAAGCGGAGAGAAGCGAGCGCCGGCGAGATACATAAAGCCGAGTGTACTCGGCTAGTTTCGTCTCCTCTCGCAGTCCCACCCATCTCCACTGATTACGAGAGGAGAGGAACGAGCGGCGCAGACAAACACATAGCCGAGTGTAATCGGCTAGTTTCGGCTCCTCTCGCAGTCCCGCCCCTGACTGTGAGTAGAGCTGAGAATAGCCGAGTACACTCGGTTATGTGTATATCACTGGCGCTCGCTCCGCTCCGCTCACAATCAGCGGAGATCGGCAGGGATCGGCGAATAACACGCACCCACAATTTTCCCCTGATTTTAAGGGGAAAAAAGTGCGTGTTATACGCCGATAAATACGGTATATATATCTCACAAAAGTGAGTACACCCCTCACGTTTTTGTGAATATTTTCTTATATCTTTTCATGTGACAACACTGAAGAAATGACACTTTGCTACAGTGTAAAGTAGTGAGTGTACAGCTTGTATAACAGTGTACATTTGCTGTCCCCTCAAAATAATTCAACGCACAGCCATTAACGTCTAAACCGCTGGCAACAAAAGTGAGTACACCCCTAAGTGAAAATGTCCAAATTGGGCCCAAAGTGTCAATATTTTGTGTGGCCACCATTATTTTCCAGCACTTAACCCCCTTGGGCATGGAGTTCATCAGAGCTTCACAGGTTGCCACTGGAGTCCTCTTCCACTCCTCCATGACAACATTACCCTTTACCCTCAGCTTTTTTAGCAAGGCAGTGGTCATCTTGGAGGTGTGTTTGGGGTTGTTATCATGTTGGAATACTGCCCTGCGGCCCAGTCTCCGTAGTTGGGGATCATGCTCTGCTTCAGTGTGTCACAGTACATGTTGGCATTGATGGTTCCCTCAAAGAACTGTAGCTCCCCAGTGCCGGCAGCACTCATGCAGCCCCAGACCATGACACTCCCACCAACATGCTTGACTGTAGGCAAGACACACTTGTCTTTGTACTCCTCACCTGGTTTCCGCCACACACGCTTGATACCATCTGAACCAAATCAGTTTATCTTGGTCTCATCAGACCACAGGACATGGTTCCAGTAATCCATGCCCTTAGTCTGCTTGTCTTCAGCAAACTGTTTGCGGGCTTTCTTGTGCATCATCTTGAGAAGAGGCTTCCTTCTGGGACGATAGCCATGCAGATATATTTGATGCAGTGTGCAGCGTGTGGTCTGAGCACTGACAGGCTAACTCGCCACCAGTTGCCCCACCCAACCCCTACCTTGCCCCACCCCTAATTCCGCCCCTAAACACGCCCTCATAAATTATCTCATGAAATGACACTTAAATGTTTCATGCAGAATTAAGTTATAAAAATAAATATTTAATAACAACTTTATCTGTAACTTTATCATCAATGCAGCCTCACCTGTGCTCATCAATGCAGCCTCACCTTGTCCACCATGCAGGGGAACAGAGGAGAGGAAGAGGATTGCCGGCCGTATGATCAGAGTGCCGAGGAACATCACTGGAGCAGCTTTCATTTCAATAGCAGTGTGTTCCCGCCACTCGGCGTCATACAGCCCCACCCCCTGGCCAGGAAACTTTGATACACGTCACTCGTTACGGGTGATCTGTCTATCAAAGTCCTGGGACCAGGGGGCGGGGCTGTGTGTGACAGCAAGTGTGGGGAGCACTCTGCTATTGAAATGGAAGCCGCTAGTGATATATGAAGTCAGTTGGGCCAAGTTCATGGTGTTGAGGCTTTTGGCAATTAGGCTAAATGTCTTTTTTCATGTAATCCAAACTCTGCTCATTATCTTACATAATCACACTATCCCCTTTGTGAAGCATGGTGGGGATGCTTCCCTGCAGCAGTCTGCTACCTGAGCTTTGGGGCAAACAATTTCTCTTTCAGCACGACGTTGACCCCAGCCATATAGCCTAAAGTTAAAAACAATGTTAAAAACAAGACTTGATTGTGTCCAGGTCAGGGTCTAGATCTCAGTTCAGTGAAAAATGTATGGTTGGATTTCAGAAAGGCTGATAAATAAACATTCTCATCGACTTGAAAGAGCTGGAGCAGTTTGGAAAAGAGAGATGGGGAAAACAACCGTGTCCAGATGGGCAAGGCCTGTCTTATGCAATCAGTTATTTTGTGTTTTTTATTGTAAGTCATTTAAATCGCATAGATTTGTTGTTACTTTAACCACTTGCTTACAGGGCACTTAAACCCCCCTCCTATCCAGACCAATTTTCAGCTTTCAGCGCTGACACACTTTTTGAATGACAATTGCGCGGTCATAAAACAATGTACCCAAATGAAATTTTTATCATTTTTTCACCACAAATAGGGCTTTCTTTTGGTGGTATTTGATCACCTCTGCAGTTTTTACTTTTTGTTAAAAAAATTTAAAAAACTGAATTTTTAAATAATTTTTTATTTTTTTTATATATTTTGTTATAAAAAATGTAAAACGGGTAATTTTTCTCCTTCATTGATGTACGCTGATGAGACGGCAGTGATGGGCACTGATGGGCGGCAGTGATGGGCACTGATGGGCGGCAGTGATGGGCACTGATGGGCGGCAGTGATGGGCACTGATGGGTGGCAGTGATGGGCAGCACTGCCAGGTGGCACAGATTGGCACTACAGGTGGGCATTGATAGGTGGCACTTGTTGGTATTGTTAGGTGGCACTGTGGGCACTATTAGGTGGCACTGTGGGCACTGTTATATGGCACTATTAGGTGGCACTGATGAAGTAGATGTGCCTCTTCCACTTGGGGACCGATGTCCCTCACATCCAAGCCGGTGATCGGCTTTTTTTTCTAGAAAAAAAAACGATTACCGATCTTTTGTTTACATCATGTGATCAGCTGTCATTGGCTGACAGCTGATCACATGGTAAGGGGCCGGGACCGGCCCCTTACTCGGATCGGTGATCAGCCGAGTCTCAGTGACTCGGTAAACACAGCGCGCTCGGCACGCACCCTGCAGGGCAAGCGCAGGGAGCGTGCACAGGGGAGGTCGTCACATGACTGCCTCCCGGGAATTCAGGTCCGCGCTGTGGCCGTCATTCGGCCATAGCGCGGATGTGTAGTGGTTAAAGATTATATTTATGTTGATCAGGAATAAATAATATCCACAGATTTTCAATCACAATAAAATATGAATGCTCTTTATTGACACTGTACGTACAGTATGTATAATATATTCAAGTTTCAAAATTAATGAAAGATATGTTGAAGGCTGGCAAAATGAAAGTATAAGTATAGCTATATAAATACGCTGCGCTTTCCAAAGTCATACACACTACCAGTGTAAAAAGAAACATATAAAAAACCTCCAAAAGTGAACAAAAAACGTCTTTCCTAACAGTGGAAAGTGACAATAGTGCAGTAAATGAACACATGTATTAAAAATAAAAGATGTGTATATAAAAGCATAAACAATGATGACAATAGATATAAAGTGCTGCTGTGCAAAGAGGTGCAATTCACACTTTATATCCATTATCATCATTGTTTATGCTTTTATATACGCATCTTTTATTTTTAATATATGTGTAATATTTATATATTTTTTTAATATATGTGTTCATTTATTGCACTGTTGTCACTTTCCACTGTTGGGAAAGACGTTTTTTTTCAATATTGGACATTTTTATATGTTTCTTTTTACACTGGTATAGTGTATGACTTTGGAAAGCACAGTGTATATATTTATTTATCCATATTTGCATGATATATGAGGCATGTTTAACGCTTGCAGCTGATTTTTGATAATTAAGGCATTTTGGATTAGTGGAGGCTCACAGGACTCTTTATATTTTAGCTTTATAAGTATAGCTATACTGCTTTTTGTCATTTTTATTGTTAATTATGCCAGAAGTATTATTTTGCTGTGCGGATGTATGGCAGTTGGGGTATGGGTTGCATTGACCAATATAGGTACTTTTTGTTCTTTTGTCTTTTATTAACTGATTTTCTCAAACCTATTCCTAGTATAATTTTTATTTTATTTTTATTTTGTTAGGTTTTCTGGTGTTACTGAAGAAGATCTTGAAAACACAAGAATAACTCTTCGAGATGTTCAAGCAGTTTTACTCTGCATGTTCAGCTGTGACACTATATTATTAGGTCATAGTTTGGAAAGTGACCTTTTTGCACTTAAGGTAATATATTATTTCCGTCATTCTTGGATTAAATAAATAGAAACTGATTTAAATGCGAAAATATTTATAGATGGAGTTAGGAGGCTGAAAACGCTGATAAATTGGACAGTTGAGAAACCACTGGCATAACCTAGCATAATTGACACCTGGGACCAATTATTTTATTTTCTCATTTGTTTATAGGGGCACATATTTAGAGATGTAGAGTTATGCAGCTTCCTTTAGGAGATTGGTTGCCAGTGTCCAATCAGATAAATGGAAAATGCAAAGGTACATCTATAATTCAGGTGTAAAAAAAATCAATGGAAAATTGAATACAAAAGCTAGGAGGAAATATTACACTTACTGCCGTCACTGCAATAGCACTGACAGTTCTCTTAAAAACAATCAGCAAAACTCAGGAGAGCAGTGCTATCTGACAGCTCCCTGTGGTTGGTGGGGCTGTCAGTATGGGCTGGTGATGCAATGTGTATCCTTCAGGCTGTGCAGCAGTCCTGTGATAGAATTAGAAGGCAATGGAGTAGGGAGAATGTGAAATGAGATCCTTCAGGGTAGCAGGGGTAATATTTTGGAAACACGAGGCAACACATTTCAGAGACCAACCTCCTTTCTCAACCCTAATAGGTGTTCAGGGAATCTATGGTTTTTAAATGTTCAGTAGCGGGAGCAAAGGAGAGGGGCTGGAAACTTTAACCACCTCAGCTCCGGAAGGTTTTACCCCCTTTATGACCAGGGCATTTTTTGCTATTCAGCACTGCGCTACTAACTGGTAATTGGGTGGTAATGCAACACTGTACGCAAAATTAATTTTTATCATTTTTTTTCACACAAATTGCTTTCTTTTGGTGGTATTAGATCACCACTGGCTTTTTAATTTTTTGCGATATATAAACGAAAAAAGACAAAACATTTTTTTAAAATCCTATATTTTCTACTTTTTGTTATGAAACATATCCAATAAAATCAAAATTCATCATAAATGTAGGCCAAAATGTATTCTGCTACATGTTTTTGGTAATACAAAAAAAAAATCCCAATAAGCGTATATTGGTTTCTGTAAAAGTTAGTCTACAAACTATGGTGTGTGTGTATGTAGGTGTGTGTGTGTATATATATATATATACCGTATATACTCGAGTATAAGTCGTTCCGAGTATAAGTCGAGGCCCTAATTTACCACAAAAAGAATGGGAAAAACGTATTGACCCGAGTATAAGACGAGGGTGAGAAATGCACAGCTACTGTAAGTGGAAAAGAGGGTCAACAATGCCAATTTG
The DNA here is from genome assembly GCA_037952835.1 of Lithobates septentrionalis. Lineage (NCBI taxonomy): Eukaryota > Metazoa > Chordata > Amphibia > Anura > Ranidae > Lithobates > Lithobates septentrionalis. The sequence goes on along the minus strand of JBBDGP010001816.1, from coordinate 427,947 downwards.
CACCATCACTGTTCCCATTTGCATGCCTCACTGTGCCCATTTGCAGCCATAGGTTCCCTGAACTTCAAACTCGGTAGTTAAGGGTTCCTAGATGCCCCCTAGTTGCAGCCAAAATTTGGTGTCTCTGAACCCAAAGGGTCCCGAAATGACATTGCTGCAGATGGACACAGTTGACCGAATTTGGGGCCCCGTATCTCGGGGCCACTTAGTGCTAAGAACCCCAAATTTGGTGTGCAAACCCAGCGGAACTAGCACCATAAAGTTTTCAAAGCTGGGGTTTCTAGCTCCAAGTGGCCTCGAGATACAGGGCCCCAAAAATCAGTTCAGAAAATGTCAAGCACTTTTTTGCAGCAGAGAATGACATTTTCTGAACCGAATTTGGGGCCCCGTATCTCGGGGCCACTTAGTGCTAGGAACTTCAGCTTTGGATATGTTGTGGTACCAGTTCCACTGGGTTTGCACACCAAATTTGGGGTTCCTAGCCCTAAGTGGCGCTGAGATACGGGGCCCCAAAGTCAGTTCGGAAAATGAAATTTTTTGCTGCAGAAAAGTGCTTGACTCGAGTATAAGTCGAGGGGGCACTTTCAGCACAAAAAAATGTGCTGAAAAATTCGACTTATACTCGAGTATATACGATATATATATATATATATATATATATATATATATATATATATATATATATATATATATATATACACACAACCCTCAAAAATTCCGCTCGTGTTTTGCGAGTGGATTTTGAGGCCTGGCGAGAGTCTGGGCTGCCTGGGAGCGGGGGGCGAGCACTGCCAGAGGCCTGGGTTGTATGGGAGCTGTTCTCCCAGCGATCGTAGGGGAAGAGAGATGAGAGCCGCCGCCTGGTTGATCAGAGCGCCGGGGAACATAACCGCTTTCATTTCAATAGCTGTGTCGCCGCCTGGTTGATCAGAGCGCCGGGGAACATAATAGCTTTCATTTCAATAGCTGTGTGTTCCCCGCCGCGCGCCGTCATATACAGCTCCTCTTTGTCCGGGCACTTTTATAGACAGATCCCCCGTCCAATCCTGGGACGAGTGATCTGTCTGTCAAAGTTCCCCAGACAAGGGGGAGGTGCTGTATACGAAATTAAAGCTGTTATGTTCCCCGGCGCTCTGATCACATATATATACATATATAATATATGTGTGTGTGTGTGTGTGTATGTATGTATGTATATATATATATATATATATATGTATATATGTATATATATATATATATAAATAAATTAGTTCTGATGTACTGATGGTCTATCGTTTCTTGAGGCCCCTAAAATGCCAGGACAGTAAAAATACCCCCCAAATGACCCCATTTTGGAATGTAGACAGTCTGAGGCATTTAGTAAGAGGCACGGTGAGTTTTTTGAATTTGTAATTTTTTTGTCACAATTTTTTGAAAATGAAGAAATTGAATTAAAAAATTTTTTTTCACAATTTTTTTTTTTTTTTTAAACATACAGTCCACCAGTGCGGCATCGTCATTTGACTGGTGTGGCTGTGATCAGGGACACTGACTGGTGACAGTATGTTAAAAAAATAAATACATACATTTTTTTTTTCTTCATCAGATTAGTTCAGTGTCATCATAGTAACACCGTACTACTCTGGAGGGCATGAGCAGAGATTTTTTTTTTCTTACACTTTGCTGCTGCAATGATCATTGTACAGCTATGTTTTGTACTGTCATGAATGAGTTACATTCATAACAGCTGTGATTACTAGGATCTGTGATTGGCTACAGCTAATCACATGATACAGGGTGCCTTGATTGGCCGAGGTACAATGTGATAGCTGTGGGCCAAACACAGCATAGGAAACACAGCTGTTATGAATGATATGCATTCTTAGCTGCTTTGTTGACATTGTGATCATGTAAACACTGCGGTTGCCAGAACGGAGCAGGCTGTATGACGTACATGTATGTGATCCAGCCTGCCTGTGCCGGGGCCGGCCGCTAGCAGTAATGGTGCTCTGGACGGTCGGCAAGTGGTTACATTTTTTGCAAAATATTCAACTAATATATAAAAAGAAGATTTTATTATTATTATCGTTATTTATTATATTTTAATTATTGTAAAAATGTAAAAAGTAAATAATTAGGGAGGAGCCAGTGACGAGCAGTGCTGTGTGTACACTGTTGGCGTGTGAGGAGATCCCAGCTGTTAGCTGTATGCAATTGACCTTATCATATGCGATTTATTCTGCTGAAAAGTGTGAGTGAAATGTATTACCCTTAATATATAGGGATTACATATCCCACTGCCTGCGCAATGGTCTTTCTTTCTTTGTTGTTTCATACTGCGGAAGTTCTTTGAAAGCCAGAAGCCAGCCCATGCTAATGAGCAGCTGAATATATGAGCAAGCCAGCTATCACTGGGGATTACTCATTGAAACCTGTCTATATTCATCAAATCACCAAAGGCGTTATATTTTTTCACAGCAGTATGCTGTCCTATTCAGATACTGTGCACTGTGGTTCATCACATTTAATATATCTTATCTTAATTTTCTCTTTTTAATTGTGTTCAATAATTTATTATCACATAGATATTTAGTTATAGGATTTTGTTATGGTAAAGGATGCTATTTTATTTATAATAGGCTCTATTTGGTTATTTTGCACATGATTCACTGATTAATCATTAAGAGATCACACCGTGTTATATTGGGAGGTTAATATTAGCGCATTATACATTTTGAATATATGCAACACTTTTTGTGTGATATCAGTTCACATACACAATAACTGCAGCTATATTATTTGGTCATCTTCTAGTATTTGTCACTTATTTATTTACTAGTTCATATCAGCGCTTTAGTACACTTTTTACTAAAAAGTAAATAAAATATCTAAAATTGGATGAGATGTAGAGATAAACACAACTAGAGGGCGTAATAAGGCTATTAGAAAGAATAAATAAAAATGAAAAATCGTTCATAAATTTTACTCTAATGCCCCGTACACACGGTCGGATTTTCCGATGGAAAATGTCCGATCGGAGCATGTTGTCGGAAATTCCGACCGTGTGTGGGCTCCAACGGACATTTTCCATCGGATTTTCCGACACACAAAGTTTGAGAGCAGGATATAAAATTTTCCGACAACAAAATCCGTTGTCGGAAATTCCGATCGTGTGTACACAAATCCGACGGACAAAGTGCCACGCATGCTCAGAATAAATAAAGAGATGAAAGCTAATAGCCACTGCCCCGTTTATAGTCCCGACGTACGTGTTTTACGTCACCGCGTTCAGAGCGATCGGATTTTCCGACAACTTTGTGTGACCGTGTGTATGCAAGACAAGTTTGAGCCAACATCCGTCGGAAAAAATCCTAGGATTTTGTTGTCAGAATGTCCGACCAAAGTCCGACCGCGTGTACGGGGCATAAGGATGAAGAGGGAAATTCCTTTAAAACCTTTTTTGAATAACTCCACTTCATCACAAAGTATAACATCAACCATAAGGCAAGTAAAGGACACCTTGAAGAGATATTCTCCCCATTAATCCTAACATTTTTAGGCGAGCCTTTATGTGGGCAATAAAATAGCACCTAGTCAGAGAGATCAACAATACCAACTGTGCTACATCATTCTTTAACGGCCTTAGAGGCAAGGCCTGTGCTTTCATTATCCATGGAACTACCACGTTTTTGGATAACCTTGGAAAAATGTACCCCATCAGACAATTTCTCAACAGAGCACAAACGTTACTTTGCTGTTTCCAACACCTATATCGGTGCCGATACTAAGCATTTGCACAAGTACTTGTGATCTGAGCTGAAATGCCACTGTCAAAACTGGACCGCACATAACTTGGGCATTATGTTTAAAAAAAAAAAAAAAAAAAATGCATCCAAAGGCAAAATGGGTATCGGTAATTGGTATTGGTGAGTACTTGAGAAAAATTATCAGTACTCGGTCTTAAAAAAACTCGTATCAGTGCATCCCTAATTTCCAGATATTTGCAGCCCCGCTCCCTCTACTCCCACTGCTGAGAATGTAAAAACCACAGCTTCCCTACACACCTATTAAAGATTGAGAGAACACGTTGGCCTCCAAAACACTTTTTCTTGCATTACCTCCGCTATCCAGAAGGATCTCCCTCTATGATGGCTGGTACAGAAACCTGCTTTTTCCCTGATCCACTGTGGTTTAATTCCACTATGGAACTGCTGTACAACCTGAAGAATACACATCGCATCACTTGCCCAACTCACAGGGAGCTATCAGATAAAACTGCTTTCCTGGGATTCAATGATTTGTTTTTCAGAGATCTGTTTGCACTATTGCAGTGACCAGAGTGTAATTTTTTTCTCCTAGCTTTTGCAGTCAATTCTCATTTCAGTTGTTTGTGTCTGAACTTTATATGTGCCTTTTTGCTTTTTACATTTACCAGGAGTTATCCTTTTCCTTTTACATATGGCTGCAAAACTCCCTTCCATGTGCTACTGGGAGCAGGCTTATCCCCCACAGGTAATGCACCTCCTTGGGGGTGTTCCTTCCTGGTGCTACCACAGCCATCCTCTGGGCATTGAGACACCTTAGCACAGTCAGTTGTACAAGCCACTTCCAGCTGCAACAATTTTGGGGCCTCAATACTTTTCGAATTGGGTCTCACACTCTATTTGGGCCAGCGAAACATTTGGCTGAATCTTGCCTCCTGGAGAATGGACGGTGTCATTTTTGGTGGTGAATGTCCATCTTCTCTTCTCCTTCAGAAGCTCTCCATATGTAGCTGTCTTTCCACAAGGCCTGAGACATTTCTTCCTTGCAGCTGCCTCAAGGTGACCTGGTCACAGATTGCATTAACCTGCTCAACGAGTGGTTCTCGAGTACCCTGCAGGGATTTCCTCACAAGCTTGCAGGAATCAAAAGTTCAAAGTTAGCGCTTCGGTGGGCCACACTAGCTTCCACTAACAATATTGAAAGGGCTAGTAGCTCCTCCCTAAAACAGCAAAATACTGACAGCCTGGATCCCTGTCTCCTGCTAGAGTCCATTCCCTCCTTGGAATAACCTTCTTTGGGTGAGCCTTTCCCCTCTTCTGTTGTGTCCAGAGAAGAATTCTCCTGTGCCCTGTTGAAGTTCATGGATAAGGTCTCAGCTATGATTGCAGTTTTCACAACACAGGGGCCACAAGCTTCTCCTTCTCCTTCTCCACTGGGTCAGTGTGTGCTTCTGCACAATCCATAAGGGATGGGGAAGAGGGCATCATGGATGACATGGTGCAAGAGGAGTCTGTGGACAACACTTCTAAGCTCAGACACCATTTTGGTCTTGGACACAGTTCATGTGTTTCCAGACCTTCAGAGTACACCGCATCTAAGGCTATAAGCATTGATTCCCATAAAAGTCCCTTGTCAGTTAAAGCTTTCTTTTTACACTTCGTTATTCTGTCAGAACTGTACAAGGATTGACCTACTCCTGATAAGGCTTGTTACCCTTTCCAAGTGCTTTGCTCAACGGTATCAAATTGAGGAGGGATTCATTAAAGAGTGGTCTGTTTCTAGGCATTCAAGGGCCCTCGGAACAAATGCCTAAAGGCTTTTTCAAAGGCCGTCATTGCTTTGAAGGGCCCTGCCCTAAAGTCTTTTATTGCAGCTGCATCCATCTGTCAAATCTTGAGTGTCTGGGCTGCAGAGATCATTTGCGATCTAAGTTCTATCCTCTCATATCCCACTGGAGCTCATGCCAACAGCCCAACTGTACTGTGTGGGTGAGCTGCTGGACATTGTGCCTGATTTTATAAATGAGCCTCTGTTCGGTTTCCATGCAAAGAACCCTTTGGTTTAAGTATAGGGTTGTGGAACAGCTTTGCAAGAAGAGTCTGTTTTGCATGCTTCAACACATCTCTGGCTTTATCAAGGAAATTATCAGTGACAAAAATCCAGTTTTTCCTGAACAAAATCCAAATAAGGCTAGCCATTTACTGATAGCTTAGTTCCCTTTCAAGGCTAAAGAAAAGACAAAAATAACTCCTTCTTCCACTCTACATAGCATGGAGAGGATTCCTCCATCCACTCTACATAGGGGAGGGACCAATCTTCCACTGTGTACTGTGCCAGCGGAGCCGGCTGTCAGAACAGCAGTTACATCTGACGGGATACAGTCACATTGTAGGTGACATTTTTTCCGCCCATTTCCTTGAGTTTTTCAGTGAAGGGATGTGAGACAGGAGGCAGCCAACAAGGTCTCCCACTGAGCACATTTTGGCCATTTACTTAGGAATAGGTTAAAATTTGTACAGTGTACAGCCAGCTACTTTAGTTTCTAAAAAGGGCTCCTTTGTTTCTCCCAGGCCTCCAGGTCCAGGATTGAGCTGGTACACCCACTCCATTATAAGGCTTGTACCTGTAAGGTCTCTAAGCCCCAGGGTAATGCCTTAAAATGAAAGGACAGAGCACTTTTTTACTGGCCTTCATGGCCTTCACATCCTAGAACATTTCAGACTCCTGAGCGTGGTCTCTGAGTTTCTATTTCCTATCCTCACTTCAGACTGTCCAACCTCCTTACATTTCCAGAAAAGTATGTGGACCTCCAAATCCAAAATGTTCACTGTTTCAAAAGCCAACTGGGGCACGCATCCCTTTCTGGTTTTAAAGGTCCTCAATTCTTTCCCGTGGATACAAAATTCCACATACAGTAGATTCAACAAGATGGTGTATGTCATCACCTCTCCAGCCTAACTTTGGATTCAGGAAAATTCTTCCTTTCCTGACATGGAAGATAGTAACTATGGACACCAGGCTATCGTTATTGCAATAATTCCTAGACACGCTTTTAATGCAGGGCCATTTGTGGGTCCCATCTGCACAGGACCTCTTAGCTGCTGGGTCATCCAATCTGGATTCAGGTGGACAATGCTATGGCATTGACCTACCTCAACCACCAGGGAGGAACTTTCATGTTCCAGCTCTTGTCAGCCGTCCAAATTCCTGCCGTGGAGAGTTGGTGCCTAGACTTGATATTGATAGCGTCTGGACAATGGCAAATGGTCTTTGCATCCATAGGTGTTTAAGGAACTTTTCCTGGAAGTTGTGGAAACTGGATGTGTGCTTCCTGCCCTCCAGATTCAACAGAAAACTGCCTAGGCGTGTCTCCAAGGCCAGGGATGCTTGGGCCATTGCACTGGATGCCCTTTTTACTCAATGGGATAATTTTTGGCTGATTTATGCCTTTCCTCTTCTTAAGTTCCTCCTTGCCTGCTCTGCAGGATTTGAATGGAGACCATTCTGATTATTCTCATCACACCAAAATGGACCAGACAGCCATGGTTCTTGGACCTTCTCAAGCTGCTGGCAGATGCATCATTGGTCCTCCCAGACCACCTGTCCTAAGGTTCAGTTTAGCAATCCTACTTCAGAGTCACTTGGCTGTTAAAGTGCAGGGGTCTGTCTAACTCAATTATTCCTACAGTTCTCAAAGGAAGTCTACCTCTCTCAAGGTTGATCACTGTACCTGCTTAATTCGCTTGATGTGAAGCATGGAAGTTTCATACAAGAAAATACTCCATTGTACATATCCTGCCTTTTCTCCAGTCAGGTCTAGATCAGCACTTGGAGCTGAGCACTATTAGGGCCAGCTTTTTCACAGGCCACTGGCTTCAAACTGACTCTTTGGTGACTTTTGTTCATGAAGTGGCTCACGCAGATCCCCTTGTTTGATCTCTGCTGTCACCATGGGATCTCAACCTGATTCTGTCAGCTCTTCAGAGACCCCCCTTTGAACATAACCAGGATCTTTCCTTGTCTACTCTGATGCTTAACTTGGCTTTTCTCTTTGCCATTACCTTGGCCAGGTGTGTCTTTTGAGTTGGCCATCGGGAGAGGACGTGCTCGCGATGCATTTACTGAGTTTGAGAAAGGAGTGCGCATCTTCTCCATCTCCTGAATCCGCATGCTCCGAAACACATTGAAAGCATGGTGGTGACATCTGTCAGCGCTGAGTTCCAGCCTTTGCTTCTGGCTCTTGCCTTTACTCTACTATCCAGCTAGCGGGAACAGCCTCATGAGCAGCGGAGACAGCTGCAGCACGGGTTAATGAAGCTCCAACGCCTCTGGATGTTTCTGTGTGAAGTTTTAGTGATGTGCCTGCTTTTGACTTCCTTCATGTGAGTTTTACTCTGTGTTTTGGATTAAATTTTATGTACAGTCTACACTTAGAGGCGCCTTTTTTCTCTCTCTTTGTATTTAATATACTGTATATTGTGATACTGGAGAGGGATAAGGAGTCAATCGCCACCAGACTGGGAAATCAAATCTAATATATGCATAGGCTGGTGATAGATTGAATTATTTTTTGTTTGTAATGCTGAGAGTAGATATTTTCGCAAAAACCCCTTGATGCCTTTGAGTTTGGCAGAAGATCTGCCATTTTTTTCACGCTTGAAATTGGGATTGTGAATGAGTTTGTATATCACCTGAGTATTTGAATATTCACATATTCTTGTTTTGAGGGATTTTATATATACAGTATTTTACAAAAGTGAGTACACCCCTCACATTTTTGTAAATATTTTATTATATCTTTTCATGTGACATTACTGAAGAAATTACACTTTGCTACAATGTAAAGTAGTGAGTGTACAGCTTGCATAACTGTGTAAATTTGCTGTCCCCTCAAAATAACTCAACGCACAGCCATTAATGTCTAAACCGTTGGCAATAAAAGTGAGTACACCCCTAAGGGAAAATTTCCAAATTGGGCCCAATTAGTCATTTTCCCTCCCCGGTGTCATGTGACTCGTTAGTGTTACAAGGTCTCAGGTGTGTTAAGTTTGGTGTTATCGCTCTCACTCTATCATACTGGTCACTGGAAGTTCAACATGGCACCTCATGGCAAAGAACTCTCTGAGGATTTGAAAAAAGATTTGTTGCTCTACATAAAGATGGCCTAGGCTATAAGAAGATTGCCAAGACCCTGAAACTGAGCTGCAGCACAGTGGCCAAGACCATACAGCGGTTTAACAGGACAGGTTCCACTCAGAACAGGCCTCGCCATGGTCGACCAAAGAAATTGAGTGCACATGCTCAGAGACATATCCAGAGGTTGTCTTTGGGAAAATAGACGTATGAGTGTTGCCAGCATTTTTGCAGAGGTTGAAGGGGTGGGGGGTCAGCCTGTCAGTGCTCACCGCACATTGCATCAAATTGGTCTGCATGACTGTCGTCCCAGAAAGAAGCCTCTAATAAAGATGATGCACAAGAAAGCCCGCAAACAGTTTGCTGAAGACAAGCAGACTAAGGACATAGATTACTGGAACCATGTCCTGTGGTCTGATGAGACCAAGATAAACGTATTTGGTTCAGATGGTGTCAAGCATGTGTGGCGGTAACCAGGTGAGGAGTACAAAGACAGGTGTGTCTTGCCTACAGTCAAGCGTGGTGGTGGGAGTGTCATGATCTGGGGCCACATGAGGTGCTGCCGGCACTGGGGAACTACAGTTTATTGAGGGAACCATGAATGCCAACATGTACTATGACATACTGAAGCAGAGCTTGATCCCCTCCCTTTCGGAGTCTGGGCCGCAGGGCAGTATTCCAACATAACGACCCCAGACACACCTCCAAGACGACCACTGCCTTGCTAAAGAAGCTGAGGGTAAAGGTGATGGACTGGCCAAGCGTGTCTTCAGACCTAAACCCTATTGAGCATCTTCAAATGGAAGGTGGAGGAGCACAAGGTCTCCAACATCCACCAGCTCTGTGATGTCATCATGAAGGAGGGGAAGAGGACTCCAGTGGCAACCTGTCAAGCTCTGTGAACTCCATGCCCAAGATGGTTAAGGCCGTGCTGGAAAATATTAAAGGCCACACAAAATATTGACACTTTGGGCCCAATTTGGACATTTTCCCTTAGGGGTGTACTCACTTTTGTTGCCAGTGGTTTAGACATTAACTACTTGCCAACCAGCCTCCGCAGTTATACGTTGGCAGGGCGGCTCTATTGCACGAATCGCTGTACCGGTATGGCGCTTCTTGTAATAGATACCGTGGGCATGTTTTATGGAGCCGATTCACGTGGCCGCGATGTCCACTGACCATGCGCGATAGCTCCACAGAGAGGCAGAACGGGGATCTGCCAGTGTAAACAAAGTAGATCCCTGTTCTGCAGAGTACAATATGATTGTCTGATCCTAGTGATTAGGAACAGAGATCTCTCTCGACTCCCAGTCAGGCCACTCCCCCCACAGTTAGAAACACCTCCCTAGGACACACTTAACCCCTTGATCACCCCCTAGTGTTAACCACTTCCCTGTCAGTGTCATTTATACAGTAATCGGTGCATTTTTATAGCACTGATCGCTGTATTAATGTCACTGGTCCCAAAAAAGTGTCAAGTGTCTGATCTGTCCGCCGCAAAGTCGCAGTCCTGCTAAAAATCACTGATCACCACCATTACTAGTAAAAAAAAAGAAAATAATAAAAATGCCATTAAATCTATCCCCTATTTTGTAGACGCTATAACTTTTGCGCAAACCAATCAATATAAGGCTTATTGCGATTTTTGGGGGGTTTTTTTCACCACAAATATGTAGAAGAATACACATTTTCCTAAACTGGTGAAGAAATTCGTTTTTTTTTTTACCTTTTTTTTTGTTGGATATTTATTAAGCAAAAAGTAAAAAAAAAAAAATATATATATATATATATTTTTTTTTTTTTTTAAATTGTTGGTCTTTTTTTGTTTATAGCGCAAGGAAGAACAACCGCAGAGGTGATCAAATACCACCAAAAGAGAGCTCTATTTATGGGAAAAAAGAACATCAATTTTATTTGGATACAACATCGCACGACTGCGCAATTGTCAGTTAAAGCGACGCTGAGCCGTATTGCAAAAAATGGCCTGGTCATTAAGGGGGTAAATCCTTTCAGGGCTGAAGTGGTTAAGTCCTGGTGTTCCAGGTGTTCTCCACTTCTATAGAGTCTTACCCAAAACTACTTTAATGACCTCATAAAGCGCCCCTTATTAGTCTGGGATAGCATAAAATCCTCTAAGCAAACTGATATCCCCACACCTTCTATTACTGACCATCACCTATAACCTAGTTGCAGTCAGGCTGTATGCAAACACCAGTCACTACCGGGTGCAAAAAGATGCTGGTTTTTCATGGTGTACTGCTCTCAGCACCCATGTGAATATGTTATAAAATACGATTATAGTAAATCAGATTCAAAAACTGAAAGGACATAAGTGTCTCATGATAAAGACAATCATGTATAAAATGATAAATGGTTGTTATCAATGCCTAGCATTTTCTAGTATCATATATTCATATATTTTTTTATTCCCTTATATTTTTAATGAAACATGTTAAGAATTTTTATTGGCACCTTTTGATGTACTGCTTTTGACTGGAAGTATCTACAAATATATTTTTTTTTCCAGCTAATTCATCTCACCGTAGTTGACACAGCTGTTGTTTTCCCACATCGACTGGGTCTTCCATACAAGCGTGCACTTCGTTCATTAATGGCAGATCATCTGAAACGTATCATACAGGATAGCGGTAAGCATCAGTAGAACATCCCAGGGGTACAAAAAAATGTTATAGCTGTTATTTAACTAAGGAACTTTTTTTAACTACTTCAGCTCCTCATATCTGTACCCCCCCAATGGACCAGAGCATTTTTTATATTTTTGGTATGTATCTGTTTATACAGCAATAAATATTTTGTGATCACTTAGGCGCCTTTCACACAGACGGATCCCCGTGCTTGTCGCGCATTGGGAAAGGAAAAAACATTTTTCCTTTCCCGATGAGCAGCTTGGCGCTGTTATCCGCAGCTGACACAGTGCACTGCGATTACCTGCGGTTATGTGCTTATAGCTGCGCTAAATCGCTCCTGGACGCAGTCAATTCTATTTTTTCTATCCGCACGGAACCACATGTAACTAAATCGCAGCTAAACACAATGTGTGAATGGGGCATTGTGTGCTTTTAGCTGCGGTAGAAAACTAGAAAATCCACAGCTAAAAGCACCATTCTATCCGTCCTTGTGAAAGGGGCCTTAAAGTGATTGTTACCCTTTCCAAAAAAGAAAAAAAAATGATACTCCAGACAGGAGCTGTAACATAGTGTTTTTGCTTTTTTAGTTGCCCCTTTATATCATCTACAGCAATGTTTCTCAAATCCAGTCCTCAAGTAGCCCCAACAGGTCATGTTTCCATTATTTTGCACAGGTGATTTGGTCAGTTTCACTGCCTTGGTAATTACCACAGCCGTTTCATCTGAGCAAAATCCTGAAAACATGACCAATTTGGGAGTATTTGAGGACTGGAATTGAGAAACATTGCTCTACAGTACCTGGTTGATCCTGCCTGGTCCCCACTTCCCCTCTGAGAGCTGACCACGTTTATCATGGCTGCTGAGCCATGAAAGCATGGTCAAGATACGTGCCTACTCCATTACAGCTCTCCTCTGTGCATCTCTCCCTCTCCCCCTCCCCCTCCCTCTCCCTCTCTCCCTCTCCCTCTCCCTCTCCCTCTCCCCCTCTCCCTCTCCCTTTTCCCCCCCCTCCCCCTCCCATTCAGTTTCGTAGCCAGCATTGAGAACACAGTCTCCTCCACTTCCCGCTCCTCCCCGCCTCTCCCCTCTCCTGCAGTCTTTAATGACTAAAATGTTTACCTAAAGCTGCTCCTCCCCCTCCTCGTAGTAAAAGCTGCATTGTCTCACTTAGCTACTCTCTTCCTCAATATTACACAATCAGATCAGTCTTGTAGGCTGATGGTATGCCAGTCGGCGCTGCACGGGCACAGGGTCAGAGAGCACAAATTCCTCTTCTGACTTATCTTACATACGTCAGAAGGAATCTGGGCCCCTCCTGCTTGGCTCCCTTAGCTCGGAATAAGGAGAGGAGAGGTGACATGTGACTGACTGCTATTTCAAACGGAAAAAAGTTTTTTTCCATTAAAAAAAAAAAAAAAACACACTGCACTGCTAAGAGAGCAAAGTAATAGATGTTCAAACAATTTGGCCCACTTGAGTTTACAACCACTTTAAGCCAACAAAGTAATACATTGTACATTTTTTTTTTAAAGAAAAAACAAGACTATGTTTGTGACATTGACATGCAAAAATATTTTTTTGATGCAATAATTTTGACCAGTGTTTAAAAAATAGTGTTTATGGTTAATAAAAAGTATCTGTTTTAGCATGTCATTTGACCTGTTTGTTATGACACTACAATTGTGATTCTGGTGCAAAGCAATGCAAAGTTGTTTACAAATAAAACAAAAGGGTTTTTTTCTATTTATTAATTGTAAATCTTAATATTTAATAAAATGGAAATAAAGAAAAGTCAGCGGGAAAATAAAAGATGAAGAAAGGAGTTAATTAGGGTTGATTGGCGTAAACCAAGGGGTTAAATAGTGACTTTTTTTTAAAAAAAAAACCTTTTTCTTCTTAACTTGTCAGATTGCCTTACCCTGACATCATCTGCAGAACGAAGGTCATCCCTTTGATCTGCAGATGACTAATAATGTTATCGCTTTATTTTGCATTGAACAGTATTTAAAAGACACTGTGCCATACTGCCTTTTTGTGGCAGAAGCAGCAGCAACTGCTAGAGCTGCTGTATTCAGACAGCAACTTCCGGCTTTTAATTTAAAGGTCAAAAATTGCCGGAAAATAGGATGGGTGGCACAGCAGTGGACCAAAAGGACAGAAGAAGAGAAAACTCTCTTTAACCCAATACTATGACCACATATGACCTCTAAATAAAATAAAAATTGTTAATCTAAAATAAAATTCTCTTTGCAGCCAGATAAGTTATTTTCTGGACCTTATAAAGTAAACCCTAACTGAATGACATTTAGTTTGTCAAAGCACTATGTTATGAGCAGTTTATTTTCATAAAATACTGCTTCTACCTGTGGGTTTTATTTTTTTGCCTTTGTTGTATCTCATGCTGTTGAGTTTCTGAAGCCTTTTTCATCCACTTTCCATCTGTAGCCCTGAGGACCTTGGTGCTGCAGGACAGTAGTGCTAACCACAAAGCCCACTATGTGTCTGATCTTTGCCTGTTTTAAATACTTCCACATTTCGTGGATTTGCTGGGGATCATTTTCAAGATCTTTTTTCAGTTCACCTTGCTCGCAAATGGTCTCACACTTATTAAGCATACCTTGATAAATTATAGTTGACTCGATGGCTGCAAACTGCACAGGCCATGAAGCACCAAAGCAACCCCAAAACATAACCTTTTCACCACCATGATTTGCAGTTGGTATAAAGCTTTTTGTGCCAAACTGTCTGCTGTTACTGTGGCCAAACATCTCAATTTCTAAAGCTGGGTATACATGCACCAAAATTTGGCTGACTGAGCAGAAACAATGCAATGCAATCTGACATTTGAATCTCTAGAAATTATTTTTCTACTCCAAAAATCTTTGCCAAATTCAATCCGATGGAATAGGAATTCACTAAAAAGTTGTCTAATCCTGTAGTTGGTGCTGCGGTATCAGTCTTAAAAAAACATCTCACTGTACCAATTTAAGATGTTGCTTCATTCAAAGATTATGCAAATGGAAAGTTTGAGACGCTTTGAAAAGCCCTCTTTACTCTTGCAGGCCCATCCATGCAACCAGCTTTCGCTGCAATTTCAGTATGTCAAACTGTAGCAAACTAGACTAGGGCAATGTGAACAGCCAACATGAATCCTGTATTCCAGGACCATGTTGTAACAGAGCACTTACCGTCTGCTTTGAGGATACCCTAGAATGTGTGATGACACAAATCTCTAGAATCTCCAATAACGTGTGCAGAATCTTGTGGCTAAAATACTAGACAGCTAATGCTGCCTGCAAAAAGCACCTCACAAATATGCCCTTTTCAGGGCAGATGTCTTTTTTGGGAATCTAGATCACAGGTTATCTAGATCAGTGGTTCTCAGCCCTGTCCTCGAGTACCCCCAACAGGCCATGTTTTGGGAATTTCTCTTAGATATAGCTGTCCAAAATACCAAGCCATTTAAAGCACCTGTTGAAGATAAAGGAAAATCTGCAAACATGGCCTGTTGGGGGTACTTGAGGACAGGGTTGAGAACCACTGATATAGATGACCACTTTCTCCTGAAGGGTTCATCTCCTTTACAGCTGTCTGCATATGTCCACAGGGCAGTTCAAATGCTCCAGGTCTGCAGTTGCGTTAACAATTTCCAAGTATCTGCTCTTCAGCCTTTTTCGTTACCTGGGATACTTGGGTCCTGTACTGGACCCATCCCAAGCAAGTTTTCCTTCCAGAGAGAAAATGTTTTTCTCTTTTAGAGCTCACGCTCAAGAACTGAGGTCAAAGAGACATCCCACGATGAGATTTTCCATGCGAATCCAAGACCTCATGGTAACCACCTTGAGGCTATACCATTTGCTCAATTTGATTTGAGGCCTCTCCAACACATCTTGTCAACCTGAAATAAACATGCTCCTCCCTTTTGATCCACCCATGCTCCTGTCCAGCCAAGCAAGGAATTCCCTAACTCAGTGGATCCAAAACCCAATCTTAGCAATAGTAGTCTTTCCTTCCCTTTCAATTGAAAGTGATAACTAAAAGTCTTTCCTTTCCTTATCAATTGAAAGTGATAACTGATGCCAGGTTAATGAGGACTGTTCCAGTCCCTCATGTTCCAGGGAACATGGCCACCTGTATAAGCCAAGCTCTCTATCAACATCTTTGAGCTCAGGACAATACAAATGACTCTGCAACAATGAATCCCCACCCTTAAACGAGGACACCCAGTCAGGAAATTCCACAGCTGTGGCATACATCATGCAGCCTTGAAGGAAGCAAGCCAGATAATCTCAGATGAAAACTCTCACTGTCCAGCAATCTCTGCGGTCCACATCCCAGGATTGAACAGCTGGAAAGTGGACTACCTAAGCCACCATCATCTGAATCAAGGGCATTGAGCCTTTCGCCTAGACATCTTCAATCCAATATGTCAGAAATAGGGGACTCTGGGGGCGTGGCTGAGCTGGCGGCCTGAAAGGACGTGTGTGAGAGGAGCTCCGCTCCCAATCGCCTAAACTATCCGAAAATTAATCCTCCATTTGACTAACAGATACGGGAGGTAGCTGGGGCATGAGAAGAAACAAATCGGGCCCGGGTAGGAAGGCTAAACAAGCCCCTAAACTAGCCCAGCAGCAACAACAACAACAGCGGCCCGCCATAGACTGCGCGCACGTGGCATCTCAAGCCAACATGGCGGATCCAGCGACGGCAGAGGAGGACCGCTTCCAGGCCCTAATGCAGGCGATAACTGGATGCCAGACGACCCTCACAGCAAAAATCGACAACCTACAGACAGAATTTGGGCTGTTACGGAGGGACATGGAGAAGATGAGAGGACGAATGGGAGAGGCTGAACGTAGGATTGGTGAGACGGAGGATTCCATTCGGGACCAGAGGGCCTCTATTCACACACTGCAGGTCAGGGTGAAGACACTGGAGTCTAGGGCGGAAGATGGCGAGAACAGAAGCCGACGGAACAACCTACGGCTCGTGGGATTACCAGAGGGAGCTGAGGGCCAAGATCCCGCGGCCTTCACGGAACATCTGCTCCGCACCCTGCTTCCGCAGGCCCAGTTCTCCCCGCACTTCGTGATTGAGAGAGCCCACCGAATGCCTCCTGTACGAGGCCCCCCGGGATCTCCTCCGCGCACGTTTATATTTAGACTCTTGAATTTCCGAGACCGGGACCTGGCACTACGAGAAGCCCGCAAAGTTCCTGAACTGCGCTTTGACAACACGAAGCTAATGCTGTTCCCGGACTATTCTATTGACACACAACGGCTCAGAAGGACCTTTGACCACGTTAAGGCACAGCTTCGCACAAAAGGGCTTAAGTATAGCATGCTCTTTCCTGCTCGCCTCCGGGTAATTGACGGTGAATCTACTCGCTACTTCACCTCCCCAGAGGATGCCTCTCAATGGCTGGACGGCCTTCCCCGTGCCCGGTAATGTATAAGTTTCACCGTTGTTCCAGTGTAGACCGATGTTTCCTGCTCTCCCTCCCCAGCTGCCCTCTGTCTCCCCTGGCTTCTTCACATTAGAGCGCCAAGAATTATTACGATCACAGTTTTTTTTGCCTGCTGTCTGACCTTCCTCCTCCAGAAAAACGGATGGTGACCACCCAAATCCGTTAACATGATGGAAGGATAAGACTGTAACTTACATTACATCTCCAGATACCACACCCGGACGAAGATAACACGATGAGATACTTAACCCTGCCTGACGCAGCCATGCGAGGGAAAACTCTTTCCTGGGGTAATGGAGTGAGGAGACACGGTGCTTTTCTCCTGTCTGGAATAGCTACACTGGCTAGTACCGAAGTGAATGACTTCAGAGCACGGTAGACGCTCGCCTCCATGCTCTCTCCTTTGGCTATACAATTTTTCCTTCCCAATCGATACTTGAACGGCTGGGACAAGACAACACTTTGCAGGGCCGACGCAATTAACCTACTACTTCATTTCTGCAAGGTTGCTTTGCGGCCAACTCATAACTTGATAAATGATGGGAGGGAATAATGCTTGAGCGGGACCGGAATCTGCTGGAATAATACGATGCAGCTCTCAGGGACTTATATGTCATCGCCACTGCTGGGGGGATAGACTGTTCTCCCTACATACGTGAGGTCTGCACTGGCTCATTAATGAAGTATATGCCCCTGGTTTCTACTAGGTGATTTTTTATTTTCCAGCTCAACTTTGCCTCACAAACTATACATTTGATAAATTTTAATGCTGATATATTGGTTGGTAGAAGCTCCTCCCCTCTGGGGGATATACATGCCGGTGGAAATACTAGGGGGCTAAACTGTTCTCCTTATACCTGCGGATGTTAGAAGGGGGGGTATAACTATATGTATAACTACAAAGATGAAGTATGTGCCCCTAGCTCAGACTAGGTGGGTTTTTTCTTTTATTTTCAAGCCCAACTTTGCTCTGCAAATAATGCACTAGCAAAGCTCTAACATTGTTATTTACCTTGCAAGAGTGTGCTCTCTCTGAGGGAATTGCATGTCCTGAACACTGCCACAAAGGAGTGAACTATTCTCCTGTTATCTGCAAAGGCTACCCTTAGTAAATACTCAAGCCTGTGCCTCTAGTTTAAACTAGATGTTTCCTTCCCCCCCTTGACTTAGCTTATCTTTGTCTCACGGGTTTTGTCCTTGGGAGGGGGGGGGAAAGTTTAAATGTTAATGGATGGTCTTGTAACAGTTTCCTTCCTTTTGGAGATTTGCATGCCAGTGACACTACTAGGGGGATAGACTCACTACCTATATATATGGCTGGTAAACTGGTCAAACAACGAAGTATGTGCCCCTAATCTCTATTAGGTGTTTTTTTATTTTTAAGCCTGATTCTGTCTTACAAACTATGCATTAGAAAACTCCAAATGTCGCTATAATGCTTTGAAAGAGTTGTTTTCTTTTGTACTCCCCTGTTGCTGTAGGCGTGGGAGCGGAGATCTCCAATCTTGAGAAAAGTTGTAACACCTGTGCGAGGAAAGGTCGCCTGCCTCTCCATTGCTCTCATAGGAGACTCTCCTACAGTATAATGGGATCAGTTTGGGATACAAGCACTCCGAGTTCCCCAACGGATGTGCGGGGAGGGGGGGGTTGGGTTTCTGGGTTACGGTTGTTCCCCTCTTTTGTTAGTTTTTTCCTTTATTTCCTTTTTTGTTCTTGGTTTACTCAGATTGATACGACTATAAGCAGTGGTCTACTTGGGTTTATCTTTTTTGGCCCGTGGTCTATTTCGGGCCCGCTGATCAAGATGTTACGAATGAATTACTGTCTACTGGCGGGTGTGTGTCCCACTCTGGGTCGGTCCTGCCAACACTCCCATCCCCAAACATTACTATTTCTAATGCTATGGCACCTCTGAGAATTATATCATGGAATGTTAGGGGTCTAAATGATAAAATAAAGAGAACCCTGGTTATGACATATTTAAAAAAATATAACCCACACATATGCATACTTCAGGAGACCCACCTGGTGGGTAGAAGAGTCCTTGGTCTTAAAAAACCGTGGATAGGACACTCCTACCATTCGTCATACTCAGGTTACGCCAGGGGAGTTAGTGTATTAATACACAGATCCCTGTCCTTTACCCTACTTGCTGTCAGGACTGACCCGGAGGGCAGATTTGTTTTAATACATGCTGTAATAGATACTGTTGAGATGCTAATTGTGGGTGTCTATGTGCCCCCTCCGGCCACTATGGCTCTCCTTAAATTCTTGACCCCTGTGCTTGCTTCATATTCCACGGATAACCTGGTTATAGCCGGAGATTTCAATATGGTTCCGAACCCGTCCGTGGATAGATTGAATTCAGGGACGGGCTCTGACTCTTCCCTCAGTAGGTGGGCTACCCTGTATGGATTGGTGGATGTATGGAGGTGGAAGTATCCAAGAGATAGAGCATTTACCTGTCAATCTGCCTCATACCGTACACTATCCAGGATAGACTTGATTTACATCACTGGGGGGCTGCTCTCTCGTGTAATAGAAACGGAAATGCTCCCTAGGGGCATATCGGATCACTCCCCTATGCTTCTTACTTTGCAAACACAGACCCCCCCATCAGAGAGACTATGGAGGTTGTCCCGTTACTGGATCTCAGAGGAAAGTGTTGCGACAAGCATAGACACATCTATAGCAGATTTCTGGACATTTAATGCTGGCTCCTCGGTGCTGCCTATTAGGTGGGATGCCTTTAAGGCACAT
Organism: Lithobates septentrionalis; assembly: GCA_037952835.1. NCBI lineage: Eukaryota > Metazoa > Chordata > Amphibia > Anura > Ranidae > Lithobates > Lithobates septentrionalis. The sequence continues at coordinate 408,192 of JBBDGP010001816.1, read as the reverse complement.
ACTCGGGGAAGCTACCAGACCGCAATTTCCCTTGCCAGACGTGACGCCAGGGTCTCCATTGAGGAAGCTGAGAATAAGGCACAAGACCTCGAATCCCGATACATACAGACACAGAACCCACTCACCCTGTCTGATATGCAGGCGGCACACCATGAGGTGATGCTCCTCCGAGTAGCGGGAGCTAAAAAACAACAGCTGACACAGACACAACGTATATTTGAACAGGGCGAAAAGACAGGTCATCTGTTGGCATGGTTGGCGAGGGAACAACAGCCTGCGTTCACCATAGCCCGTATTAAAACTGACGATGGGAACTCGGTGACAGACCCAGTTGCTATCAACACCTGTTTTGCCACGTACTATAAGTCTCTATATTCCTCTAGGGCGGGCTACTCTGCGGAGGAGTTGGACTCCTTCCTTAGTCAGCTCACCTTCCCTACACTTGATGAAGAGACCAGAGACTGTTTAGATGCTCCCATCTCCTTAGAGGAGGTGAAACAGGCCATAGGCGAACTTCAGGTTGGGAAGACTCCGGGCTCGGATGGCCTCCCTCCTGAATTTTATAAACAACACGGGGAGCTAATGATACCCAAAGTGCACGAGATGATTACGGGGACCCTGGAGGAATCTACACTACCGCCGTCCATGACGGAGGCAATTATAGTGGTCATACCTAAACCGGGTAAGGATCCTGAGCTTTGCACCTCATACCACCCCATATCTTTAATTAATGCAGACGCTAAGATACTTGCCAAGATCCTAGCTAGAAGACTTAATGGAGTCATACATAATTTGGTTCATGAAGATCAAACTGGCTTTATGCCAGGTAAGGGGACAGACATTAACCTTCGTAGACTATACACAGTCTTGGGTGCCGAGGAATACCTGACAGAATCTGACGCAGTGGCCTCCCTGGATGCTGAGAAAGCATTCGACTCAGTAGAGTGGTGTTATCTATGGGAGGTCCTGCGTCGGTTCGGCCTCGGTCCCAAATTTATATCCTGGATACAGACCCTTTATACCTCTCCACGGGCTAGGGTTCGTACGGGAACGACGATCTCGCCACCCTTCTACCTGCACAGGGGTACCAGGCAGGGCTGCCCACTCTCCCCTGCTCTGTTCGCCCTGGCCATAGAACCAATGGCAATCCTTCTCCGATCCTCCCCTTCAGTTACCGGAATTATGATTGGTACGGTACTCGAAAAGATATCCCTATACGCGGACGACACCCTGCTGTACCTTAGGAATACCAGCGATTCCCTGGGGGCTGCCCTGTCACTTATTAACACTTTTGGTGGGTTCTCTGGCGTTTGTATTAACTGGACCAAATCGGTAATTTTTGCATTGCGCCCGGGGAAAGACTCGATACCTGTTAGTACTCCCCTCAGAATAGTCTCCCAATTTAGGTATCTGGGAATAGAAATACACAGAGATTTTGCGCAGTTTATTCCCCTCAACCTATCCCCTATATTGTCTACTCTGACCCAAAAATGCATCACTTGGAAAACACTGCCCCTAACCCCAGTAGGCAGAGTGAACTTGATAAAAATGTCCATACTGCCAAAGTTTCTCTATGTCTTCAGACAGACACCGGTACACATACCGAATACCTTTTTCAAAAAAATTGACACCGTGATTACTGCATTTATATGGAACGGTAGCATACCTAGAATCTCTAAATCCACTTTACAACTCCCTCTGACGTTGGGGGGACTTGCCTTACCGTGCTTCCAAAAGTACTATTGGGCGGCGGTGTTGGTTACCCTCCGATGGTGGATGTCTGAGGAACCAGCGAACCCTGCTTCCACGTTGGAGGCGGCTTTGCTGGGTTCATACTCAGAATTGAGAAACCTGATACACAGAGGACCCAGATCTAACTCTGGTATTACCACCTCAATGAAAACCACTTTGAAGGTTTGGGAGACGGTTAGGGGCAAGATCAGGGGGGCGGACAGCTGGTCCCCCCGCACTCCCCTGTGGGGGAACCCGCGGTTGTCGCACTTCCAGACTATCCCGGACCCTGTGCTATGGGCCCGTTACGGAATAACCACTGTGGCGGACATAGTGTCAAGAGATGGCCTACTTCCCTTTGATGCCTTAAAACAACAAAAGAGACTACCCAATAACATGTTTTTCAGATACCTACAGCTCCGACATGCCTACCACTCCCAATTTCCCACTCCCCCGACACTCATAACTACTGGGCTTGAGCGACTGTTGGGCGACGAGGGTGAAGGAAAGATCCTATCCAACCTATACGCGGCCCTGGCGGGCCTAGACACATCTAAAGTCTCACAACTGCTTTTGGTTTGGCAGAAGGATATACCTTCGCTTGCTGATGACGACTGGGAGGAGGGTATCCAGCAATACTTGCCCCTAGTGATCTCTGCCAGGGACAGATTCACCCAGCTAAAATTTTTGCACAGAGCCTACTTCTCCCCTCAGCGTCTAGCCAAAATATACCCCACTAATAACCCGATGTGTCCCAAGTGTGCGGCGGAGGAGGGCTCCTTCTTCCACATGGTATGGTCTTGCCGATATACACAGGCGTTCTGGAGAGGCGTAGTTAATACGTTAAATCGAATTGGCAAATTAAAAGTCCCCTGTGATCCAATACCCTTACTGCTTGGAATAGTTGACACACTAGATACATCCCGAGCTAAAAAACTCTTTATATTCTACGCAGCCTTCTATGCTAGAAAGGCGCTCCTGCTACATTGGAAAGGATCCGCCTCCCCATCAATAGGCTTTTGGAAAAATCTCATTAATAAAGCATTGCCGATATATAAGCTAACGTATTTAAGTCGCAACTGCCCAAAAAAATTTGGGAAAATCTGGGATCCCTGGATAGGTGCGGAACATCTAGAGTTGGAATGAGTTAACACGTGGGCGCGGGACTCCCCTTTCTTCACAATGGGCGTATCGACTCTGACTGATGTTAATTATTTACATACCACTGATCCCCATGATGGGTCAGTTGTGGATCGGGGGAGCCCCCCTGGGCCTATATAGTATATAGCTATATTTTACACGAAGCTGAAGTTACTAGTATAATATTGAGGGAGAGACGGGGAGGTTATAGAGGGAACGTAGCCACAAAATTCTCAATTCATGTGTACCCCCCCCCCCCCCCCCCCATCATTGTTCCTACTGACCTATTTGTTGTATTTTCATAGATATATATGTGTTGTGGGATTTGTTTTGTAACATCTGCTGCTAAACTTCTGTACTCCTTGTACTGTAACCACTGCAAAATGTTTCATCTGTATGTTTTTGTTTTTATTTTTTTGCTTTTATTAAATAAAAAACTTTATGTTAAAAAAAAAAAAAAGAAATAGGGGACTCTGGCTGTGTAGCCCTCCTAGCCTCCAGATTCAACAACAAACTACCTCTGTGGCCAGGACCAAGGATCCTCTAGTGTTGGCTTTGGATGTCTTAATAAATCCCTGGTTTCAGTTTAGACTAATCTATGGCTTTCCTCCAGTGCAAATTCTACCTCATCTGCTCAAAATGATAGAGCAAGAGAGGAAGAAGTTAATTCCCATTGCAACAGACCCTGAAGTACATGGTACAGAGACCTACCTACTCGTACTTCTAGCAGACAACACCTGGCCTCTTCCCAACAGGCCAGATCTGCTATCTCAGGGCTCTTTATGCCATCTTGCCTTAGTCTCTGGATTTAATGATTTAATGGCATGGTAATTGAAACCCAAGTCTTAAAAGATGAAAGAGCCTGTTATTCCTACCTTGCTGAAAGCATAAAAAGCTACTTCCAGATACATCTACTATCATACCTGCCAGTCATCCTTTCCCTAGGGTGAACACAGGCAATTCAGTCACAGAGATCTCTCTGTGCTGTGCATCCTGGCCTTTCTACAATCAGGTCTTCACCCAAACTTGACTGTGACAAACCCAACCGGGACAGGGGCTTTTGGAGAGGACTAGGGGCTAGCCTTCTACCCACTGATTATGGCCAATGGAGGAGACCAGGGATTTTGTCTACTTCTCCCAGTCAGAGCATGGAAAAGAGCTCAGTTCAGCCTCTGATGCCATGGAGAGAGCAGATCCATCTCTAATAATGTACAACATTATGTGATGAACGCTGAGAGCGAGACTTGGATTAACTCTCTGAATAAAGACAATAACGCTTACCTTTTGGAGTGGATGGAAAGGTATAATATTAATCTTGCACAAGTTATTGGTCGGAGGAAATATGGTGGCCCTCCTGCAGACTGGGTTGGGGGAGCTTCACTTGGGACAGAAATACAGTATTTATCAACAATCACCCTCAAATCTATGAAGATAAATGAATTTCACTTTTTTCAAACAGCTGAAACATTGTATGAGTTTTGTCCTATGATGACTTGTCTAGTGGACAGATTACACAAGTGAAAGCTTGTTAATGAGATTTGGACAGCCGGGGTCTTTCTGGGGAACTGGTGCCAAACAGTGGGAACTGACCTGAGTCACCTAGGCTTGTCTATGTGACTAATTGTTAGCTTAATGTTAGTACTGTTAATTAGATCACGGTTTGTTTATTTGGCTGTTCATTAGATGTACTGATGAGATTACTGTTTTGTAATGTGATCAAGCTCTTACCTGATTTTGTATAGTATATATTCTGTATAAATTTACAATAAAGTCAGTTCCAGTTTGCACCTAAGCTAGTGTCGTCTAGTTCTTGGGTGCAATACTCAGCTATATTACCTTGTTCCTGGTTCCAGAGTGGAGAAAGCTGTACCTTTGCGGAGGCACCCAAGCAGGGTGCCAGGTGGCCCGTCACATTGACATTAGGCACTCTGAAAGGACAAGTTATGGCCTTGTATATTCTTTTTCAAAGACTTCTGGCTTTGTTCTACCTTGTGAAAACATTCTATTCAAGGTCTATCTATGCTGGGATGTCAACTTGGTTCTCTCAGCCCTGCAGAAACCACCCTTTTGCAGGAGGATCATCCAAGGGAATATCCCCGATGGGTTTAAAGTGGCCTTTTTGGCTGCTATTATGTTTTTCAAATGTGTCTCTGAGTTGGTGGCTCTGTCTTGTAAGGAGCCATTCCTCATTCACAATGACAAGGTTGTCTTGCACTCAACGACCACCTTTTTTTCCCAAGATGGCATCAGTCTTCCACCTCAATGAGGGCATAGTCATACCGTCCTTGTGCTCTGCTCCAAAGCATCTCTCTTCATTGCCTGGACGTATTCGGAGCCATTAGAGTTTGCCTCAAAGCAACAGCTGCGATCACAAAGACCAATTAAATATTTGCAAAGGCCTTCTTGAGGAGTGGCTTTTTTTTTTTTTGAAACCCTTCCATACAATCTGAGAATACATTGAGAAGTTGTGATATTTTTGTCACATGCACACAATGACCACTCTGTCATAAATTCTTACAACTGCTTCACAGTTGCTGTAGGCCTCTTGGTAGCCGCTCTGACCAGTGAGAACTCACCAAAAATTGTTGACCCCTTTCATCCAAAATTAAGTCAAATAGTGCTCCTTCCAAACAGCACTATGCTCCTTTTAAAGTGGTTGTAAACCTCATTGAATCTGAGCAAAGCACATAGAGCTTTGGAGAGAGCTAAGTAAACACTACAGATATATATGTTCTTTCTCTCTGGTGCTTCTTTCCTCTGTTATCAGCATGAGTCAATTCTGTAGGAGGATTTGTTTCATCTCTGAGTATCATCTGAGGCTGTTCACTTCAATGGGTATATGTAAAGGTTTACAACCACTTTAAGGCTGTTCCATCATCCTGACTCAGCATCACACCCAGCATTCACCATGTCATGGTTCATAGACACTCCAGGCGTATGGCAGTCCCAGCACACTACACTGCACACTTTGTAGGAAGTTTTATCAGAAGAGTAAAAGGTAGCCCCAGGCAGAGGAGAATGCAGAAACACTACTATGGTGTGACTATGGAGGGAGAGGAGGAATAGCAGCAGCCTGTCACCCCTAGGCTTGTATGAATCAGATAAGACAGTAGAAGCACAGTCTAATCCATTTTCCTAGGCTGACAGTGGCACAAATCTCAGCTCTCATTCATTATTTGGGAATGTCTCGGGGTCTAGGAATACTTTGCCTGTGTACAGTACGATTAAGAAAACAGGAATTTTGACTTGCCAGTATATTACATGTTTTGGAGTGCATTACTTGACACTGGTCACCATCCCTTCTTTGATTCGATGATTACTCTGCTTCAAAACTGAGGAATCCGAGTGGGGTTATTGGGGATGTCACGAAAGCTTTGCCAGTGTCCAATCGCCGGAATTTACGAGTCTATAACCCAGGTTTTATGATTACTTTTGTGTCCTGTACTATACACCAAGTTATGTAATTTACAGGTAAGTCAAAATTCAAAGTTACATAGTTGGTGAGGTTGAAAAAAAAGCACAAGTCCATCCAGTTCAACCTATGATGTGTGTGTGTGACTGCATTTATGTCAATAGTACATCAAATACCCTTGTATGTTGTGGTCGTTAAGGTGCCCATCTAATTTAGTTTTTTTTAAATTATCGATGCTCCCAGCTGATACCCCTGCTTTTGTAAGAGAATTCCACATCTTTACCACTCTCACAGTAAAGAACCCTCTACGCAGTTTAAGGTTAAACCGCTTCTCTAATTTTAGTGAATGTCCGTGTGTCTTTTTAAATTTCCTTTCACTGAAAAGTTTTTTTCCCTATGCTAGGATCACCAGTATGGTATTTATACATCAATACCATAAACCCTCTCAAGCGTCTCCTCTCCAGAGAGAATAAGTTCACTGCCTGTAGCCTTTCCCCATAGCTGCTGTCCTCCAGCCTCTTTTTTAGCTTTGTTGCGCTTCTCAGGACTCTCCAGTTTCAGCACATCCCTCCTGAGGACTGGTGCCCAGAACTAAACGGCGTACTCAAGATGCAGCCGGACCAGAGTCTTGCAGAGTGGGAGAATTATTGTTTTATCTCTAGAATGAATCCCTCTTTTGATGCATGCAGATATTCTGTTGTCTTTGCTTGCAGCAGCCTGGCATTGCCTGCCATTGCTGAGCCTGTCATCTACTAGGACCCCCAGGTCCTTTTCCATGCTAGATTCCCCCAGAGGTTCTCCCCCTAGAGAGTAACTAGTATTCATATTTTTGGCACCCAAATTCATTAGCTTACATTTTTCAACATTAAACCTCATTTGCTATGTACTTGTCCACCCCATTAATTTGTTTAGGTCTTCTTGACCTAAAATGTAGATGATGTAGGTCCTGCAAATCGTTTATGAATAAATGAAACAGATCCTTGGGGGACCCCACTTTCCACACCAGACCAATCAGAGTACTTGCCATTTGTCACCCCCCTTTGGACAAACCCCTGTAGATGGTTTTCAATCCATGTACTCACCCTATGGTCCATGCCGATTGACCTTTGTACAGCAAACGTTTGTCGGGAACTGTATCAAAACATTTGCAAAATCCAGATACACCATCTACAAGCCTTCCTTTATCTAGATGGCAGCTCACTTCTTCATAGAAGGTTAATAGATTGGTCTGGCATGAACGATTTTTCATGAATCCATGCCAATTGCTGCTATTGACATTGCTATTTGCATGATGTTATGCATTCTGGATTACTATTGTACTATCGTTACATGTTGTACTCGTTTTACCTGTTTGTACCCAGTGGCAATCAACCTCAATACAAACTATTTAACAACAAGATTCCATAATGTCCACCTTTCATTCTTTTGCCACCACACGCTTCATATAAAGTCCCACCCCCTTGATTTTGCTCCCCTTTTCTTGACATTGACAGGGATGGAAATATGTGACCCTACCTGGCCACATTTTCCCAAGGGATGGAACAGTTGGCCTTACCAGGCCACAGGTTCACTCAAAGTCCCTTAAACCCCCATTTTTAATTTGAGAATACATAGACGAAAAGTCCATGTACATTCGCTGAATGAAAGAATGTTTGAAATTTTAACTTGTTTTTAACATTCTGTTTTTAAAACCAATGTAATTTCTGAACGAAAACCATATACACCGTCTGAAAATTCCATTGACCAAGAAGTTCCCTATTATCTCCAAATCTTTCCATCACTGTAGTTGAAAATGAACGTCGACCCGACCCCCACGAACGATTAGAAAATCGAACGAACACTCCTAAAACGAAAATTTGATCTCTGAGTCTGATGATATCCACCAGACTCACCCCCAACAGTACACGCACCATACATCCTCCAACAGCATATCTCTCCTCTAATAGTCCACACAATACATCTCCAACAGTACACACAGTATATCTCTTCTGTCTGCCACTCCCAGAGTGGACCCGACACCCAGCTCCCTAACCATATAGTTGGTTATTTACACTCACCACTGCATAGAGATATCTAAGAATAAATTGCCCCCTTCCTAAACTCTACATACCAACCAAATCATACACCACACTTTCTTCCAAGGCCATTAGTCAAAACAACAATTGGCCAACCAATCTACCACGAAAACAATCGTCAGTTGCAGCCCTAATTCATATCATTCTGTATGACCTAGGCTCCATTTCCACGAATGCGATTTGTCATGCGACTTTGGACACAAAGTCGCATTACAAGTCGCAGCCCATTGAAAGCTGCGACTATGAAAAGGTACCTGCACCACTCTCTGATGTGACTCTGGACGCGACTCCAACCCAGACTGTAAATTTGGATCAAAGTCGCACTCAAAGCCACACCAAAGTCGCACCGCACAGTCACACTCTAAATCATGCGACTTTGGAGTTGCACCAGTGGAAACGTAGCTCTATGCCCACCGGTGTGTTTCAATCACAACGATTGGCCTAATGTCATTCAAAGGGTCAACTAAACTTGCTTTTTGGCAGAGAGGCACATATGCTTTTCCACTGCCTCCAAGATTCAAAATGGAGCCCTCATCATTCGCACTTACAATTTAATTTTATATATACACAATATTCAAAATCAGTGTCATCAGAATATTCACATAGACAAAAGGTGAAAAAAATAAAGTTCTGAGAAATTTGTTAGTCTGAGTATTCAGAGACAGGTGAAAACAAAAGACACAAAAAAATGCTTAGCGTTTCTGGAGTTAGGACTGTATAGACCAGCTCTGTCTTCCATACACGAACTAACATTCACCCAAACGTTAAACTTCCTCACACCCGGGCACCATCTGACAAGGCTAAGTTTACCTACTAAACAGCAAACTGGATGATGCAGTGGAGGCGGGATTGTTGACAAAACGAGAATATGAATATCTGTCCGTAGATGACTTTAATATCCCTACCTTCTACTGCATCCCCAAGGTGCACAAGTCCCTTGAAAAGCCACCCGGGAGGCCAATTGTCTCTGCAATTCGCGGGCCCCTGGATAGGATTGGGAAATATCTTGATTCCCTCCTAAAAGATATGGTGGGTGAGCTCAGGTCATACGTACAAGACACACGTCATGTGCTGGCTCAGATTGCCGACCTGGAAATTAAAGGGGAGGCATGGTTGGTCAGCATTGACGTTGAATCACTATATACGTCAATTCTGCATGAATGTGGAATTGCACCAGTCAAGGGCTCCCTTGATAGAAGCTTTCCACAGTTTGGTCCTCAAAATGAATTTCTAATGAACTTTTGCAATTTGCCCTCAATAACAACTTCTTTCAATTTGCCTCACGGTTCTAACAACAGATTGAAGGCACCTCGATGGGGGCGGCATGGGCACCTGCGTACACGTGTCTCCATCTGGGCAGCTGGGAAGAGGAGGAAGTTTTCTGTCGTCCAATGTACCTCGGCCACGTACATACGTGGCTGAGGTACATTGATGACGTGTTGGTCGTATGGACAGGCGATATTGACTCCCTCCATGAGTTTATTAACGAACTTAACGCTAATGAGCCTAATATACGCCTGACTTACGTGTACGACCAATTTCAGCTGTCATTTTTGGACCTGGTTATCAGATTGGAAGATGGTAAGGTCAGTACATATACTTATCGGAAAGAGACGGCGGCAAATACTTTGCTGCAAGCTGACAGTCATCACCCTCCCTGGTTAGAGAATGGAATTCCCACAGGGCAATTCATGAGGATAAAGCGCAATTGTTCTAATATTACCGACTTACGGAGGGAGTCGAAAGATCTGTATGTGAGATTCCGGGAGAGAAGATATTCTCACAGGCAGATCCGAAATGCCAAACGCAAGGCTGCGGTACGAACTAGAGAAAGTCTCAAAGATCATAATTTAAAAGCACAAAAGGCAATTGAATCAGGCCCGGTGAGATTGATTACTGCATACGGCGCCCAATGGGGCTCTGTGCGCAAAAACTTAGGGAAACATTGGAGTATTCTAATGAATAACAAAGGTCTGGCAAACATTGTGGGCGACGGGCCCAAAATGGTGGCGTGTAAATCTAAGAACTTGGGGGACATCCTCATCCACTCAGAGTTCACCAGACAGCAGGATCCCACCTGGCTGTCTGAGTACCCGCGGCATAAGGGGATGGTACCATGTACAAAATGTCAAGTGTGTCCCTTTGTCGAGAGGACTAATGTTTTTATGGTCGCTATGGAACAAAAGGAATACGAAATTAGGGACTTGATCGACTGTTCCACCACCAAGGTGGTCTATATGATTACCTGTCCTTGTCCCAAAATTTATATCGGTAAGACCAAGAGAGCCCTTAAGGTCAGGATAGGGGAACACTTGAGGGATATTAGAAGGGAGAGGGAGAAAGTTTTGGAGAAGGAGAAAAAGGAGGAGAGACCGGTGGCTAAACACTTTGTGCAGTACCACCAGGGTAAAACTGACGGACTGAAGGTAAAGGGTATTTATACCCTAAAGTTACCAGCAAGGAGGGGGGACTTCAACCGCATCCTATTGCAGAAAGAAAAGTGGTGGATATATACTTTAAAGTCCCTCGCACCTCTGGGCATGAACACTGAGCTTAATATGCAACCATTTTTGGACCAATGAAACTTGCCCATATCAGGGTGTGACTTTGTCCTGCTTTCCTCTCCTCTCTTCTTCATTTCACTTCTTCTCCAGCATCTTTAGATCACCATTGATTTAGTGGCCCTCCCTCTCCCCCTTTTCTCCCGGAGTTTTAACTTTTCCTCTACCTGTACCGATTTGGTCTTGCCAGCCCTCCTTTCTCTCCTTCTCTATCCCCTCCTTATTCCAGTTTCTTTCCCCTTGGATCTGGTGATGATAGTATTTATCTTCATCAGTATATTTTTGTTTATTTTTTATGTTTGTCTTCTATGTTTGATGTTTATGTTGATTCAAAGGGGTAAAAAGATGGTGTGAACTGCTAGCTACAAAATGCTCCTCATAAATTTATGCAAGGGTTAGCTAAGCTGTATCTACGAAAACTACCTGGAAAGCATAGACCTGCAACAGATATACGGAAGAAACCTACCCGAGCTTCCTTTCTAGCTTGTCCCAGTTATACTTATCAATGGAGAAAATAGTAGGAGGAGGGGCGACTACACCTCAAGGCATTATAAGGGAGAGGTGTATGCCCGCCCCTTCCACGTCCAGTTGAAGCTACGTGACATGACGTTGCGAAACGCGTCAACGTAATTGCGGTGTGCAGACGTCGCTACAGCCATCCCCCAAGTACAATGGGAAACTTTGAAGGAAGTACCTAGCCTACACAGTTGAAAATGTCATCAGTGAAGTTGCAATCTGCTTAATGCAGCGCGGTCGAAAAACGAGCTGAGAATCAGCAAACGCGCAGTACGGCACATTCAACAGCGCCCGCTGGTCTATCCTCCCTTGATGGATGGGAACACGACGAGACGGCTTTGGAACCACTTGAGTTCACGGCCAGCACCCCTGCATTGGGAAAGAAGGTGGTAACGTTACAACTATAACATTCACTTATGTATGATTGCATCCAAGTTTAGACATTCTGCTATTAACGAACTGTGTGGTCTGGGGATAGATGTTGATCCTGGGATAGTCTGCTGTGATAGACATTTTGTCAGTGATAGCTGTGCCCTGGTGATGGTCAAGAGGATACCTGTAGTAGCATTTTTTAACCTACTTCGATTAAGGCCATTTTTTCTTTGACATCTGTCACCCAAGTACCGCCTGACTAACAATCGGTCTATTCTTCAATGTACTGTGTCAAAGATATCTGAACTTTGTCTAAGTTACAATCTTTTCTCTGGAATTGACACTTCTTTAAGAAATGCCTTTTGCATGCAATTGTACAATTTGAATCATTTCCAGCATATTTAATAAGAACGATTTGTGAGTATAATTTGGAGACTCAATAGACAGTTAACCTTCTGTTTGGCAGCATATCCTTGGCATCACCTTCGTTAGTTTTTTCCGTCACCCTGGGGGCCACACATGCATAGTTTCCCTTGTACCTATTTTTATTTTTATTTATTACCTCCTCATTGGCGTTTAGCCTGCAGGGTTTCTATGCATGTGTGGTAATATAGGCACCTGCACCGCTTGTGTCTTTTTGTGTGTTATTGTTTGTCTACTGTCTATCTGTTCCATTGGTATACCACGTGTACCCCTACACCTGGTATGCTATTCCATGGTTGTTCATTAGGACCAGCTTTATCCAGCTTCCTTGTTGAAGCAAAATGTTTTACTCTATGTAGTTTTGATATTTCAATAAACTTTGCATTGATTTTTGCTCACTCTCCTTTATTGCCCTCTTTAGCCACTAGTAGCTGTCTATGTTCCAGGGAGGTCTCCTCTCTTGTGATTCCCCTTGGAACATTCACTTGTTTGTATGCTGTTTTCTGGCTATGGCTAGAGCCTCTAATTTAGAGGAGTGGCAGTGAGTGAGCAACCACCACTACACAAGTGGCGTGAGGTATAAGTGTGGTCACCTGTCTGGTGTTTGTGGCTAAGTTTACCTACCTCACTTATATGCTTAATGATACATAACATAAGTGTCATAAAAACCTTTGAATCAACCCATGCGGTTGCATCTATAACCCATGAAATCAAGAAGGAATGATAACTGTGTAAAAAGAATAACAATCACATTTATTTATACAGAAAAGAGAGGTTAGAATAATCAGAGATTACCAAATATAGTATAGAGATGTTATAAATGCAGTGTTGCCAGTGTTTACAAAGATAGGTTATGCAAAAAGGAGATATGATTACAATTGACATACACATGCTATCAAGGTAAGACAAGGATAAAAAAAGTTAAGAGACATAAGAGATTATACAGATACATTGTGTAGAGAGGTCTTGCGTAACTATCCTTCATCTAGACCGTCAGCCAAAGAGAACGGGCTCTCTGGACTGCTTTATACCCCCCATGCCCCTATTCCCACCAATCCAGGTTCTACCCCCCCCCCCCCCCCCGGGACCTTCTTAATGGTCTAGAGTTGCTGTTATGACCTTGCAGTAACACCTTCATGACCTGTCTGTCTCTTACCTGGTCTGTGTATCAGCCTTAAGGCTTGTACTCTCACACCTGCATGCTTAGGTAATCTTCCCTCAGTGTGGCTCCACCCTAGCCTCAACAGGAACCACTATTTAACACCGTATTCTCCAAGCCTGCCTTGCCGTGCAATATTGTGTGTTTGGTTTCCTGCTTGCCGTGTGCTCTAAGTTTGTCTCTGTTACCGATCTTGGCGTGTTCCCGACTATCCCTGTCTGCTTGTGACCCTGACCTTTGGCGTGTTCTCGACTATCCCTGTTTGCCTGTGACCCTAACTTTTGGTGTGTTCTCTGTTATCCTGGTCTGCTAGCCGCCCCGACATTTGGCTACCTCCTTACTATCCCTTGCTGTCCTGGACTGCTGTTTCCTCTCCATCCTCCTGTAGCCTACCGTGAGCGTGAGCTGGGAGACCCTGGGGGCCGCGACCTGGAGCCAGTTGCAGTCCAGTCCACCCTCACCACTAGAGGCTCTGCTGAACACCTGCTGGCTCTTAGACTCCGCGCCCTGGGGAATCTATGCTCTAACTCCCTGTGGGATCTGTGTTGGTGCTCCAGGGAACCTGCCTTCCTGAACCACCCCGAGTTCCATCCGCAGCAGTCAGCCTTAGGGTCCTCTATCTTAGCGGTCCACTCCTGACCCCAGCGGTGTGCATCTGTCACCTGGACTCAGGTGACCTGACAGTTGCTCACATAAGCATTGGCTACCTCTGAAGCCTCCTAAATGTTCATTGGTTCATAGTTGCCTCAAATTCTGATTGGCTCACCTCAAGCCTCTTTGCCTACCATGCCCAGGTCTAAAAACTTCCAGTGCCTTTCTGTCTATATTTGTTAAGCAACCTCCTTTGATCCCCAACCCTACCAGTTCCGACATTAGCATGTCAAAAGACCCCAACCAAGTGGTGACACAAAGTCTGATAATTATCACCTGCCTAAAACATTCAACAGCTTTTGAGAACCAAGAAAAAAGGAGTATGTTAAAAATCTAAGCTGGGCTCAACCTGATATCACAAAATATATACAGTCCTGTAAAAACACATACATACGTGTGTGTGCGTGTGTGTGTGTATATGTGTATATGTGTGTGTGTGTATATATATATAATATATATAATATATCCAATGGGGCATGGTAATTTAATTAGAGAGTCCTTTTATTAGAGAGTCCCCTTGAAGATATAAATATGGATTTCAGAATCTTCACCACAATAATCAAAATCAATACATCAATATTTTAAAATAAAACAAATGAATATAAGGTAACGTCCGTCACGGAGGGAGGGGCCTGACTGTGGCGGCCGGTGCATGAGCGAGCGCCAACCTGGGGAGAGCCGCGGCGGTACCGGTGAAAGTGGAGAGAGGTTTCGGTCCGCAGATGACATCCCCACCGGCCGCTCCGGAACCTGCGCGCCGATGCGCCGCACAATCGCAGGACCGTAGGTGGAACTACTTGTTGGATCGTGCGGACTGGGGCGGGGTGTGGGGATTGTGAGCGGCCTGCTCCCCCTCCCTCCGCCCTTCCCGCCTTCTCCATCCCTATATCCCGCCAGCCTAAGCTCGGCTCCTGGAGCCTCTGCGGGATCCTGGGAGATTATCCGGCAGACCTGCCTTGCACGGAGGTGAGAGGATCCGTGTAGTGGGCAGGGTGAAGACATGGCGGGAGCTGTGATCTGAGGAACAACAAGCGCCACTGACCAACAGTGTTGAAGGGCAGAAAAAGGAGGTACCCCATATGGGACAGTATAGGCTAACACCTGAATGTGTCACTGTGTATAATAGTATCTGCTGGCTGCTATGGGGCCATTTCAACACATGTGAAGTAATAGTTGGTGGAATGACGAGGTGTTTATATGTAAAAATGTTTTTTTACCCACATTGCTCATTTGGAGGAATGGAACTGACTGTTGTAAAAAATAGAGGAATGGTTAATTGCCTTGTATACAAAAATGCTTACTGAGGACTGAAGAAGTTAATTAGCTCAGCAGAGATAAGACACTGAAAATTGCAGAAAACAATTAGACGTGCTGCGTTTAGCCGCGCTGGAGTGATCTACTGCTGGAGGACTGTCTGACCACTCAGAAGTCGGCGGTGTGTGTATATATATATAAGAATACAGGTTAGGAGAAACAAGGTCCAGCTAAAGTTGAAAGGAAAAGGGGAACAGAGAAAAAAACAGGAGAAGCATCAGACCATTCCAGGGATGACTTAACAACAGAGAGTGAGCTGGAAACAAGTAGAGTGGAGGAACAAAGAGTTGATGCTCAAATCCCTACAAAAGGAGAAATGATGATGTTCCTGAGGTTGGAAAACTCAATTAAAGCAGATATAAATATGCTGAGAGCGGACTTGAGAAATCTGTTGGTAAGAGTAGAGACGACAGAAAAAAGAACAGACAAACAAGCACAGGAGCTTCGCAACCTTAAAGAGCAAGTTAAGATAACACAACAAAACCGGAAGAAAATCCTCTATAGATTAGAAGATCAAGAGAACAGAAATAGAAGGCAAAATGTGAGAATTCGCTCAGTCCCAGAGAAAAGGGGAGAAGACCTGAGAAGAATTATAAGTAAAATTTTTGGCTCTCTACTGGATAAAGGAGTAGATGAATTTGCAAAGATAGAGAGGGTGCACCGGGTCGGAAAATTATACAATACAGAAGCAGATAGGCCATGGGACATAATAGTAAGATTCAGATTTTATGAAGAAAAAGCAGAAATTTGGACGAAGATGAGAGGAAAACCGCCTTTACATTATGAAGGATCTGAGATGCAGGTTTTTACTGATCTGGCACCGGAAACATTGGCAAGAAGGCGACTCCTGAAACCTCTGAGCAGATGCGAGTGCAAAATATTAAGTACAGCTGGGGATTCCCAGCATCTGCTAGACTACGGTTCTCTGAAGATTTGGTGGAATTCTGCCATAAATTTAGATCTACAGGTTCCAGAGTTGCCTGGCTGGACTGAGGGAGAATTGGAAACTTAATAGAGCATAGTGAACAATAAAGAGTTAGGAATACTGTTTTGGTTGCAACATTGGGAATCACTTGAGGGGGTGGCTTCAGGGGTGGGGGCGTGTGGGAGGGGGGGGCAGTTGAGAAGGGTTGAGACAGGCTGACCCGGGTCGGGTCCTCGGGAGTGGCCGGCCTACCACCCGCTCACCTTCACCTTGTTTCGGTGGGGAGGGATGGAATGGCACACTCAATGCCACACCTCCGGACAAAGATCTGGAGTGGGCCATGGTATCTAGGGCCTTCGACGATCCAGTGGCCTGTTTGGGGCCAGGGGGGAGAGTAGGTAGGATACTTCGTGTAGGACACATAAAAGAATGGAAAAAACCCGCTATAGACAAGAAAAGCGAGCTCAGCATAGGAAACCAGGAAAAAAAAGATGACAACAATAAATTTTATGACTTATAATGTAAGGGGATTAAACACCCTCACTAAAAGACATAAGATACTAAAAGAACTTCAGTGGTACAGGGCAGAGGTGGTCTTTCTTCAAGAGACCCACTTATCACATGAATCAAACGTTAAATTGCACTCTAATAATTTCCTGACTTGTACTATGGAGACACAATTAAAAAGAGAGCAAGGGGGGTGGCAATAGGGTTGGCAAAAGGAATCTGGTTTAAATTGGAGGAAAGGTTGACCGATCCAGAAGGAAGATTTCTCTTCCTAAAAGGTAAATTAAGTGAAATGGAATGCACATTGGCAAACATCTATGCCCCTAATAAGAATCCGATAAAATACTTAAAAGGTATTTTGGAGAAGTTGATGGACTTTAAGAGTGGGCATGTGATTTTGATGGGAGATATGAATTTTTGTATGGAACCAGGAGTAGATAGTACATCCCGGGTGCAGGGGACGAACAACGTACAACTTAAAAATTATAACACAAAAATTACATATGTGTCAAATGGTTGATATATGGAGGATTCAACATCCTAAAACGCAAGATTTTACGTTTTACTCCCCTGTACACGGGACGTACTCTAGGATAGATTGCATACTGGTTGACCATAGAGTTCTTGAAAAGATAATAGAATCCAGCAAAGAAATATCTACGTTAACGGACCACGCCCCAGTAAGAATGAAAATGACAGTCCCTGGGAACCAAAGACAACCCTTTGCCTGGCGATTAAATGAAGATCTATTCCGTGATGAGGTAGGCTCAAAAATTGTGGAAAAGGAATTAGAATATTACTTTGCAAATAACGAAACAGAAGAGATATCGGGGTCTACCCTGTGGGAGGCTCATAAAGCCTACATTAGGGGGATCCTAAAAGACGTAGGAGCAGGGGAAAAAAAAGAGAGAACAGGGAAAATTCAAAAATGTAATTGAAGAAATATCTAAAGCCGAACAAGAACATAAAAAACACAAGGGCCACCACTTAGTGACTTCTCAAAAATTAGTAATCAAAAGAGATAAATTAAAGGACCTCATGGAACAAGAGACTAAAAAAACATTTCATAGAATAGCTAAAGAAAGCAGTGGGGGAATAAAGCTAGTAAATATTTAGCCAGAATGCTTCAAAAGAAAAGATCCACAAATTACATTGAAAAAATTCAAACTAAGAGAGGGGAAATGGTCTATCCGACACAGAAAATAGCAGAAACATTTAAAAACTATTATAAGGAATTGTACTCAGTAGATCAGCTGGGAGGTCACTCAGGGGAGAAAGAGGAAAAATAAATGATTTTCTAAAAAAGGCCAGATTTTCAAAGATTTCTTAAAACGTGAAGGAGACATTAGAAAATCCGATAACTGAGGAGGAAATCAAAGCCTTGTCTGACTCGGCCCCGGGGAAAAGTCCTGGCCCAGACGGGTTTACAATGTACTATTATAAAAAATATAAAGCGGTTTTAACACCAAAGTTATGTCAATATATGAATGGTCTGGGGACTGAATATGAGCTGAGTAGGGAAGCTTTGTCCGCTACAATTACAGTAATCCCGAAGGAGGGGAAGGATGGAATGTTGTGTTCCAGCTACTGGCCAATATTGCTGCTAAATGCAGACATTATATTGTATGCTAAAGTATTGGTAGGACGGATGAAAGGACTGATGAACACATTGGTACATCCTGACCAAGTAGGTTTTACCCCAAGAAGGGAAGGGAGGGATACCGGGGTGAGAATGTTGCTCCTACTTCAGAGGATAAAAGAAAATGGGCCCCCAGGTCTACTCTTGTCGATAGATGTCGAAAAGACCTTTGACAGGGTAGACTGTGGGCTTATGATACAGACCCTAGAAATTATGGGAGTTGGACCAAGAATGATCTGGTGGATCAAAACATTATACCATCACCCCACAGAAACTATAAAAATTAATGGAACACCTTCCCTCCCTTTTGAAAAGAAAAACGGGACGAGATAAGGTTGTCCCTTGTCCCCTCTACTATTTGTGCTGTCCTTAGAGCCATTACTTGCAACGATACAAAATAACCTTGATATTAGTGGATTTAAGGTAGGAGATGAGGAACACAAGCTTGAAGCATTCGCGGATGACGTGTTGTTTTACATAGCTAATCCTAGGATTACAATGCCCAATTTATTAAAACCTTTAAAACAATATGGCGAAATATCAAACTTTAAAATAAACCTAGTGAAATCTTAAACATAAATGTAAGTAAACTGGAAGAATGGAAGTTGAAAAAGGAATTTAAATTTTCCTGGAGGAAAGAAATAATGTAGTGAGATAAACCCCACCGCTAAGGTAGATCCACCGAAATAAGTCCTTTACCTCCAGAGAAGAGAGAGCCCCAGGTGCTGGCTAATGCACGTACAGATAGAAATGGACGAAAGAACTCTGGACAGCCGCACTCCGATGGAAATTTTCTTATGCCCTTATTTGTAAACCAGGATCACAAAGTACACAAGACACCACAGCAGAATGGTACAGGACAACACCTGACGCGTTTGAGTAAGCACTTAGTATAAGTGTAAAAGGCGTCAGCTGTTGTCCTGTACCACTCTGCTGTGGTGTCTTGTGTACTTTGTGATCCTGGTTTACAAATAAAGGCATAAGAAAATTTCCATCGGAGTGCGGCTGTCCAGAGTTCTTTCGTCCATTTCTATCTGTACGTGCATTAGCCAACACCTGGGGCTCTCTCTTCTCTGGAGGTAAAGGACGTATTTCGGTGGATCTACCTGAGCGGTGGGATTTATCTTGCTACATTATTTCTTTCTTCCAGGAAAATTTAAATTCCTTTTTCAACTTCCATTCTTCCAGTTTACTTACATTTATGTTTAAGATTTCAGATTTCACTAGGTTTATTTTAAAGTTTGATAATTCACCAATAATGTACCTGGGAATAAAATTAGCTAATTCAATGAAGAAGATATACAAAATAAACTATATTCCCCTACTAGATGAAATTAAAACGGAAAGTAAAAGATTAATAAGTAGGCCATTATCATGGATAGGACGTATTAACACCATAAAGATGGTTCTCCTCCCAAAGATCAGTGGCGTAGCGTGGGGGGTGCCGTGGCCCCGGGCGCAAAATTTGGGGGGGGCGCAGCATTTGGTGCCAGTGACACCCAAATGCTAACTGTGCACGGACGGTGTCACTGGCTGTGCTCCGGCCACCAGGTTCGACATAGGCAGCGGGTTGGATTGCTGGATTGCTCCAGGAGTCCCGCCTCCGCCTTACTGTGTGAACCGCCGCCGTCTTCTCTTCCGCCGCTCTGGACTGGATCTCCCCTTTCTACATTGCGGCAGCCAGTCTGGCGGTGCGGCGCCAGGCCGCCAGCTCTACCCCACATGCAATGATAACATCTCCGGGGAACCGGATCTTCCTGAACAAGTGAACTGCGGTATGTGAAACCGATGTACACTTCACATACACAGAGCATCACCCTCTCCCCCACTTATCTCAAATGTCCCTCCCGCCCGCCCCCCCAATGTCCCTCCTGTCCCCCCCAATGTCCCTCCTGTCCTCCCACTTATCCTCAATGTCCCTCCCGCCCCCCCAATATTCCTTCTGTCCCCCAATGTCCCTCCTGCCCCCCACTTATCACTAATGTCCCTCCTGTCCCCCAATGTCCCTCCTGCCCCCCCCCCCCGAATATTCCTCTTGTCCCCCAATGTCCCTCCTGCCCCCAACTTATCCCCAATGTCCCTCCTGTCCCACAATGTCCCTCCCGCCCCCCCGAATATTCCTCTTGTCCTCCAATGTCCCTCCTGCCCCCCACTTATCCCCAATGTCCCTCCTGTCCCCCAATGTCCCTCCCGCCCCCCCTGAATATTCCTATTGTCCCCCAATGTCCCTCCTGCCCCCCACTTATCCCCAATGTCCCTCCTGTCTCCCAATGTCCCTCCTGCCCCCCCCTGAATATTCCTCTTGTCCCCCAATGTCCCTCCTGCCCCCCACTTATCCCCAATGTCCCTCCTGTGCCCCCCACTAATGTCCCTCCTGTCCTCCCACTTATCCTCAATATCCCTCCCATCCCCCCATGTTCCTCCTGTCCCCCAATGTCCCTGCTGTCCTCCCACTTATCCTCAATGTCCCTCCTGCCCCCCCCCCCCAATGTCCCTCCTGTCCCCCCCAATGTCCCTCCTGTCCTCCCACTTATCCTCAATGTCCCCCCCCAATGTTCCTCCTGTCCCTCCTGCCCCCCACTTATCCCCAATGTCCCTCCTGTCCCCCCACTTATCCTCAATGTCCCTCCTGTCCTCCCACTTATCCTCAATGTCCCTCCTGTCCCCCCCCCAATGTTCCTCCTGTCTCCCATTTATCCCTGATGTCCCTCCTGTCCCCCAATGTCCCTTCTGTCCTCCCACTTATCCCCAATGTCCCTCCTGTCCCACAATGTCCCTCCCGCCCCCCCGAATATTCCTCTTGTCCTCCAATGTCCCTCCTGCCCCCCACTTATCCCCAATGTCCCTCCTGTCCCCCAATGTCCCTCCCGCCCCCCCTGAATATTCCTATTGTCCCCCAATGTCCCTCCTGCCCCCCACTTATCCCCAATGTCCCTCCTGTCTCCCAATGTCCCTCCTGCCCCCCCCTGAATATTCCTCTTGTCCCCCAATGTCCCTCCTGCCCCCCACTTATCCCCAATGTCCCTCCTGTGCCCCCCACTAATGTCCCTCCTGTCCTCCCACTTATCCTCAATATCCCTCCCATCCCCCCATGTTCCTCCTGTCCCCCAATGTCCCTGCTGTCCTCCCACTTATCCTCAATGTCCCTCCTGCCCCCCCCCCCCAATGTCCCTCCTGTCCCCCCCAATGTCCCTCCTGTCCTCCCACTTATCCTCAATGTCCCCCCCCAATGTTCCTCCTGTCCCTCCTGCCCCCCACTTATCCCCAATGTCCCTCCTGTCCCCCCACTTATCCTCAATGTCCCTCCTGTCCTCCCACTTATCCTCAATGTCCCTCCTGTCCCCCCCCCAATGTTCCTCCTGTCTCCCATTTATCCCTGATGTCCCTCCTGTCCCCCAATGTCCCTTCTGTCCTCCCACTTATCCTCAATGTCCCTCCCGTCCCCCCCCAATGTTCCTCCTGTCCCCCACTTATCCCCAATGTCCCTCCTGTCCCCCAATATCCCTCCTGCCCCCCCGAATATTCCTCTTGTCCCCCAATGTCCCTCCTGCCCCCCACTTATCCCCAATGTCCCTCCTGTCCCCCAATGTCCCTCCCACTCCCCCGAATATTCCTCATGTCCCTCCTGCCCCCACTTATCCCCAATGTCCCTCCTGTCCCCCAATGTCCCTCCCGCCCCCCTGAATATTCCTATTGTCCCCCAATGTACCTCCTGCCCCCCACTTATCCCCAATGTCCCTCCTGCCCCCCCTGAATATTCCTCTTGTCCCCCAATGTCCCTCCTGCCCCCCACTTATCCCCAATGTCCCTCCTGTCCACCAATGTCCCTCCTGTCCCCCCCCCCTAATGTCCCTCCTGTCCTCCCACTTATCCTCAATATCCCTCCCATCCCCCCATGTTCCTCCTGTCCCCCAATGTCCCTGCTGTCCTCCCACTTATCCTCAATGTCCCTTCTGCCCCCCCCAATGTTCCTCCTGTCCTCCAATGTCCCTCCTGCCCCCCAATGTCCCTCCTGTCCCCCACTTATCCTTAATGTCCCTCCTGTCCCCCCCATGTCCCCCCTGTCCTCCCACTTATCCTCAATGTCCCTCCTGTCCCCCCCAATGTCCCTCCTGTCCTCCCACTTATCCTCAATGTCCCCCCCAATGTTCCTCCTGTCCCTCCTGCCCCCCACTTATCCCCAATGTCCCTCCTGTCCCCCCACTTATCCTCAATGTCCCTCCTGTCCTCCCACTTATCCTCAATGTCCCTCCTGTCCCCCCCCCCCCAATGTTCCTCCTGTCCCCCATTTATCCCTGATGTCCCTCCTGTCCCCCAACGTCCCTTCTGTCCTCCCACTTATCCTCAATGTCCCTCCCGCCCCCCCCCAATGTTCCTCCTGTCCCCCACTTATCCCCAATGTCCCTCCTGTCCCCCCAATGTCCCTCCTGCCCCCCCCGAATATTCCTCTTGTCCCCCAATGTCCCTCCTGCCCCCCACTTATCCCCAATGTCCCTCCCGCCCCCCCGAATATTCCTCATGTCCCTCCTGCCCCCCACTTATCCCCAATGTCCCTCCTGTCCCCCAATGTCCCTCCCGCCCCCCCTGAATATTCCTATTGTCCCCCAATGTCCCTCCTGCCCCCCACTTATCCCCAATGTCCCTCCTGTCTCCCAATGTCCCTCCTGCCCCCCCCTGAATATTCCTCTTGTCCCCCAATGTCCCTCCTGCCCCCCACTTATCCCCAATGTCCCTCCTGTCCACCAATGTCCCTCCTGTCCCCCCCCTAATGTCCCTCCTGTCCTCCCACTTATCCTCAATATCCCTCCCATCCCCCCATGTTCCTCCTGTCCCCCAATGTCCCTGCTGTCCTCCCACTTATCCTCAATGTCCCTCTTGTCCTCCAATGTCCCTCCTGCCCCCCAATGTCCCTCCTGTCCCCCACTTATCCTTAATGTCCCTCCTGTCCCCCCCAATGTTCCTCCTGTCCTCCCACTTATCCTCAATGTCCCTCCCGCCCCCCCCCAATGTTCCTCCTGTCCCTCCTGCCCCCCACTTATCCCCAATGTCCCTCCTGTCCCCCCACTTATCCTCAATGTCCCTCCTGTCCTCCCACTTATCCTCAATGTCCCTCCTGTCCCCCCCCAATGTTCCTCCTGTCCCCCATTTATCCCTGATGTCCCTCCTGTCCCCCAATGTCCCTTCTGTCCTCCCACTTATCCTCAATGTCCCTCCCCCCCCAATGTTCCTCCTGTCCCCCACTTATCCCCAATGTCCCTCCTGTCCCCCAATGTCCCTCCTGTCCCCCACTTATCCTCAATGTCCCTCCTGTCCTCCCACTTATCCTCAATGTCCCTCCCCCCCCCCCCCGATGTTCCTCCTGTCCCCTAATGTCCCTCCTGTCCTCCCACTTATCCTCAATATCCCTCCCGTCCCCCCCATGTTCCTCCTGTCCCCCAATGTCCCTGCTGTCCTTCCACTTATCCTCAATGTCCCTCCGGCCCCCCCCCATGTTCCTCCTGTCCCCCAATGTCCCTCCTATCCTCCCATTTATCCTCAATGTCCTTCCCGTCCCCCCAATGTTCCTCCTGTGCCCCAATGTCCCTCCTGTCCCCCACTTATCCCCAATGTCCCTCCTGTCCCCCCAATGTCCCTCCAGTACCCCCACTTATCCTCAATGTCCCTCCTGTCCCCCCACTTATCCTCAATGTCTCTCCTGTCCCTCCAATGTTCCTCCTGTCCCCCCACTTATCCCCAATGCCCCTCCTCTCCTCTCACTTATCCCAAATGTTCCTCCTCTCCCCCCACTTATCCCCAGTGTCTCTCCTGTCCCCTCAATGTCCCTCCTGTCCCCCCCAATGTCCCTCCAATGTTCCTCATTTCCCCCAATGTCCCTCCTGTCCTTCCACTTATCCTCAATCTCCCTCCCGTCCCCCACAATGTTCCTCCTGTACCCCAATGTCCCTCCTGTCCCCCCCAATGTCCCTCCAATGTTCCTCCTGTCCCCCAATGTCCCTCCTGTCCCCCACTTATCCCCAATGCCCCTCCTCTCACTTATTCCAAATGTCCCTCCCCTCCTCCCACTTATCCACATTATCCCACTTATCCTCACTTATCCTAAATGTCCTCCCTCCCCTCCCACTTATTCGAAATGCCTCTCCTCTCCCCCCACTTATCCCCAATATCCCTCCTGTCCCGCCACTTATCCCAAATGTTTCTCCTCTCCTCCCATGTATCCCCAATATCCTCCACTTATCCCAAGTAACCCCTCTCTCTTCACTTATACCAAACATCCCCCCACTTAGCACCAATGTTCCAACTCTTCCCCAAGGTACTAAAAGCCCACAGGTTAGGGGGCGCAAATTACTTGCCTTGCCCCGGGTGCTGACAACCCACGCTACGCCACTGCCAAAGATTACCTATAAGTTCCAGATGTTGCCATTGACATTACCACAACCATATCTTAGAAAGCTAAAATCGATAATAAAATCTATATGGAAAAATTAAAAACCTAGATTCTCTCTCTTAACACTAAAGCAGGAAAAAAAGAGGAGGGCTGGCAGTTCCCGACATTCAAAATTACTACAAAGCGGTATTATTGTCAAGAGTTATTGAATGGGTTAGGGAAAACAATGATAAAAGATGGGTTAATATAGAAAAAACTTTTTGTAAAGCACAATTGGGAAACATAATTTGGAATCCACCACACTATAGAACACTTGATGAAAGCACGCATGTATTGACACAGACTGTTTTAAAAACTTCGGATATGACGTACAAACAACTCAACGGGAAATATAATTCACCTTTAATAGCACTGAAAGAAAACAAATATTTTGCACCAGGGAAAAAGATAGAAGGCGGAAACTGGATAAAGAATGATAGGGCACAATTAAGAGATGTAATAAAAAAAAAGGGAAAATATTATCATTTCAAGAATTAAAGCATAATAAGGATTCATGGGTGATCGATGAGTGGCGGTACCTCCAGTTGAATCACTTTGTCAGGAAGCTACCTCATCCAATAAGATCAGGTGAAGACTTGACTGCGCTGGAACGGCTTTGTATAGCAGATAATACAAAAAACATTATCTCAAAGTTATATAAATTATTGCTGACAGTGGATGAAGTGGAGGTTCCGCCTTACATTAAGAAATGGGAAAGGGAATTGGGGTCACAGAGGGATAAAATCACTATAGGAAAAATTCGGAAATTAACCCATAGTTCGGCAGTAGACATCAAAACAGCCAAAATGAATTACAAATGCCTAACTGAGTGGTACGCAACCCCTGACAAATTTAGTAAATAGCAATGTGGTAAATCTGCGGAATGTTGGCAA
This sequence comes from Lithobates septentrionalis, assembly GCA_037952835.1. Taxonomy (NCBI): domain Eukaryota; kingdom Metazoa; phylum Chordata; class Amphibia; order Anura; family Ranidae; genus Lithobates; species Lithobates septentrionalis. The sequence continues at coordinate 382,450 of JBBDGP010001816.1, read as the reverse complement.
GGCTGCAAGGAGGTAGGAACAATGGCCCACCTATGGTGGGGCTGTCCTAAAATTTAAAAATATTGGAAAAAGTTCTTATATTTTTTTAAAAGAAATCACTAAAATTGAATTAGTAGAAGATCCGTGGACAGTACTCCTACACGGAGTGGAAGGAGAAGTAAAACAATACAAAGAATCATTGATACCACACCTTCTAAATGCAGCAAAAAGACTTATCCCCAAGAAATGGCAAGAAGTAGAAAGCCCTCTTATCTGGGAGTGGATCGACTCGGTAGAAGAAACATACAATATGGAACGTCTGAGACACAGTATAGATGAAAATAGTGAGGGGGTAAAAGATAAGTGGGAGTGTTGGAAAGAGTTTAAAAAAACATGCTATGCGGAGGAACTAAGAGTACAGATCTAGAGCGGGGAAAAGAAGTAGATAACATAAAGAAATAGTGGGCTAAGGACTGTGTATTAGTGATGTCTGTAAATTTTTCTTTTTTCATAGGAATTACTAAATAAATTTTGTAAGAGCATTTGATACAGGCTACTATGATGTGAAAACGAGAAGGGACAAAAATGAACTGCAAAGTTGAATTAAGTCTCTCAAAGAGTTCGCTTAAGTGGCAAAAAAAAAAAATGACCCTTTCCAAAATGGCTGCTGGTCTAAAATGGTGGTTACCAGATTGTCCAAAAATGGCTGCTGTGGTTTCCAAGATGGTGTCTGCTTAAAGAGGATATGCGTCTTGTGTCCTTAAAGTTTTAGAGTATAAGGTGTCAATGAGTAAGTGGGTTGATGAAGTGTGTGTGTCTGCGTGTCTGTTTCCATCCTTTGGGTAATGGTCAGAGGTCTTAAATACCACTATGAACAATGAACTCATAAAAATATTCATAACCTAAACCATAAGGTGTGTCTTCATTTCCATTGGATGAGTTGGCTAATAATTTACTTTCCTGGAAATCCTTTTGTTTAAATTATTACTGCTCCTTTAACCACTTCAATACCAGGCACTTGGACACCTTCCCGCCCAGGCCAGTTTTCAGCTTTCAGTGCTGTCGCAACTTGAATGACAATTGCACGGTCATGCTACACTGTACCCAAACAAATTTTTTATAATTTTGTTCCCACAAATAGCTTTCTTTTGGTGGTATTTGATCACCTCTGCGGTTTTTATTTTTTGTGCAACAAATAAAAAAAGACCGGAAATTTTGAAAAAAAAACAAGCTTTTCTTTGTTTCTGTTAACATTTTTTGTAAATAAGTATGTTTTCTTCAGTGACGGGCACTGATATGGCTGCACTGACGGGCACTGATACGGCGGCACTGACGGGCACTGATGATGGGCACTGGTATGCGGCACCGATGGGCACTCATAGGCGGCACTGATGGGCACTCATAGGTGGCATTGATTGGTACTTATGGGTGGCACTGATGGGTACTTATGGGTGGCACTGATAGGTGGGCACCGATGGACCCTGACAGGTGGCACTGATGACACTGATTGGTGGCACTGATAAAACTGGTGACATTACTGGGCACAACTGAAACTTAATGGTGCCAATCAGTGCCCATTTGTGGGAACTGATTGGCACAGATTGGGCACATTAGGCACATGTGGCTGGCCATGGGGTACATACCTGGCCATCCACATGTTGCCCCTTCCCTGGTGGTCCTAGTGGCGATCCCTGGTGGTCTAGTGTGGTCATCTGATAAACAACCAGCGCAGACCCCCCTGTCAGGAGAGCCGCCGATCGGCTCTCCTCTACTCGCGTCTGTCAGACGTGAGTGTGGAAAAGCCGATCAACGGCTCTTCTTATTGACATCGTGATCAGCCGTGATTGGACACGGCTGATCACGTGGTAAAGAGCCTCCGCCGGAGGCTCTTTACCAAGATCGGTGTAGCGGTGTGTCAGACTGACACATCGCTCCACCGATCGCCGTGATTCGCGCTGCAGCATGTTATCCTGCTGGACGTCATATGACGCCCAGTCAGGATAACTGAACCACCGCCCGGCCATCAATCTGCTATAGGCTGGGCGGGAAGTGGTTAACCACTTCAGCCCCAGAAGATTTGGCTGCTTTAATGACCAGGCCATTTTTTGCGATTTGGCACTGCGCCGCTTTAACTGACAATTGGGCGGACGTGCGACGCTGTACCCAAACAAAATTGACGTCCTTTTTTTCCCACAAATAGAGCTTTCTTTTGGTGGTATTTGATCACCTCTGCAGGTTTTTTTTTTTTTTTGCGCTATAAATAAAAGAAGAGCGACAATTTAGAAAAAAATACTATCTTTTATTTTTTGCTATAATAAATATCCCAAATTTAAAAAAAGAAAAAAAAACTAATTTTTCCTCAGTTTTAGGCTGATATGTATTCTACATATTTTTGGTAAAAAAATTCGCAATAAGTGTATATTGATTGGTTTGCGTCTACAAAATAGGGGATAAATTTATGGCATTTTTTAAATTATTTTTTTTTTACTAGTAATGGCGGTGATATGCGATTTTTATCAGGACTGCGATATTGCGGCGGACAAATTGGACACTTTTGACACATTTTTGAAACCATTAACAATTATACAGCGATCGGGGCTCTAAAAATGCACTGATTACTTTAAAAATGTCACTGCAGGGAAGGGGGTTAACACTAGGGCACAATCAAGGGGTTAACTGTGTTCCCTAGATGTGTTCTAACTGTAAGGGGGATGGGACTGACTAAGGGAGGAGAGAGATTGGTGTTCATACTTAGTATGAACACACAATCTCTCTCCTCCCCTGAGAGAACCATGATTTGTGTGTTTACACACACAGATCCTGGTCCTCACTCTGTGACAAGCGACCGCGGGTGCCCGACATTCATCACGCCCACCGGGCGTTCGCATCGGCTCCGGGGACACTCTGAGGGTGGGCCCGCGCGCCGCCTACAACGTCTTAAAGGGCCGGCGTGTAGTTACGGCGGCTCGCCCAGGGGAGCCAACCTGTCGCAGTAAAACTCGGGAACCGGTTAAACCACCATGGGTCATCGTACAGCAGAAATATTTAAGAAATGGTGGGAAAAACTTGCGCTAATGAGCAAAACATAATAAATCAAAAATTAAATTCACAAAGATGCAGCTGCAAAAAAAAAAAAAACCTCCAAATATCCATGAAGTAATAAAACATATAAATAAAAAATTGTGCGCTAGCAATAATATAATTGGGATAATGCTCGGAGACACAATTCTTGTATGAATCCCAGCAAAAAAAATTTTAAGCAATAACAGGTGCATGAAATCCTCTCTAAAAGATCAGAAAAAAATTTGAATATTCTGAAAATAAGATATGAACAGTCACACATCCGAAAAACACCTATAATCAGTCCATGAATGGGTTAAGCAAAATAAAGTGAAAAGAAAGAAAAAAGTCCCTTTGGTGTATCACATCACAAAACCAGGAAAGTGGTAAGTTGTAAAGAACATTTCCGAATACACATTGATTGCAGAAGAGGAGTAATGGATGTACCCTTACCACATTCGTTGGACCTCCTCAGTGGCAAGGTCGTATGGGCTTGCAGATATAACCCTCTGCGGGGACAGATGGAATGTTTATGTCCGGGTCCTGTCAGCGTGCACCACCGACTCCAATCTGATCCGACTGGTCCAACTGCTCCAGCATCAGAGGGGAGACTCAGGAGTGGGAGAGTCCATATTTAAGAAAAACAAGGGGAAGAACTCCAATAGTGTAGTAATGTTAAGGATTTATTGGTTAAAATAAACCACAGATATATATGTAAAAAGTTCCAGTATAGGAAAAAAAACGTTGCATCTAAAAAGCCGGCATAAAAACAGAGACTGAACGCCCGTGCAAACAAGAAATGAGGAACACGTGATGGCAAGCACTGCGAGGCCACGCCCTACATGTTTCGTCATACGTGACGTCTTCTACGGGGCGGATTTCTTGTTTGCACGGGCGTTCAGTCTCTGTTTTTATGGCGGCTTTTTAGATGCAACTTTTTTTTTCCTATACTGGAACTTTTTACATATATATCTGTGGTTTATTTTAACCAATAAATCCTTAACATTACTACACTATTGGAGTTCTTCCCCTTGTTTTTCTTAAATATGGACTCTCCCACTCCTGAGTCTCCCCTCTGATGCTGGAGCAGTTGGACCAGTCGGATCAGATTGGAGTCGGTGGTGCACGCTGACAGGACCCGGACATCAACATTCCATCTGTCCCCGCAGAGGGTTATATCTGCAAGCCCATACGACCTTGCCACAGAGGAGGTCCAACGAATGTGGTAAGGGTACATCCATTACTCCTCTTCTGCAATCAATGTGTATTCGGAAATGTTCTTTACAACTTACCACTTTCCTGGTTTTGTGATGTGATACACCAAAGGGACTTTTTTCTTTCTTTTCACTTTATTTTGCTTAACCCATTCATGGACTGATTATAGGTGTTTTTCGGATGTGTGACTGTTCATATCTTATTTTCAGAATATTCAAATTTTTTTCTGATCTTTTAGAGAGGATTTCATGCACCTGTTATTGCTTAAAATTTTTTTAGCAGAAATATTTAACCTGAAAAATCTTCTAAATAATAATCTGTAGAAATGTTCAATCTTCATCATGTGTACCTGACTGTATAGTGTTGCTAGTATATATGTATATATATATATATATATATATATATATATAACATTTAGGAACTCTGGTAACCAGTACAATGTGAGGGTACAATTTTACACATTACGATCACACAAAATTATTAAATATGAATATGTGTTTTACCCCTCTAGCTACTATAATTACTTATGCATCCAGGTAAAACGCATGCTATATGGATAGATATATATATATATATATATCTGTAGACATGGTTAAGGGTTCTCTACTGTAAGAGCGGCAAGGATGTGGAATTCACTTCCACAGGCGGTGGTTTCAGCGAGGGGGAGGGGCATCAATAGTTTCAAAAAACTATTAGATAAGCACCTGAACGACCGCAACATACAGGGATATACAATGTAATACTGACATATTATCACACACAGGCTGGACTTGTGTCTTTTTTTCAACCTCACCTACTATGTAACTATGTAAATACATACATATATTATATAAATATAAATGTGTCATTCACAACAATGCTTGGTATACAAAGGTATTTTCACTTCTAAGATGCTCTACGTTAAACTAATATATATATTTTTTTATAACAAAATTACTATTTCGTCATTCGACACTGCAATCAAAATTGTATCTATGACCTGGAATGGAATATATAATTAGAATGACTTATAAACATTTAAAATAGGAGATATGACACTTCTTAGTAAAAAGAGATTGTATAAAATGAACTTTGGACAGTCTTAGTCTATTTTATACAGTGTTTAGCTGGATAAACAACTCTTAAGCTTCATGTACACTGCTGCTGGTAAACGGACGTTTAGGAGCAGTTGGGCATTTTCTTCAGATGCCCCTGAACTCTCCTCTGTTACCTTATCAGTACATGTACACAAGGTAGTTTCTGGGCAGTTGAGTTTAGAAGCATTTTTTGGAAAGCGAAAAAATGCATTCAGGACGGATGTTCAGAGCCATTTGAAATGCCAAATGCCTGTAAACGCGGTAACTCGCAGATTGGTGGCCTTTGCTCATCAGTGGAGGGAAGGCACAAAAAACGAATTTGTCCTCCAAAATAGCAGAAGGTTAGGCGATAGTTTTCTGCCCACCCCCCAACCAAGTACCAGATGACCACACTTCCAAAGGACAAAGACTGCACGGAGGCCTTTCTATCCTCACTGGAAAACCTTCTGACTCAAAGTGATTTGTCATGTCGCGCCGGAAGAAGAAAAAACAAGGTTTTACTCGCAGCATATTTGCGAGGAAGAAACCATCAGGAAAACTAAGGCTCATACTGAACCTCAAATCACTCAACAAAAAGATAAGGTACAAGAGATTCAGGATGGAGTCCATCTATTCAGTCAGGAATATCTTACCGGCGGGAGTATTTATGGCTACAATAGATCTGCAAGATGCATATTTGCACGTGCCAATAAAGAGAAGCCATCAAAGATACCACAGGTTTTGGGTTCAGGGCCCGACAACCACCCACCTGCAGTACACTTCATTGCCCTTCGGCATCTCTTCTGCGCTCAGGATTTTCTATAAAATAATGGCAGAAGCCCTAAAAAACCTAAGACAACGGGGCATAAGCGTGGTGCCATACCTGGAGAATCTGCTGCTATTCTTGGCAGAATCCGCAGAGAGCCTGGAAACCAATCTGCACACAAGCATCTCCTATTGGTAAAACTTGGGATGGATAGTGAGCACAGAAGAATTGACCCCAAGCCAGAGGGTTGTATACTTGGGCTATGTACTAGATGCCAAAGTGACCAAGATTTTCCAAATGAGGAAAAGACCGAAGAAATCAGAGCCTATAACATCTCTGATGAGGGCCGAATTCATGATCATCAGGCGGGGCATGGTGGTGTTGGGCCTGACCTTTTTGATTCCAGCCATCACCTGGGCACAGTTCCAAATGAGGCCTCTATAAAATCACATTCTAGCCTAGTGGGATGGCAACCCTAGAGACGACTATTACTGTCCCTTGCTCAGTCAAAAAAGCACTTTGGTGGTGGCTCAGCCCGCTTTGTTACACCGAAGGATGCAGGTGGACGCAGACTAACCTGGTGCCAATCACCACGGACCCCAGTACCCTGGGGTGGGGGGCACACATGGCAAATCTCTGCACACGGGGAATGGGGCTCCCATTGGTTTCAAGACTCCTCAAACTTGAGGGAATTAAAAGCCGTAGAAGAAGCGCTAAGAGCATTTCAACTAGCCATTCAGGGCAGAGATGTCAGACAGATTCAGTCAGGAAATGCTTAATGGGCCTGACAAATGATACTGTCATGGGCCAAAACAAACATCAGATCCATCTCGAGAGTCCATCTGAAAGGGACAGACAACATGCTGGCAGACTTCTTAAGTCGAAAAGTCATAAAACAGACGGAGTGGTCTCTAAACTAAGCAACCTTCTCGTGGGTCACTCAAACCTGGGGGGTGCCCGAGGTGGATCAGTTTGCTTCAAAGATGAACACGGAACTCCCAAAGTTCTTGTCTCTGGTCCCCACAAATGGCAACATCAGGGTAGATGCATTCAACCAAAGCTGGGCATACCATCTGTGTTATGCATTTCCTCCCACCGCCCTAATACCAAAGGTAATTCAAAAAATCTGGGAAGAAAGAACAACGGTGATCCTGATCACACCCCATTGACCCCAGAGAGCGGGGTTCAGTCACCTAAATAATCTGTGTTCAACCACACCTAACACTGCCAGATATACTGACCCTCCTATCGCAGGGACCAGTCAACCACCCGAACCACAAGGTCATGAAGCTCTCGGCCTGGTTACTGAAGGGTGAGGTTACAGAGGAAGGGACTCTCAGACAGAGTGACACTATTTTAGCCAGCAGAAAACCCATGACTAGAGCCAACTATGAGAAAGTAAGGAAGAAATTTGTCTTCTGGTACGGGAGCAAATGAAATCCCGACAGAGAAATTATCCCAGCAATTTTAGATTTCCTACAGGAAGGGGTGGATAAAAACATTTCTCATAGCACTATGAAAGTTTAAGTGGTGGCTCTATCTTCCTAAATACAAAAATACTGCGCATGTAAAAAGATAATTCAGTGTGGGAAAAAAAGCAGCACCACAAATGTGAGCTATTACCACAAAAATCAAGAAACCAAATAAAGGTTTGTTGTGCTACAGTGATAAAAATACTGTAAAAAAATTATAAATAAACAGTCCAGAAAAATCAGTCTCTCAAATAGACCATATTGGTCACATGGCAAACTCCATTATTCAACTGTGGATAAGGTTATTCAGTCCCTTCACCAAGTGAACACCCCACTTCCACAATAGGTTGGATTCTTACCAGAGAGCCTGGACTTTTTATTACAAAGGGTCAAACAGGCTTAATGAATGTGTCCCAGCAGGGGATGTACAAGGAAACCACGTCAGGAACAGCTACAGAGCATCCAGGGAACTCCACCCAAACGACGATCGTGTAGTCAAATCCAAAAAAAAATGCTGGATAGTGTAAAACCTCTTAAGGGTTGCAGTTAACATAAAGTATCGCACTTGCACGTATCCATAGTAAAAACAGCATTGCATGGTAAAAAATTAAGGCGGCCGCCACAGAACATCCAAACATGTAAAATGCGTGATAACGGGAACATACAGCTATGCCACTTTGTGTTGGTCTATCACATAAAATCCCAATAAAGTACATTTACGTTTTTGGTTGTAACATGACAAAATGTGGCAAATTTCAAGGGGTGTGAATACTTTTTCCAAATAACTTTTTTTATCAATCGTATTTGCAGTACATTATGTAAGAGAAAAAGGTAAATGTAAAGGCAATACATAAATGTAAGTTATTATATATATTGCTGATGCTAGACATCTATACACTAAAACATTGCTAAATGCCAACGGTGATGCAGTGTCTGTCTTTTAGTAAATCTATTAGCATGCATGTAACGTTAATGCTGTTGCAAGACTGTAACTTTATTATCTGTAACTATAGGAGTCACAGGGTTATGTAGTATAGGAGAATAGAGGGGGGTAATAGAAAGAGAAGGTGGTAGAGGGGGGTATAGAAGTTATAGAAGTGGTGGTGTTACCTGATCATGGTGGGTCCTCCCGGAGATGCCATAGCTCCCAGACCCTGTTATGTGCTTCCAATCTGTCTTGTATTCTGCCCGTCATTTTCTCCATCACTTCCACATCCTTAATTCTGGCATAAAGATCCTCAGCAGAGGGTGGGGTGGTGCGTTTCCAGTGCAATGCTATGAGGCATCTTGCTGCTGTTAGAATATGACGCACTAGCTTCTTATATGGGGTGGGGAGCTTAAGTGGCGATAGGCCCAACAAAAATAATTTTGGGGACGCCTGGACCTGTGTGTCCAGGAGGTGGGCCAGTAATTGTTGGACTGTGGACCAGTAAGGGGTTAGTAACGGGCAACTCCAATATATATGTAGGAAGGTGCCCTTTGCTCCCTGACATCGCCAGCACTTATCGGAACTATTGGGGAAAATGGCGTTTAGCACCTCTTTAGTCATGTACCACAGTAGGAGAATTTTATAAGAATTTTCCTTATATAATGAGCATATTGAGCTCTTTGCCGTTTGGGACCATATGGTCTGCCATTGTGTTATAGGGATTTCCTCGCCGAGGATCTTTTCCCGTTTAGTCATATAAAAATGTTTGCCCTGCCCATCCTGGGAAAATGTGTTTAGGATCTTGTATATGCCCGATATGAGCCCTTTCTGGGTATTACCTGCCAAAATTATAGTTTCAAATGGGGATGGGGGTGAAAATTGCAGGGAAGGTGTTATAGTAAGTGCATAATGTCGGATTTGTAAATACCCATAGAACACCTGTCTGGGAAGTTCATATTTGTTTTGTAGATCAGAGAATGGCAATAGTTTCTGTGTCCTAGGGTCAACCAGATTCCCAAAGTGGAATAAATTCCGGGATGTCCAGGGATGTGACATTTGGTAAGTTAGGCTATCCGGCACTTTGGGATTACAGATGAAAGAAGTCAGGAGTGATTTTTCTGATGACAGTCCATGAGAATGAGCCAGTGTACGCCATATCCGTCTCAGTTGGGACATGGGGCCCAGCATATGTTCGGGGGCTACGTCCGCATTCGCACTCCACAGTAGATTATTTGGATGTATGGGAGCTAGCCATAATTTTTCGATTTCTGTCCATTTATTGTAAGATTTGTGGGTGAACCACGACACTACTGCTCAGAGCTGAGCTGCATAATAATATTTAATAATGTTAGGGAATGCTAATCCCCCTTCATTGCGGGACGCCATTAACACTGATCTCGGTACCCTGTGTCTTTTGTAATTCCAAACATAATGAAGTAGGTCAGACTGTTGTTTTTTCAGTTGGTTGAGTGGAATTGGTATGGGTAGTGTTTGGAAAAGATATAGGAGCTTCGGGAGGATAGTCATTTTGAGCGAAGCGATTTGTCCTAATAGAGAGATATGGTGTTTTTTCCATTGGAGCAATGAGGATCTAATAGAGCGGAACAGTGGGGGGAAGTTTTCTTGGTACAAAGTGTTGAATTTGGAGGTGATTAAAGTACCCAGGTACTTCAGGGAGGTCGATTTCCATGTGAATGGAAAATTGGATTTTAAGAGTGTGACCTCTGTAGCAGGGATATTAATTGGGAGTGCCTCTGACTTTGACGCGTTTATTTTATATCCTGAGAGAACACGAAAACTGTCTAGTTCTGCATGTAAAATCGGAAGGGTAACATGGGGTTGAGTCAATGTGAGTATAATATCATCGGCGAAGAGGGAAATTTTGAACTCCCTACCTCTAACCGAGATCCCCCGAATATCTGTATTGCTCCTGATAGATGCGGCCAGTGGATCTACACAGAATGAAAATAACAGGGGTGAGAGTGGGCACCCCTGTCTGGTCCCATTTGCCACTGAGAATGCTGAGGAGAGTGCAAAGGGGGTCCTGACTTGGGATGAGGGGTTGGAGTATAGGTGTTTGATAGCTTGTAAAAAGGGACCCCGAAATCCCATAAATTGTAATGTGGCGAACAGGAAAGGCCATCCCAAGCGATCAAACGCTTTTTGTGAATACTTTTTCAAAGCAGTGTGTGTGCTTTTAAATGGTGGCCATCTTGAACCTTGCCTCTCTGGTAAGTGAGTCTCTTGTCTGAATAAGTCTTAGAACCTTAACTTTTAAAAACAAAGGTAGCTACTACTTCTATACTTACAGGTTCATGTTATATACCTGTTTGAAGTGGTATTAAACCTCAAAACAAAAATGTATTATTGTGGCCTACTGATTCCTAGATGTAGTGGTTGCATTAGTTTCCTTTTTTTAGACATTTTTTTTCCTTTATCTCAATTGGTGATCTGGCCAGTAAATCCTGTTGTTTTTCAACTTCCAAGCTGTAAAACCTTTTATAACAAATAAAAAAGAAAAAAAAGCTCTTGCAATTTAGCAAAAATTTAAGAAATGTAAGCCCTTATCCACCAAGGTATGTTTTTAAACAGCATGGTAAACAAGGCTGCATCCGTGAGCTTGGTATTGATCTTTGCATTTGGTGAGGGGCTTTACAGTAAAAAGGATCTAGGTGACTCTAGAGGCACCCGATCACCTTTACCTCCAAAAGTGACCTCCCCCCCCCCCCCCCACCCCTCCAGGAACCCAGGACCATAGTAAATGCTATTCGCTAAGAGAGCAGGAGGTGATCGGGTAACACTCCCAATCTCCCCTGTCACTGGTGAACCCAGAATTGATGTAAATTGTCACTTCTGTGTTCACAGCTGTCATTCTTCAGCTACTCTAGCCGAGGATGTACAGTGGATATAAAAAGTCTACACATTCCTGTTTAAAATATCAGGTTTCTGTGATGTAAAAAAATTAGACAAAGGTAAACCATTTCATAACTTTTTCCACCTTTTAATGTGACCTATAAACTGTACAACGCAATTGAAAAACAAACTGAAATTTTTTTTGGGGGGGGGAGTAAAAATAAAAAACGAAAATGTAAAAATGTATTCACATTGCACGTGACACCCCAACGAGGTTTCACAAAAAGTGGGCCTGTTGGATACACTATCAAACGAAGCCTGAATACCTGAATATTTGCTGCCCATCCACCTAAATAAAAAAATAAAAAAACACGGAATGGCACGAAACCAGATCCACTGCAAATCGACATAAACTGTCTTGACATCACACCCCACTCTCTTTCATTTCTCCCCCTCTTGGGACATCTCACTTCAAACACACCTAATCTTCTGAAGCTTATCCTAAAACCACCCATTACCCAGAGAAGGGAGTCAGAGAGTTCCCCCCTACCCTTCACACCTTACACTCCTTTCCTCTTCTCCCCCCCTTTTCACAATCTTTCTCCTTCCCCGCCTACCCCCCCCTCCCCATGTCCCACTTATATATTCACATATGACGCCCAATCACCAACAAAACCTACCAACTTCAAATTCTCCTCATTCACTCGATTTGGCAGATACGCACAGGACACACTTACGGCTGTCCTCCCCTCCTCTTTAACTGTTGAAAGCTCAATTTAAACAGAGCTATATTACAATCAATTGAAAACACTCCTTCCAGCACTACCCTATCTAGCCTCAGTGTCTGCCAAAAGATAGCGAGCAATCCCAATTAGGATTGCCAACAGGCAAACCCCATATACTGGTAGAACCATAAGGCAAACCCACTCATCTGTTTCCCCTACCAGGTATAACTTTCAGAAATGATCTCCCCCTTTTGCTGTTGGCGCATTGTGGTGTTATTAACATTTCTTTGTACCACTGTTGTTCAAGATCTTTGTTTATATCTTGTATTATTTTTCAATAAAATTTCATGAGAAAAAAAAAGAAAAAAAAATACAAAAGTTTCTACTAAGAAGTTTCAACATACGTTAAGTAATAAAACATTTGCCAATGGAAAAAAAAAAATGAAAATGTGGTTGCATAAGTGTACACACCCTCTTATAACTGGGGATGTAGCTGTGTTCAGAATTAAATATTATAAACTAGGGCTTTGAAAGAATTTACTTTATAGGTATACTTAAAGCAGACCTGGAACGTTATGTGAACTCCTATCCAATCCATACTGAGCCTTTGGTGTGTCTGGTCTAGTGATTCCTTTTTACTTTGTGAATTATACCATATTATATCCTTGTTTATGGACTTACTTTGGGATACACTTAGACCTTTGCCTGGCTCCCTTGTACTTCACATTCATATTTTATCAGTTGATGCCCGCGGTACTTCCTACCTTGAGTACTTGATGTGGAGGCATTTGTCTCACATATACAGCTATATCTTTATAGACCTTGGCCCAGGTCTGCTTTGTATAGTCCTGCTTCTTCATCAGGGTCTGCGTCCATTAGGGTGTTCTGCCTCCTTGACAGCAAAAATGTTACTCTAACATGTATTGATCTAGCTCCAGAAGAAGTGCATTTATTGCTGTGAAACTAGTCGAGCAAGCTACTTGTATCTTGAAAAGCAGTAATAACACCATCTTAGTTGGCTAATGTGATCTTTTTCTGATTACTCATAGGAATTGACCTGTTTGGGTCACTACATATGTTATTGTTTTTCGGTTGTTTGCTAGTCTCAGAATCTCCCTAGGCCCCCCATTGTATCCCTACAGCCCGTCAGACTCGGGATGGATGGTGGATCGGAAAGAAGGTTTTAATTACTTTTGCCCTGATTAATATGTATTTTATCTGTTTGTCTAATATTTTTGTTATAAACTTCAATAAAAGTTAATTTTTTGAAGTATGCCTATAAAGTCTATTCTTTCAAAGCCCTAGTTTATGATATCTCATTATGGGACGTGGCATAGCTTATTACGCTGTTCACAGCGCCACCCTGTGGTAACAGCTTTTACATAGTGTGTTCAGAATTAAGCAATCACATTCCAACTCATGTTTAATAGGAGTCAGTACACACCTGCCATCATTTAAAGTGCCTCTGATTCACCCCAAATAAATCTGGCAAGAACTGGCTGTGTAGTACATGTGACAACAATCTTCCGCAGTCTTCATATGTCTGGGCTATGGGGTAGAGTGGCAAGACGGAAGCCCTTTCTTACAAAGAAAAACATCCAAGCCCGACTAAATTTTGCAAAAACACATCTGAAGTCTCCCAAAAGCATGTGGGAAAATGTGTTGTGGGCTGATGAAACCAAGGTTAAACTTTGTGGCTGTAATTCCAAAAGATATGTTTGGCGCGAAAACAACACTATCAAAAGAACACCATACCCCCACAGTAAAGCATGGTGGTGGCAGCATCATGCTTTGGGCCCGTTTTTCTTCAGCTGGAACGGGCCTTAAAGTGGATGTAAACCCACTCTCATCATTTCTAAATTACTTTCATAGTGCCGATCTATAAGGATATACAGTTGTGCTCATAAGTTTACATACCCTGGCAGAATTTGTTTTCAGAGAATATGAATGATAACACACACATTTTTCTTTCACTCATGGTTAGTGTTTGGCTGAAGCCATTTATTATCAATCAACTGTGTTTACGCTTTTGAAATCATAATCACAACAGAAACTACCCAAATGACCGATCAAAAGTTTACGTACCCCAGTTCTTAATACCATGTATTGCCCCCTTTAACATCAATGACAGCTTGAAGTCTTTTGTGGTATTTGTGGATGAGGCTCTTTATCTTCTCAGATGGTAAAGCTGCCCAATCCTCTTGGCAAAAAGCCTCCAGTTCCTGTAAATTCTTGGGCTGTCTTGCATGAACTGCACGTTTGAGATCTCCTCAGAGTGGCTCAATGATATTTAGGTCAGGAGACTGGAGACTGAGATGGCCACTCTAGAACCTTCACTTTATTCTGCTATAGCTAATGACAGGTCGACTTGGCCTTGTGTTTTGGATCATTGCCATGTTGGAATGTCCGAGTACGTCCCATGCGCAGCTTCCTGGCTGATGAATGCAAATGTTCCTCCAGTATTTTTTGATAACATGCTGCATTCATTCTGCCATCAATTTTGACCAAATTTCCTGTGCCTTTGTAGCTCACACATCCCCAAAACATCAGCGATCCACCTCCGTGTTTCACAGTAGGAATGGTGTACTTTTGATCTTAGGTCTTGTTGACTCCTCTCCAAATGTAGTGTTTATGGTTGTGGCCAAAAAGCTCAATTTTGGTCTCATCACTCCAAATGACTTGCCAGAAAGTTTGAGGCTTGTCTCTGTGCTGTTTGGCGTATTGTAAGCAGGATACTTTGTGGCATTTGCGTAGTAATGGCTCAACCATGCAGCTCATCTTTCTTCAAGTGCCTCCTTATTGTGCATCTTGAAACAGCCACACCACATGTTTTCAGAGAGTCCTGTATATCACCTTAAGCTATTTGTTGGTTTTTCTTTGCATCCCGAACAATTTTCCTGGCAGTTGTGGCTGAAATTTTAGTTGGTCTACCATGAAAGATGCAAGGGTCTGTCAGGAGTCCACAAACGTATTTACCTTTTATAGACACAAACACTAATTACAAGCAAACGGATAACAGGTGAGGATGGTTACCTTTTAATAGCCATTCAAACCCCTTTGTGTCAAATTATGTGCATGTTATCAGGCCAAAATCACCAGGGTATGTAAACTTTTGATCAGGGTCATTTGGGTAGTTTCTGTTGTGATTACAATTTAAAAAGAGTAAACACAGTTGATTGATAATAAATGGCTTCAGCCAAACACTAACCATGAGTGAAAGAAAAGTTTTCGTCGTTATTCATATTCTCTGAAAAATGGCCAAGAAATCATAAATTCTGCCAGGGTATGTAAACTTATGAGCACAACTGTACATGCCTCCTGCATGTATCCTTACCTGTCAAATATCTCCCTTTAGCTGTTTGGAGCCCTGCAATACTCCGGATTCTGTGGGCAGGTCTGTTGTCCTGGTCTCAGTGGGTGGAGTCGTAATGTCAGTAGACTCTCCGCCCACCTCTACACTCTCCTTGGCCCAGTCATGCTGAGGTGTGGAGCAGCCAATCCTGAAAGTGCTGGAGAAGAAAGGAGGGGGCATGTGAAGTACACAGAATGTCTCTCTCACACTTGTGCATGAGATGATGAAATCACCTGTCATTCACAGCCAGGGGGAAGAAATGGACACCTATTTCTCTGAGTGTCTGGTTTTTATCTTACTGAAGAAAGATAAGAGGATTGCTCAGAGCTCGATTAACTCTTTGTGGCAAGATCGGGCACAGATGAAATGACATCCTCTGCTGTAACAGATATGAGTCTTAATTTAAAAAAAAAATTGGGGGTTTAATCAAGGTAGAGGGAATTATGAACAGTTCCAAATACCTGCTAGAAAGCGAAACATGAAGAAGAACTTTCGTGACTACGACCCAAAGCATACATCCACATCAACGGAAATGGCATCACCAGAAGAAGATTAAAGTTTTGGAATGGCCCAGCCAGAGCCCGGACCTGAATCCAATTGAAAATTTGTGGGGTGATCTGAAGAGGGCTGCTGTGCACAGGAGATGCACAGATTTGGAGTGTTTTTGCATAGAAGAGTGGGCAAATATTGCTGAGTAAAAAAGTGCCATGCTGATATAATCATACCCAAAAAGAATGAGGGCTGTAATAAAATTAAAAGGTGCTTCAACAAAGTATTCGTGTTAAGGGTGTGCACACTTATGCAGCCATATTATTTTATTTTTACTTCCCTCCACCTAAAAGATTTCAGTTAGTTGAACAACAAAGTTGTACAGTGTATAGGTCACATTAGGGCTGGGTTCACATTAGTGCAAATTGGATGTGGGTTCTCCGCATCCAATTCACAATAGCAGGAGATTTTGACCGGCTCTCCATGGAGCCGGTTTACACATCTCCGCAGCGGATTTGCACAGGGGTCCTGTGCGTGTTTTGGTCTGTTTCAGGTCCGAATTCAGCCAAAAATTCGGGCTGACTGAAATTGGACCTGAAACTGTGAACGAGGATGGACAGGACCCCTGCTGTGAGCCGCTGTGTGCTCATATGTGAACCCAGCCTTAAGGTGGAAAAAGTTCTGAAATTATTTATCTTTGTTTAATTTTTTTCACAAACCTGACATTTTAACAGGGGTGTAATTGAGAGTGGCAATTCTAGGGCAATAATTCATGGCTAACTCCTAAACCGATAACCTGGAAAGGCTTTTAAAGCATTGCCCAGTTGCACTTGCAGAATTTTGTGCACCATTGTTTTTCCACAGGCATGTGCAATTTTGAGTCTTGGGGTACTTGGTATCTATTTACTCTACGCAACACCATCTTCTTAAATTTTACAAAAAAACAGGTATTATATTGTGTTTGCATTAAATTCATTTTAGTGTATTTTATCCTGCAAATATGCATTTGATAAACATTTGCTAAATATTGTGCAACTGCCACCTACAGGGTCTCTGATTTCAGAAAATATTTAATTGAGAGTTTAAGGTAATTTCCAGTAAAAAAAATGCCACAGTAGACAAGTAGTTAAATAATGTGGTCCAAAACCAAATTTAAAGACACCTTCTTAAAATGCTTTGTAGTCTGTGATGGCACCATCCTGAGGTATTGTATGTATGAGCAGCCATTGGGACTAGTGCCATGAGAGGGAGCACAGCACATGCACAGTGTGTACTCTCTACTTTTGCCTATGATGAGCTCAGAGTTTACGACAGGAGAGAGTACTCAGTGTGCTTATGTGGCCCAAAAGACCAAGATGGCACCTCCTGTGGCACTTAGGGGGGTGCTGGTACCAATGACTGCTCCATCCCTACAGTTGTTCAAGACGGAGCCATAGCGGTTGCAAAGGATTTTAAGGATTGGACTACATGTATTAGACAAAATATGGGACAGCTTAGTGTTCTTTTTGGTTAAGGTGAACTTACACTTTAATATAATATAAAGCTGCCTTTTCCGTCAACAAAATATTTGGTGGCATTCTGTGGATAACCAGACTGGACATTGGCTGTGTATATGTGTGAGAAAATATTGCTTCCCCTGTGCCAGCTCACATCTGTCTTTTTTTTCTTTTGACAGTTGAAGGACATGATTCCAGTGAAGATGCTTGTGCTTGTATGGAACTAATGTTGTGGCGTATAAAAGAAGATGCTAAAGTTAAACGATGATTCATTGAAGCACCATTGTTGAAATGTTGAACTATAGGTTTAAAGCAATTATCACAAACTTGAAACGTTTTGAAGCTGCAACACATCTGATTACTTCAGAAATATGAAGACTGTGTATTGTTTTGACCTTCAGAAAAAAAAAGAATTTTGTAAAGGTGATTGAAACATTGGGCTGTTTAAAAGTGTGGGAAATTGTTTATTATATCTGTCCCATCATCAAACTAGCAAGGTAACAGATCAATGGAAAAAGTGCACGTTTTCTCTGCTGGTAGGTCCCAAATGTCTAGATGCCTAAAGTTACAATCTCTCTGAAGGAGGAGTTAGTCGCATTCACAGTTATCTATACAAAAGTGTGCACAACTGTACAGAAATCGAGATATCCTCCTTCATTTATTTATATAACTACCTTGCAACACATTGCTTTTTTTGCCATTTTTCTCAAAAAGTGGCACCAAGATTACAGTATTTTTTTTTTGTTGGTGGATTCATGGACCAGAAGTAAACTGGTTAAGTTAACCAGTGAAGTGTTTGATCATATCATCCTCTTCTATCTAACACGCATATTTTAAATATGTACTGATTATAATCTAAAACTTTTACATATCTGTCTGTGAATTAAAATCTCTCACACGAGCCAGTTTCTTAATTATTCCAGGTAGTTAGCCTTTTGATATTTTTTTCCTTCTTTTTTTCACAGAAATATTGATTGATTGGCAATGGGGGGGGGGTTCATTAAATGCTGCCGAGTACGTTGGAAGCACAGTTATACTTGGTAATTTTGTTAGTAGCTGTAAAGCTTTCTTCAGCTTTTAGTCACTCTAATTTACCTCCATATGATTTTGGCCATTTCCCAGTTCAGATAGTTAACTGATCTAAACTGGTCTGGATTTTATTTGAAAGATTCAGCCGTCACTACAGTTTTTTGCAGTCGTAGTTGATTTCCACTGCAATTTAATTCATGAAGCCATTATGGGTAGATTGCTTTGACTAAAAGCTCCATTATTGCCCAGTAAATTGCCAGGTGCAAATCAGAGAGGCTGGTAGCTGCTGCAGCTGAAAGGGGATGACCTGCTTTCATTCTGCACTAAGTACTGCTTGGTGCACTGTCCAGCCCTTTCCAGATGCAGCAGTTGTCAGCGTTTCATAGAGTTACATAGGCTGTCAGCAGTGGGACTGGATGGTGCGCCTGTTTCTTCCACATCTAAAAGCTGGAGCCTCATGCACTGGGGCTAAATGCCCAGTGTGCATAAGGCCAAAATTAGCATTGTCACCACAAACCCAGGGTCATTGTAGTATTTACTTATATATTGTAATAAGTGACATGTACCAGAGGCAAGCGAAAGAGGTGGAAGGCAGGGTATGTTTCAGACTGGCTAATAAAGAATGATTCAGCATATCTCACATTTACACTGCTTAGCATGTATAATAATGAATACATTGAGGGCAGGCATGCCTGAAGGTAGCCCATTCCTCTTTAAAGGAACAGGGACACATCAGAAGTACAGCACAATGGCAGCTGAAGATCTCCAGTGTGGTAAGGCAGATTGGGGCATTGATGAGGCAGTCTGGCTTCCACATATATTTCCAAATGTATGCAATTAAAATCTCTGTTGAAACCGTTCCATTTTATTTTTTTTTGCTGGCTAGCTGATAAGTGTGATCAGATTTTTTTGTTTATTACATGCTCTGTGAAAACCCCTGTCACGTTTAGTTTTAAATTGATCAGGGTGGTTGCCATTTTTGTTTTGCTTGAGATATTTATTTATCTAATTTATTATCTCAGAAAACATTACACTTCTAGAAAGGTTTGGCATTGGGAGTACAAAAAAGGTAAACCATGCTGTTTAACAGCAGCACAGCCTTAGGGGTTATCAGATTGAATTTATCATTTGATATCTTGTAGGCAGTTGACTTGTATGCACCATGTTGAAATACCAATGCCTAAAGCTCCACATGTGGTTCATGTGCCACAAGTAAAGGTAAATCTTCCACCATGGACTGCCACCAAAATGTATCACCCACGTGCCCAATCGGGTGTCTTCTCGCCTGATGCAATGGACCCATTAAAATAATCAAGGTGGTCAAAAGCGATTTAGTCACATAGGCAACAGGTCAGCAGCACCCAGGTCATAGCTTCATGTTACGCAGCTCTTGTCTGAAAAAAAAAGAAAAAAAGATATATGCAAAGAACATCCAATAGTGTAGTATTGCCAGTGACTGTAATGAAAGAATAAAAAGAAGTAACACTCACAATGTTACAATGTCGCATACAAGTGTCTATTTACAGCATGCATATGCACAGTGCAGATTTGCCAGCTCAGCCAAATGGCGCCAGGCCCCACCCAGCGTGATGCGTTTGAATTTTTTCCTTTTTTTTTTATAATCAACGTTATTGCTATTGCAAGAAATGATCAATATCTCTTGTGATAGCGATAAGCTTGACATGTCCTTTAAAGGCCCCAGATCTCCCCTCTTGCTCTTAAAAGCATTTGATTAAACCAAAATGTGTTTGATCAGATGCTGTACAAGCCGCTAATGGCTTGTAAACCTCAAACTGAAAACGGACGTGACAAAATCCTTGTTGCTTCTGGTTTCTTACAGTGAGGGAAAAGTATTTGATCCCCTGCTGATTTTGTACGTTTGCCCACTGACAAATGATCATACTATAATTTAAAGGTAGGTTTATTTTAACAGAGACAGAATAACAGAAAAATCCAGAAAAACACATTTTAAAAAAAGTTATAAATTCATTTTTATTTTAATGAGTGAAATAAGTATTTGACCCCTTTGCAAAACATGACTTAGGACTTGGTGGCAACACTGTTGTTGACAGTCAGAGGTCAGACATTTCTTGTAGTTGGGGTTTGCACACATCTAAGGAGGGATTTTGTCTCACTCCAGGACCTTAATGTGCTCTTTCTTGAGCCACTCCTTTGTTGCCTTGGCCATGTGATTTAGGTCATTGTCATGCTGGAATACCCATCCACTACCTATTTTAAATGCCCTGGCTGAAGGAAGGATGTTCTCACCCAAGATTTGATCGTACGTGGCTCCGCCCATTGTTCCTTTGATGTGTTGAAGTTGTCCTGTCCCCTTAGCAGAAAAACACCCCCAAAGCATAATGTTTCCACCTCCATGTTTGACGGTGGGGATGGTGTTTTTGGGGTCATAGGCAGCATTCCTCCTCCTCCAAAACCGGCGAGTTGAGTTGATGCCAAAGAGCTTGATTTTGGTCTTATCTGACCACAATACTTTCACCCAGTTCTCCGAATCATTCAGATGTTCATTACAAACTTCAGACGGGCCTGTAAATGTGTTTTCTTGAGCAGGGGGACCTTGCGGGCTCCGCAGGATTTCAGTCCTTCAGGGCATAGTGTGTTACCAATTGTTTTCTTGGTGACTATGGTCCCAGCTGCCCTGAGATCATTGACCAGATTCTCCGGTGTAGTTCTGGGCTGATTCCTCACCTTTCTCATGATAATTAAAACTTCACAAGGTGAGATCTTGAATGGAGCCCTAGATTAAGGGGGATTGATAGTTATTTTGTGTTCCTTCCATTTGCGAATAATCGCACCAACTGTTGTCACCCTCTGACCAAGTTGCTTGGTGATGGTCTTGTAGCCCATTCTGGCCTTGTGTAGGTCTAAAATCTTGTCTCTGACATCCTTGGACAGCTCTTTGGTCTTGGCCATGGTGGAGAGATTGGAATCTGATTGATTGCTTCTATGGACAGGTGTCTTTTATACAGGTAACAAGCTGAGATTAGGAACACTCCCTTTAACCACTTGCTTACCGGGCACTTAAACCCCCCTCCTATCCAGACCAATTTTCAGCTTTCAGCGCTGACGCACTTTGAATGACAATTGCGCGGTCATACAACACTGTACCCAAATGAAATTTTTATCATTTTTTCCCCACAAATAGAGCTTTCTTTTGGTGGTATTTGATCACCTCTGCGATTTTTATTTTTTGTTAAAAAAATTTAAAAAGTCCGAATTTTTAAAAAAATTTTTTTTTTTTTTTATATTTTGTTATAAAATTTTTTAAAAGGGTAATTTTTCTCCTTCATTGATGTACGCTGATGAGGCGGCACCAATGGGCACTGATAGGTGGCAGTGATGGGCACTGATGGGTGGCAGTGATGGGCACTGATTGGTGCCAATAATGGGCACTGATCTTGTACACTGCTAGGTGGCACTGATTGGCACCACTGGTGGGCATTGTTAGGTGGCAATGGTGGGCATTGATAGGTGGCACCTATAGGCATTGATAGGTGGCACTTATGGGCATTGATACGTGGCACTGGTGGGCACTGTGGGCACTGTGATGTGGCAATGTAAGGTGGCACTGGCAGGGGGTACTGTGGGCACAATTGAGGCATTATTGCCTCCTCCTCTTCGGGACCGATGTCCCTTGCTGCTGAGCCGGTGATCGGCTTTTTTTTCTCCTCGCACTGTCAGCGCGAGGAGAAAAAAAAACCGATTACCGAGCTTTTGTTTTGATCATGTGATCAGCTGTCATTGGCTGACAGCTGATCACATGGTAAGGGGCCGGGACCGGCCCCTTACACGGATCGGTGATCACCCGAGTCTCAGTGACTCGGTGATCACAGCGCGCTCCACGCGCGCCCTGCAGGGCGCGCGCAGGGCACGTGCACAGCGGAGGCCGTCATATGACGGCCTCCCGGGAATGCAGGTCCGCGCTGTAGCCGTCATTCGGCTATAGCGCGGATAGCAAGTGGTTAAGAGAGTGCTCCTAATCTCAGTTTGTTACCTGTATAAATGACACCTGGGAACCAGAAATCTTGCTGATTGATAGGGGATCAAATACTTATTTCACTCATTAAAATGCAAATCAATTTATACCTTTTTTGAAATGCGTTTTTCTGGATATTTTTTTTTTGTTATTCTGTCCCTCACTGTTAAAATAAACATACCATTTAAATTATAGATTGATCATATTTGTCAGTGGGCAATTGTACAAAATCAGCAGGGGATCAAATCTTTTTTTCCCTCACTGTATATCACAGAGGGGAGACAGGTACCAATGTACCTTCTTCCCCTCAGCACACCAAGCAACAGGGATACTTGGGAGAGCCCGGTAAAGGCGGCAGAAGGGGGGTCCCTTTTCCACACCCTATAGAAGTTATTGAATGGTTGTATAGCCTCTCAGATCACTTCTACAAGAGAGCCCATTGCCAGCTGAAAATTTTGATAACTGGTGCAGGCATCATCCCTGTATAACCACTTTAACCAAAGGATGTACAGTTAAGTCCTAGGGAGTTGAAGTGGTTAAAGAAAGGGCTTCTTCTTTTCCACATCAGAGCCCATGTCACCTGTGCTGTTTGGGGTCTTTGGGCTTTCTAGCATCAAGCATCTGCTTCCCAGATTTAAAAGGCCATCATCTGGTCCTCTATTCACACGTTCTCTAAATTTTACCAGATGGATGTTTGAGCCTTCATTGATACAAGCTTCAGCCTCGA
Source organism: Lithobates septentrionalis (assembly GCA_037952835.1). Lineage (NCBI taxonomy): Eukaryota > Metazoa > Chordata > Amphibia > Anura > Ranidae > Lithobates > Lithobates septentrionalis. The sequence continues at coordinate 359,310 of JBBDGP010001816.1, read as the reverse complement.
GGTGCTTCAAAATGTATTTTTTTTTCTTTTGGCGGGGGGGGGGGGGTTGGTTTCTTTGACAATTGTTTTTGTGAGAAGCTCTGTTTGCTGTGCAGTTGCCTACCCCTCAGTTTATTGCTTGGGTATGTCCTTGTACTGTGCAATTAAGATAATAGGAATTTTGGCTTCCTGTAAATTTCTTATCTTTTGAGTATAGTATATAGTATCTGTGCCTTGATCACCTATTGGTTAAAAAATAAAAATAAAACTAGAGCCTTAGTCTGGACAGCCTAGTACCTTTTTTTTTTTTTGCTACTGTCCAGTTACTTGAAGGTAGCCATAAAAAACCCATGGTCTGTGACTATAAGTCCTGTGTCCATACTCCACTCCAAGATGGGAAATGTACAGGTAAGTTAAAATTCCTTTTTTCTCCAACAGCAAGTACCATGATGATAAGAAATGTTCAGTTCACTGAAGATCTGAACACTGAACATTTCATTATTAGGACATGTGTACTGTCCACAAGTGTCAGCAGTGAAACAGATATATGATTTTGTGGAAACTGGATTGCTTTTGAGAGGGTGTACCATTCCCCAGTTAGATACATAGTGAAATTATAGCTGTACATATACAGCAAAATATAATGTTGCATTTACAAAAATGAAACGCAAAAAGCAAGATATACATACAAATGCTACTCCATGTGATCCAAATCAAGCATACTCTACTGCGTTTAGACTCCTTTAAAGGTTTGCGTACATCTGTGAAACAGAAGAAAAAAAAATACTCATGTACACCAGCATGTATGTTCAAAAATAATATATGGGGTACCTTAAGATACTGACATGATGAAAACTACTACTGATATGAAAATTCATTAAGTGAGCGGAGTGTTAATGCTATGTCTTTTGTTACATAGAGCTTTTGTAATAAAAAAAATATATATATATATATATATATATATATATATATATATATATATATATATATATATATATACACATATATAAAAAGTAATGGTGTAGTCTGACAAAAAATTATTTTACACATGTTTTGTTTAACAATGTAAATTACACTTTTCTTTTTCCTGAGGCATTTTTTTTCTTTACCATTTCCATTAAAACTGTTTTTTAATCATGTGTTAGTCATTTTTTGCAGGAAAAAAAAAATCAACACTAAAGAAGGGTAATAGTAGGTGACTATTCAAACTGAAATTCCTCTGCAGCAACACAATTAAAAATGTATTTGGTCTTAAACCTTTTCTGAAGCCAAATTTGACATGGCAGAATGGGTTGTCTCTTCCATTCTCAGACCTTGTGCACACCAAAGTGGTTTAGACTGCAGTCCAAACAAAAACAGCAGCAAACAGAACTGTTAAAGACCGCAAAATAAAATAAGATTTTTTTGTACTTGCTGTAAACTTCATTTTCTTTATTATCGATTGAGAGACACATACACAAGGGTCGGGTTGACCTTCCAGTATAATTCCCCCTCCAAGTCCCATGCTTTTATTTTGTGAGCAAGCAGTACAAGATAAAAAAAAAAAAGGTACATTAAGTACAAAAATAATTTTCTATATTGTCCATTAAGGGACACCGGAATTCTAGAAATTCACAAACCGGGACCTATAGGTCATTCAGGGGTGTGGTAACCACACTGCAATCCGCCTAACCAGAATAGAATATGATTCTAGGAATCCTCTAACTTACCCCCTGTAAAGAGGTGAAGGGTAGGAATCCAAGTAATAGCACTAGGAGTTTTTACCCAAGTTGCTACATTTCCTTGATAAAGAAACCATCCTGCATGCAGCTCGGGCATTTGGGGAGATCACCTACAGATCCTACAGTATGCAATATCCTGTGAAATTATGGTTTGTGGTCAGTTCTTTACCTCTCCCGAAGATGCCTCTGATTGGCTGGACAATGTGAAGTGATCCTTATACCCGTGTTCCCCTTACCGAAGTGGGGGGGGGGTGGTGCCTTGAGCCTTTTTATACCATTGATGAGAAGATTAGAGTCATTGGCTTGTTTTAGCTCTTAATTCTTACTAGATACAGTGGCCCAGCCCACCTTTGTTTTCTGCTGTGCCATGAATAAGGTGCTCCTGTTGGAACATGTTCATGAACGTGCATTTTGGGTTCTTATGGGGACTTCTACGGACACTCCCCTTATTGGCTTAGTTGGTTCTGGAATAAAGCCCGCTTTGAGTTAGTCGGGCTGGGTGGCGGTTTGCTGTTTTTTGTTTTTTACAACCTTTGATTGCCAGAGTATGGTCCACCTGGTGTGCCTTGCTCCCTGCAGCCACTGTGCATACCATGAGCTCCTCCACAGGTGATACAATGCAATACAGGTTCACAAAGTAATACTTTGTTTACACATGGCATTAACCTGTTGGTGGCTTCTCATGTTTTCTTTACTATAGTGCCAACCCCATCAAAAGACCAGCATTCCCAGAGAAAGGTAAAGGAGTTCCCTATGGATGACTACTGTTAGCCAGCTATTGCTGTTGAAGTATAAGACATCCTTTTATATTTCTTTGTGCTCTCCTGTTTTTCCATAAAAAAAAAGTTAGAAGGATGCTTTTATGATGTCTGCATTTTCCTTGGGTGGTTTGTGTACATTGCAGAATATTATTGTAATTCTGTTGCAAATTCCTTCTTTTTTGTTGCTGTTATGAACAAAACTTTCCCATTATGCCCCGATTCCTGGCAGGGCAATGTTTAGTTCATTAACCACCTGGTGAATCAGGGCTTCATCTTCCCTCTAGTAGTTCCCTTTAGAGTTTGTTACTAAACAAGCTATTTTTTTATAGTTAGGTTGAAAAAAGACACAAGTCCATTCAGTTCAACCATAAAAAATAAATACATAAAAAATATCATACAATCCCATATACCCAATCCTATACCCACAGTTGATCCAGAGGAAGGCGAAAAAAAACCCAGAAAAGCAGGATTCAATTGGCTACAGCAGGGTAAAAAAATTCCTTCTTGATCCCAGGGAGACAATCGGATTTTCCCTGGATCAACTTTACCTATAAATGTTAGTACCCACTTATATTATGTATTTTCTACTGCATTGAATTACTTTTGTGTGCTGCTTTAAAAGGCAGGCAAAACCCTGTGAAAGGGTTATCTATTCTGGCACTGAGCAGTCTCAGAGCTTTCCCAAGCAAAACAGCCCTGTTCAGGCTCTTCAAAAAAAGATGCGGATAAAAATGTCTATATCAATCTTTGTTCAAGCAACCAGAGATGAGGATGATGATACCGAACAGGTTGTCACATTTATTAACCACCTCAATACAGGGCACTTACACCTCCTTCCTGCCCAGACCAATTTTCAGCTTTCAGCGCTCTCATACTTTGACAATTACTCAGTCACGCAACACTGTACCCATATGAAATTTGCGTCCTTTCTTTCACACAAATAGAGTTTTCTTTTGTTGGCATTTAATCACTAGTGGGTTTTTTATTCTTTGTGCTATAAATAAAAAAAAATTGTTCTTCGTTTCTGTCATAAAATTTTGCAAATTAGTAATTTATCTTCATAAATTTTGGCCAGAATTTATACTGCTACATATCTTTGGTAAAAAATAACCCAAATTAGTGTAAATTATTTGGTCTTTGTGAAAGTTATAGAGTCTACAAACTATGGTGCCAATCACTGAGGGTCGGTTCACACTACAACGACTTGGGATCCGACTTGTCAGCCCTCAAGTCGCCCCAAGTCGCTTGACATTGGGAATTGCATTATAGTCAATGAGAGCCGTCTTAATGTACACTACTGAAGTCACTTCCACTTCAGAAAAGGTTCCTGTACTACTTCTAGGCGACCTGTACCCATAGAATTCAATGGAAGTCGCCTCCAAATCGGATGCTCATCTATAGTGTGGCGACTTTACAGGAAAAAGATTGAGGGGGAAATCCACGCCAAATTTTAAATAAAAAAACGACATGGGTTCCCCCTCCAGGGGCATACTAGGCCCTTAGGTTGTGTATGGATTTTAAGGGGAACCCCTTATGCCGAAAAAACGGCGTGGGGGTCCCCCCCAAAATCCATACCAGATCCTTATCCGAGTACGCAGCCCGGCCGGTCAGGAAAGGGGGTGGGGACGAGTGAGCGCGCCCCCCTACTGAACCGTACCAGGCCCCATGCCATGGGGGGTGGGTGCTTTGGGGAAAGGGGGCACCCTGCGCCCCCCACCCCAAAGCACCATGTCCCCATGTTGATGAGGACAAGGGCCTCTTCTCGACAACCCTGGCCGTTGGTTGTTGGGGTCTGCGAGCGGGGGGCTTATCGGAATTCGGGAGCCCCCGGATCCCGCCCCCCCTATGTGAATTAGTATGGGGTACATCGTACCCCTACCCATTCACCTGGGGGGAAAAAGTGTCAATAAAAAAACACTACACAGGTTTTTAAAGTAATTTATTAGGCAGCTTCCGGGGGTCTTCTTCCGACTTCTCCGCTCTCTCCGGCAACTTCTCCCGCTCTTCGGCCTCTTCTCCCGGTGTCCGGTTCTGCCAGGCTCCTCCGCTATCTTCTGTTCTTTTGCCCATCTCTTTCTAGCGGTGGCCCGGTCTTCTCCATCGTCGTCTTCCCTCTTCTTTTCTTCCGATGTTGACACAACGCTCTCTCCCCCTGTAATGCTGTGTACGCCGTGCGCATTGACTTATATAGGCATAGGGCGTGTTTACCGGGTAATGTCACCCGGTAACCCCGCCCCTTATGACGTCACAGTCCCGGGGCATGATCGCCCAAAGTCGCGTTGAAGTCACCTTGCAAAGTCGTGCTGAAGTCGTGTTGCCCATGTGTGAATCGGCACTATAATTGATCACACCTGATGTACTGAAAGCCTATCTCATTTCTTGAGACACTAACAAGTCAGGAAAGTACAAATACCCCCCAAATGACCCCTTTTTAGAAAGTAGACATCCCAAGGTATTGAGTAAGTAGCATGGTGAGTTTTTTTAAGCTGTAATTTTTTCCCACAATTCTTTGCAAAATGATTTTTTTTTTACAAAATTGTCATATTAACAGGTTCTTTCTTTCACAGAGCATATGCATACAACAAATTACACCCCAAAATACATTCTGCTACTCTTCACGAGTATGGCGATACCACATGTGTGAGACTTTTACACAGCCTGGCCACATACAAAGGCCCAACATTGAAGTAGCGTTCTACAAGCATAAATGACACATCTCATTTCTCAACCACCTATTACACTTTCGAAGGCCCTGGAGCACCAGGACAGTGGAATTGCCCACAAAATGACCCCATTTTGGAAAGCAAATACCCCACGTATAATCTATGAGACATAATGAGTCTTTTGAACGGTTCATTTTTTTTTCCAGAAGGTTTTTGGAAAATGTGGGGAAAAAATTAAAGCGCATTTTTTTTTTTTTTTTTTTTACACAAAGTTGTCCATTTATAAGATATTTCCAAAACATAGCAAATACATAGCAAAAATGATGCCCCAAAATACATTCTGCTACTCCTCCGGAGTATGGCGATACCACATGTGTGAGCCTTTTACACAGCCTGGCCACATACAGAGGCCCAACATCCAAGTAGCACCATCAGGCGTTCTAGGAGCATAAATTCCATATATAATTTTCTGGCAACCTGTCATTTTTGAAGCATGTACATACCAAGAATTACAATCCAAAATAAATTCTATTGCAGAAAGGGTAAAAAAAAAAAAAAGAATTACCTGTGCTTATAGTAGTATCCACAGAGGAGAGTACTGGTCCAGGCAGCAGGCAGGGATGTGCTTAACAACAGAAATAGTAATTATCCAGGCAGCAGGCAGGAATATTGTCTATAGTCAGCACAAGGATATTGTCAGCACAGCACAGTCCGTAGAAATTTTCCAGGCAGAGACAGCCAGCACAGCCATAATATTGGTCCTGGTATACTGTTACCTGCAGACACTCATTGTACCGCTCTCCAGCCCTTCATAAACATACTGCCTCTTGCTACAGCTAATTATTTGCATAGTCCAGGTAGCGGTGTGGTCCGTTCATGCAGCAGGCAGAGGCATGATGGTAGTAAGTCAGTAGGAGGCTGAGGGCCGCAATCAGGTAAGACCTGTGCACAGGGGTAGAGGTTTTGACCCACCCAAATCTCTATGAAACCTCCGGACTCCAGACCCTAATCCGGAAATTCCGAAACCCGGAGAAGACCAAAAAAAATAGTTTTCTCCATCCGGAAAAACAATTCTGGAGCCCCTCACATATGTGAGACCTCTGTGTACTACAGTAGCAGGGCAACAGATCAGTCCAAGCAGTAGGCAAAAGCATAGTCCATAAAACAGGCCAGGGTCAGTTCACGTGGAAGCAGTCCAAACGGTAGGCAGAGGCAGTCACAAAACAGGCCAGGGTCAGTTCACGTGGAAGCAGTCCAAACAGTAGGCAGAGGCAGTCACAAAACAAGCCAGGGTAAGTTTAAGTGGAAGGCAGTGGCATGGTTATTTGGGGAAGCATGGAAAAATGGTCAGCACAGATGATGAAAATGGGGAAATGGTTAAAAATATGGGCTAAAACTTTAGGGATGTATGATAAAGTTGGAAGCATTCACCAATGCAAAGGCCAGGTTGGGAGGGACACTGGGGACAATGGTAGCTGGTATCTTTTAGAAATCCTCTTTTGTTGCACACGCGACATTTTTTTTTGCCGTCTTCGGCCTGCTTCAGATGGTGGAATGTTGAAGGGGAAGTGGCGCTCATGAAGTCGGCTAACAGCATCAGAGCGGAGCACAGGGGATATATATATATATATATATATATATATATATATATATATAAATATAAATAAAACAAGTGATTTTAAAGTGCAATGTGTAAATAATATACTAGATGTATACCATTAGAATGAGAGTAGCGATTACTGAACATTACATTACCTGTATATATGATGGATGAAAAAATCATTTATATAGTCTGAAATTTAGCGTGAAAAAAAAATAAATTATTTCAATATATCACAGTGATAAGTGCAAAATACAACAAAGTGCCACACAATGAGTGTGAATATCAAATCCAAGATGTGGTACGTGATTATTAAAGTCCAATATATGAAAGAAATGCACATAAAGTCTATAAAAACAGTCCATAAAAAATCCAACGTGCGTGCCTTAATCTTAGTGCTTAGTGCTCAGAATCCCATGCTCAAGTGCCATCCAGTGACCCCCCGGGGACAGCCGCTCACCTCAGAGCGTGTGACTCAGCTGTGAGACTGAGTCTAAACACACTTATGAGCCATCCCACGGCTCAGTGATGGAATCCAGATACACAGTTTTCAGCAGCAACTCCACAGTTAGGAATAAAGGAAAAGAAAAACTGGATAGTGTGATATCGTTTTTAAATATTTGTTGATTTTAAATATATCCATAGTACACACTATTATTAAGTGACACTACATATAATCAACATGGTATTAGGGATATACTTAGAAGTCATCCATGAGATTTGATTGTGGATATTTACTGTTAGATTGCTTTGTCATAGGTCATACAGTAGCACTGGTATAATTTGTATGTTTGGGATAATATGTGCTGAACATCGGTCTCCGTCCTGCACAAACATCACATTGGCTGTTCATATATTTCTATATATGTGGATATTTCCTTTTGGGCTATGAGTTGGACTTTATTAACTCGTTCCCCATATACACAGCTGTAAATCCTAGTTTCGCAGATGCTTGTTGCTTTCTGCGGCACTGTTCAATACACTGAGCAATAACACATGGAGCCTGGCACTAGAGTGTCTGCAAATCCACGCAAAATGGCTGTGATGACTATATTTAGGCTGCAGAGCGTCTGTCCAATCAAATCCCCCTGATGAAGACACGTGACCCTGTGTCGAACACGCGTAGGAGAAGAGCTAGGACAGAGCACGGAGCCATTCACTCCAGTGAGATGCGATGCACAGCTTATCCCTCCTGACAGGCAAACTTTGGAGACTGTTATCAGATTGCACTCATGCACCTTGCAAATGTGAGTACCCTAATGTAGGGAGCTTTTATCCTAATAAATATTTAAAAAACGATATCACACTATCCAGTTTTTCTTTTCCTTTATTACTAACTGTGCAGTTGCTGCTTAAAACTGTGTAGCCGTGGGATGGCTCAAAAGCGTGTTTAGACTCAGTCTCACAGCTGAGTCGCACGCTCTGAGGTGAGCGGCTGTCCCCGGGGGGGTCACTGGATGGCACGCACGTTGGATTTTTTATGGACTGTTTTTATGGACTTTATGTGCATTTCTTTCATATATTGGACTTTAATAATCACATACCACATCTTGGATTTGATATTCACACTCATTGTGTGGCACTTGGCACTTTGTTGTATTTTGCACTTATCACTGTGATATATTTAAATAATTGTTTTGTTTTTTTTTTCACTGTAAATTTCAGACTATAAAAATAATTTTTTCATCCATTATATACACAGGTAGTAGTTCAGTAATCGCTACTCTCATTCTAATGGTATACATCTAGTATATTATTTACACATGGCACTTTAAAATCACTTGTTTTATATATAGATATATATCTATATATATATAGATATAGATTATATAGATATAATCTATATCTATATATATATCTATATATATCCTTTGTGCCTTGCTGTGGCTGGATAAGCCGCCTATGCGGTATTTTCAGTATACCTCATATGCATTAATATTCTCCAGATTGATATTTTCACCTTAGCGCAGCGTATCTTTTGTATACATTGTATTGCATGGCATATGAAACGTGTTCTACGCGGGCAGCTAGGTGATTTCCACATTTGAGGCAATATACCATTGTGGCTTGCAAAATCCCCTTTTATCAATCTAGCATCAGAGCGGAGGTTTTCTGGGGGGATCTTTATTGATAGATGAGGGATGTGACAACTTCTATGAATTTTAGGAAGGGGGCGGGGCTTTCTGTGGATTTGGTGTAGACTACGTAGGAATTATAAATAGCCAAATGGATGAGATAAATTGATACCTTCTTGTATGGGAATCGGGACCTCCTTATTGACAAATAGGGCTGAATCATTTGTTCTTTGAAATCCACGCCCCCCCATGTAGAGATTATAATCTTGGACACATGTTGGCTTTTCAATGGGACCTGGTCTTCTTTTATACTTCCACCTCAAGGCCAGCACTTCGTTGCATCTCAATGTTGCTCTTTCCCACCTTTGCAGCTTTTTGTTCACTAGAGATTGTGGGAAGCCCTTCCTATTCTTTCTGGAGGTTCCGCAGGCCAGGGTTTTTGCGATGTATAAGTGTTTGAAAAGGGGCAGGCTGGTGTAGAAATTGTCAAGGTATATGTGATATCCTTTGTTCAGAAGTGGGTATGCCAGGTCCCATACAATCTTTCCAGTTGTGCCCATGTAGGCCGGGCACTCAAGGGGCTGGAGCTGGGAATCTCTTCCTTCATATATGCGGAACGCATAGAGATATCCCGTGACTCTCTCACAGAGCTTGTAAAATTTTACTCCGTATCTGGCCCTTTTGCTAGGAATGTATTGCTTTATTCCTAGCCAGCCTGAAAGGGGTACCAGACTCATCTACACATATATTCTGATCGGGGACATAGAGTTCTGCAAATCGTTGGGAAAAGAAATTCATCAGTTGGCAAATTTTTTATAGCTTGTCGTAATTTGGATGCTTGCGGGAAGGGCACTGGGTGTTGTCGCATTAGGAGAGTCTTTCTGGAAACATCTGGTAGGAGGTGGACAGCTGCACTATTAAATTCCAGGACTCCCACCCGCCAGGCCTGCTGTAATATATCCTCCTTAAGGGTGAAGAAGTGTAAACAGCATAGGACGTCTCTTGGTCTGTCAGATGAATCCGATCGTAGTCCCAGGGTTCTATAAACTCTGTCAACGATGATCTCAGAGTCTGGCGGGCGGTCTAGGTAATGGTTAAAGATATTAACCACTGTTGAGTGCAATTCTGAGTTTGGGATGCTTTCGGGCACCCCCTTAACCTGATGTTCTGCCTGCCGCTGCGATTCTCCAGGTCATCCTGGAGTAGATGCAGCTGTATGATTTGATCGGTGAGTTCAGTTTGGGAAGTCTGCAGGCATTGCACCGATTGGGACACTATTGCCTGGTCCTGTTCCACTACAGTGACACGGGAGTCCAGCACTGCTACATCCTGTCTGATAGATTGTATCTCGCCCTTCAAGGCTGTCCTCCATTCTCTGAACAATTGATTCCAAATCAGTTCTTGTGGGTAGTTGCTGCAAGAAATCCCACAGTCTTTGTTCAGAGGAGGCATGAAGAGGGAGACCCTGTGATGGCTGTGTGCAATAGTGTGTACTCACTGTGGTCTGATGCGTGGGCGGGTGCCTCTAATCCTCCATGTCCCCTGGGCTGAAGCACAGAGCTCTGGATGGGATGAGCGCTGAGAGTGAAGCTGGAGGCGCTGGGCTGTGCAGTGTGTCTTCCGTGTCTGGTGAGGCTGCCAGTGATCTGGGGAGATAGGGGAAGAGGTCACTGGGTGGTGAGAAGGGCGGCATGTTGTGGTTGTCCGCCATATGCAGGGGGGGATCAGTCACGATGGGGACCTCCGCTGTGTCCTGTGTTGTATGGCGGGCCGGCGCCATCTTGGCCGCTGCTGGTGTGGAGGCTGACGGCTGGAGTGAGCGCAAATACCGATCCATGTCGGTCTCCGGAGCGGGTGATTGGCGGTCGGATTCCCCGGGTAACCAGGAAGGCAGGTAGGAGCCGGTAATGAGTTGTAATATGCGTGGTATCGCTGCTGGAGAGCCGCCGGCCGGGAGCCCTGTGAAATTGCGACTTCACGCTGCCATGCCTAGGCCACGCCCCCGTATGCCCCATGTTTATGGTGAGGCCCATAAACAATTTTAACTCCTCCAAATTCAGATCTCTCCACTCAAATGGACAGGCATATGATGATTGGGGGTTGTTGGTAATATACTGCAGGGCATATAAATTCGTCTGGTCCACAATGAGTTGCAGCAAAGTGTCAGGCAAAAACAGATAAAAACAATAAAGCTCTGTGAAATTTTGGGTGTTAGCCTGCACACCTGGCTGTGCTGTAAAAGGGGGAATAACTGGTGATCCCGAGTCGGAAGGCAGCCATGTTGGGTTGGCAAGACCATCTGGCATGTATGTAGAGGCCCTGGCTCTTGGGGGACATGACACTCCAGTAGTTGGGGGAATTGGATTGCCTGTGCTGGTACTCAGGCGTGATGTGGCAGCACTGGTACTGGGCCTGGGCATTTGTTCCTGGGGCCTATCGCCAGCGGCAACGCTGGTACTGGGCATTTGTTCCCGGGCCTATAGCTGGCGGCAGCACTGGTACTGGGCCTGGGAATTTGTTCTTGGGGCCTATTGCTGGCAGCGCTGGTACTGGGCCTGAGAATATAATCCTGGTTGCTGGCAGCTGCCTGGTTTCCAGAGTGCCATGTCCTTTTAGGAGGGACTCATTCTTCCTCCAAATCATTTGCAGATTCACTATTCTCAATCGGTTCAAATGCCGAATTTGGCTGATTTGTACTCGGCAAACTTTGCCCCGCTACTCCTTCGCCTTAAGACAGACCTCCTGCATTGGCATTCTCTGGCGCTGACTTGGTTCGGCAGATGTAGTGCCCTCAAGATGACCTTGCTGCCGAGGGTTTTATACCTAATGCAGGCACTTCCCATCCATCTACCCCCAGCTTTTTTCAAACGAATCGACTCCTATGTTCCGTGCGTTCGTCTGGTCTCATCGCAAACCACGTATCAGACTTCAACTCCTCTACCTGGCGAAAAGCGGGGGGCGGGGTTGGCCACCCAGACATGAAAGCCGATTACAGGGCAGATCACCTCACTAGGCACGGTCATGCGGAGGCAAAGCACTGGGTAGCCATGGAAGTGGAGGACTCCGGGGATACAGTCAAGAGCTGGCCTTGGATTACTCCACCTCTGTCTAAGGACCTCGCGGAGCACCCTACATTGGGCAGTACCTTGTCAGTAGTCAGAGACGCTTTTCGGCGCTCCTCGGTGTCCCCATGGTCCCGGTTCTGGGCAATCCAGAATTTCCACCTGGTTTGCAGAATCCTCATCTTAAGCGACTGGCAATGGGCACTAGACTTCGCTTATGTGATTTCCTGGGGCCCAATGGCCAGCTTTCTTCAGAAGCTGGGGCATCAGTGACGGACCCTCCGCTGGATTTCTGGAGCGGCTTACAGCTGCGCAACTACTTGCGCAGCTGTTTGAGGACACCGGGCATTACCTGCCAACTCACTGAACTAGAGCTCATTTGTCACCGTGGGGAACCAGTGCGACATTGTCTCTTGCTGCTCTACTCTTCTCTAACTCAGCCGGAGGAAGGGTATGTTCCCTTGTTTCTCTCCAAGTGGGAGGCGGAACTCGGAACCCAATTCACTGACGTACAGAGGAAAAAAATTCTTTACTTTGCACAGAAATCTTCTATAGCCACCAGGGTCCAGGAAACTTGTTATAAAATCATGACTCGATTGTATAGAGTTCCTGCCGTTCTACATCGCTTCTTTCCTCAGGTGCCCAGCCTTTGTTACATAGTAGGTGAGGTTGAAAAAAGACACAAGTCCATCAAGTCCAACCTATGTGTATGATTATGTGTCAGTATTACATTGTATATCCCTGTATGTTGCGGTCATTCAGGTGATTATCTAATAGTTTCTTGAAGCTATCAATGCTCCCCGCTAAGACCACCGCCTGTGGAAGGGAATTCCACATCCTTGCCGCTCTTACAGTAAAGAACACTCTACATAGTTTAAGGTTAAACCTCTTTTCTTCTAATTGTAATGAGTGGCCACGAGTCTTATTAAACTCTCTTCTGCGAAAAAGTTTTATCCCTATTGTGGGGTCACCAGTACAGTATTTGTAAATTGAAATCATATCCCCACTCAAGCGTCTCTTCTCCAGAGAGAATAAGTTCAGTGCTCGCAACCTTTCCTCATAACTAAGATCCTCCAGACCCTTTATTAGCTTTGTTACCCTTCTTTGTACTCGCTCCATTTCCAGTACATACTTCCTGAGGACTGGTGCCCAGAACTGGACAGCATACTCCAGGTGCGGCCGGACCAGAGCCTTGTAGAGTGGGAGAATTATCGTTTTATCTCTGGAGTTGATCCCCCTTTTAATGCATGCCAATATTCTGTTTGCTTTGTTAGTAGCAGCTTGGCATTGCATGCCCTTGCTGAGCCTATCATCTACTAGGACCCCCAGGTCCTTTTCCATCCTAGATTCCCCCAGAGGTTCTCCCCCCAGTGTATAGATTGCATTCATATTTTTGCCACCCAAATGCATTATTTTACATTTTTCTACATTGAACCCCATTTGCCATGTAGTCGCCCACCCCATTATTTGTTCAGGTCTTTTTGCAAGGTTTCCACATTCTGCGGAGAAGTTATTGCCCTGCTTAGCTTAGTATCGTCTGCAAATACAGAGATTGAACTGTTTATCCCATCCTCCAGGTCGTTTATGAACAAATTAAATAGGATCGGTCCCAGCACAGAACCCTGGGGAACCCCACTACCCACCCCTGACCATTCTGAGTACTCCCCATTTATCACCACCCTCTGAACTTGCCCTTGTAGCCAGTTTTCAATCCATGTACTCACCCTATGGTCCATGCCAACGGACCTTATTTTGTACAGTAAACGTTTATGGGGAACTGTGTCAAATACTTTTGCAAAATCCAGATACACCACGTCTACGGGCCTTCCTTTATCTAGATGGCAACTCACCTCCTCATAGAAGGTTAATAGATTGGTTTGGCAAGAACGATTCTTCATGAATCCACGCTGATTACTGCTAATGATACCATTCTTATTACTGAAATCTTCTATATAGTCCCTTATCATCCCCTCCAAGAGTTTACATACTATTGATGTTAGGCTAACTGGTCTGTAATTCCCAGGGATGTATTTTGGGCCCTTTTTAAATATTGGTGCTACATTGGCTTTTCTCCAATCAGCTGGTACCATTCCAGTCAGTAGACTATCTGTAAAAATTAGGAACAACGGTCTGGCAATCACTTGACTGAGTTCCCTAAGTACCCTCGGATGCAAGCCATCTGGTCCCGGTGATTTATTAACGTTAAGTTTCTCAAGTCTAATTTTAATTCTGTCCTCTGTTAACCATGGAGGTGCTTCCTGTGTTGTGTCATGAGGATAAACACTGCAGTTTTGGTTACTGAAGCCCCCCGATTCACTTGTGAAGACTGAGGAGAAGAATAAATTCAATACCTTCGCCATCTCCCCATCCTTTGTTTTAAATGATTTTTATTAGATTTTGACAGAAAAACAAATTATAAGGACAAGCTTCCGTTGCATGTCACATATTAAAGCAAAATAAAAGGAGAAGTACATATCATAGCTACAGTGATAAGTTTTGCATTATAACAACTTATACACTAGAGTTACATCATCAACTAGCTGTAAACTGAAGTATCTAATATCAGGTCCTACAGGATCCGTGTTATTGCGGCCATCATGGGCCTTGGGTAACTATCCCATTCCACCACCAGCACCCCTTCATGGGAGCACACTGTGCTGGAGAGCGGAATGGGTTCCATTTACTAATGACCTGAGGACCTAGAAAGACATTAGCGAAGTAGAAAAAATAAAAGAAAATTTTGGCACATTGACCAAATGATCTTGGTGGCAAAAACAGTTTGCTAAACGGGTTACATTTCAAGCTTAAAATAACATAACAATCCCTTTGGCACAGCCGCTGATTAGGCATGATGCATAAAGATGCTATTATTCATATGTAAACCTCAGGGACAAACTACTAAGTAAAACTTTCTACTACAGTTCACTCCAGTGTGCACCCACTGCGGGAGTGAGTTCTATTCATGCCTGCCAGGTATGGAAAGTCAGGGGGAGAGAAATAAGAAAAAAAGAAAAAAAAAAAGGGTTGGGGAAGGAGAGAAGAGGGAGGAGTAAGAAGGAGAAAGGTGAAGTGCAGATAAGGGAAGAGTTTAGCTGTCTGCTCGGTTCCCCCACTTCTATTAAGGGTCTATTTCTAATAATTTGGATGTTCCCTTATTCCTATGTATTTGGACCATGGATCCCAAATCTTCTCAAACTTTGCTGAGGTGTCTAGTAAAGAGCTTACTAATTTCTCCTGAGCCATTATCCATGACACTTTCCGTTTAGCTGCTATGAGAGAGACTGAGGGCTTCTTCCAAGCTTTAGCAAGGGTAATTTTGGCTCCCAGGAGAACGAAAAATATTAATTTCTGTGATGATTTTGAGATCTCTGGAATGGGATGGTTGAGAAGAGCTGTTAGAGGAGACTTGGGAATGGTCTTACCTGTTATTTTGGATATGGCGTAAAATATTTTTAGCCAAAAGGTCCTGATTTTAGGGCATTCCCACCATATATGTATCATGGAACCTTTCATGTGACATCCGCGAAAGCAGAGAGGGGAGACCGCGGGATGCATCATCGCAAGCCGGGAGGGGGTCAAGTACCATCTAGTGATTACCTTTAGGCTAGCTTCAATCAGGGATATATTATAAATGCCTTTGAATGATCGGAAGAAGGCCGTGTGCCAGTGATCTAGATCCCATGTGTCCTGTAAATCCCTCTCCCATGCCAGCATGAACGTTGCTTTCTTATCTGTAGCAGCAAGCGAAGAGTAGATTAAGGATATCCCCCCCCCCCTCTGCTCCAGGAGTCCCCCACACCATATTTCGTATGGGGTGAACTGCGGTGGTTCGGGTTTCTCAACCCAGATTGATTGGAGAAAGTGTGAAATTTGATAAAACCTGAACCTCTCCGAATTGGGGAGACTCAGATGTTTAACGCAGTGGTTGAGGGAAAACGGCCCCGCTGCGGTAAAATAGTTCCCGATCCGGTACATACCCCTATCCAGCCACCACTGAAAGGCTTTTATGTCCATACCCGGGGGAAACGCGGGGTTACGGAAAATGTGCGATAGAGGTTTGCTGTGCGATACCAAGGAAGGGCTCTTTCTGAGAGTGTCCCATATCGTCAGAGATTGTGATAAGGCGGGAGACATGACCGGGGGCCTAGCCTTTGGTGGGCACCAGAGGAGGAAGTCAATTGTAAATGTTGGTACTGCCTGTCTTTCCATTTCTACCCAATCAGGTCTGGCTGTTTTGGCATAAACTGTTGATATCTGTGCTAGTCTAGCCGCCTGGTAGTACCAAAAAAGATTTGGAAGTCCCAGTCCTCCCTTTTTTCTTGGGCCGAATAGGGCGTTTCTCGGGAGCCTATGCCCCTTCGATCCCCAAATGAATTTTACTACCTTGTTTTGGAATGCTGAGAGTTGATCCTTCCGTATAGCGATCGGGAGCGCTCTGAAAATATATAGGAGACGCGGTAGCAAAGTCATTTTTACAGAGTTTATTTTACCGAGCCAGGAAATGTGGTGTGGGGACCATTGTTTGAGATCGGATTCTAATTTTTTGTAAATGGGGGGGTAATTTGCTTGGTATAGCTGTTCAAATTTGGGGGTAAGATTGATTCCAAGGTATCGAATGCTGGACTCGCTCCAAGAAAAGCGGAACGCCTCCTGCAACCGAGACACCAAAGCTGACGGGAGGGACACATTAAGTGCCTGAGACTTGGAGTAGTTAACACATAATCCAGAGATCTGTGCAAAGTCTTCTAGGAGCTTACATAGCACTGGGAGGGAGGTTACTGGTGACGTTATGTAAAGAATGAGGTCATCAGCAAATAGCCCGCATTTATGTGTTTTTGGCCCACAGTGCACTCCCGCTATGTCCGGATTAGTGCGTATAGCAATTGCCAATGATTCAATCGCTATCGCAAAAATCAGTGGCGAGAGCGGGCAACCTTGGCGGGTCCCTCTAGCTATTTTAATAGGATCAGAGAGTTGTCCTTGTAGTTTGATTCTAGCTTCCGGGCTAGAGTATAGGGAGTGTAGTAACCCTGTGAACCGTGGGCCAAAACCCCATTGTTGTATGATTGAGAATAGGTAAGACCAAGACACAGAGTCGAACGCTTTTTGTAGATCTAGAGATGGCAACATTCCCTTTTGTGCCCCACTACCATCCCAGCCCGATTGCAGGAGGGAGACTACATCCACCGTTCTTCTGATTTGGTCAGGACCTTGCCTTCCCGGGATAAACCCCACTTGGTCCTTATGGATGTAGGATCCAATAAAGGAGGCCAAACGGTCTGCCATAATTTTAGTCATAATTTTTAGATCGTTATTGATCAGGGATATGGGTCTATAGTTGGATACTTCTCCCTGGTCTTTGTCTGGTTTTGGTATTACGGGTTATGAAAGCAGCGTTCATTTGCGGGTCCAGAGGCTCTCCCTTGGTTTTGAAGTTAATGAATCTAGCAAGATAAGGCGCTATGGTATTTGCATAAGTTTTATAGTATGGTACGGAGAAGCCGTCTGGACCCGGAGCCGACCGCCTCTTAAGATTCTTAATAACCGCTAGCACTTCTGCGGCGGAAACTGGAGCTTCGAGTCTATCTCTGTGCTCAGCCGAAAGGGTAGGAATCGGGAGATTATTCAGAAATTTCGTCAGAGTTTGGGGGTTACTTGCCTTATGTTCGCTATATAGATCTGCATAAAATCCATGGAAGGCTTTCATGACCTTCAATGGGTTTGTTGTGTGGGGTTGGCCCGCTAGTTTAATTTTGGGGAAGGTATATGAGCGAGGGCGCGGGGAGAGACGGGACGCCAAGAGAGACCCAGCCCTATCCTTCTGATAGTAATATTTTGCTCCTAGCCATGATAAACTTTTGTCCGCTTTAGCTGTAAGAGCTAAGTTTAATTCTAAGCGTGCTGCATCCAATCGGGATACGGGTACTAAAGCAGGGTCTCTCTTGTGCTCCGCACATAATTTTTGGAATTTCTTTTCTAGGTTGACTATGTCTATTCCGTGTTCTTTTTTAATTTTGGCTGCTATTTGTATTAATTTCCCTCTTATTGGGGCCTTATGAGCTGCCCATAAGGTTTCCACGGAGACGTCTGCCATGTCATTTTGATTAAAATATTCCGTGATGGCCTTTTCAATTTCTACTTTCCAGGCGGGGTCAGAAAGGATGTTTTCTTTTAGTCTCCAAAGGTTGTATTTGTGGTGTGGGGTTTGGTTATTTAACAGAACACTTAACAGGGAGTGATCCGACCAGACCGTGTCAGTAATTTGTGATCTTTGGGCTGCCGGGATCAAGTTATTCGAGACTAGCAGATGGTCTATACGAGCATAGGATTGGTGGGCATGGGAGAAATGAGTGTAATCTTTTTTGGTGTGGTTTAATTCCCTCCAAATGTCAGTGAGTCCTTGTGAATAAAACAGCTTAGCTATTTTCGAGCTGGTTTTAGTTGGACG
The DNA here is from genome assembly GCA_037952835.1 of Lithobates septentrionalis. Classification (NCBI taxonomy): domain Eukaryota; kingdom Metazoa; phylum Chordata; class Amphibia; order Anura; family Ranidae; genus Lithobates; species Lithobates septentrionalis. The sequence goes on along the minus strand of JBBDGP010001816.1, from coordinate 341,001 downwards.
GATGTTTTGGGCGGTTGGGGGTTTAGATTTGTCTAGTCCCTGGTCGAAGGCCACATTGAGGTCTCCCCCAAAAATTACAGAGCCTTCGAACAATGGTCCGAGTGTCTTAAACATTGAGCTAAAGAATTTATGCTGTCCTGTGTTAGGGGCGTAGTAAGATACTAGGGAATATAGTCTGCCCTCTACGGAACCCTTAGCTAGGATGTACCTACCCTCTGGATCTCGTTGAACCTTATGTAGCGTGAATCTGCAATTTTTAGATATAAGGATAGCAACCCCTCTGGTCTTATCTTCCGCATTAGCTAGATAAAACAATGGGAACTGAGAGTGGATAAAGTTAGGTTTGTACCGGATCAGGAAGTGGGTTTCTTGGAGAAATAGAAGATCAATCTTGCGGGATTTCATAAAATCAAGTACTTTCCTTCGTTTAGAAGGAGAGTTCAGCCCTTGGGTATTGTGTGTGGCCACCCTTAATAGGGAGGTCAGATTGTCAGTGTCAGCCATGAAGCAGAAGTAGGGGACCTACCCCCCATCTCTCAGCGCTTACCTGTTCCAGGTGGAGAGTGGGAACCGAAGTTGGGAACATTAAGACATCCTTTCGCTTCTTACTGGGGGAGTGGGTATAACCCAGCAGACAGCCAACTACAAGAAAATAAATTGTTAGAGAAGATAGTAGAGAAGAGATCATAGGAAGAGGGGAAGAGGGGAAGATCAGGTCCTCTCGGGACTTGTGTGAACAGTGATGGCAACAGAGCACACCGCTCTTCACAGTGGAGGAAATGTCCAAACCCTGCTGACAGGGTGGATTCCTAACCCAGGAGACCAGTATCACCTGGTCCTTGGGATTAATGGAGGTGCAGCCTAACTGCCGCGACCTCGGCGCACCTTAGTTAAATACTGAACAATAAAACTGCTGATCGGATCTAGTCCGACCTGGGGAACCGAAGGGGACCCCGCCCACCCTTTTTTCCCACCTTCCTCCCCTCCCACCCAGGACACATTTCCGGGTGGATGAGGAGGGCTCCCTGGGCTATAGCCCATGCAAAATGAAACTCATTTTTGCGTCTAAGGCACAACATAAGGAGGAGTCATGAGTTCACACTCTGTTACCCTGTGCCTTGGAGACCTGGGTCATAAAGTGGTGTTAAGGATCGTGTTGGTTGACATTAAAATACCTAGCTCCAGGTAAGTCCCAATAGGATTACCCCCAAGGGACCACCCTGGGACAGAAATATTTGTGTATGGCTTTCTTATTCGGAGAAGATATAGAGGGATGAGGGGGGGGGGGAGAAAAAGGGGATATAACGTCCCCTCCCCTCCCCCCCCCCCCCGGCTAAAAAATAAAGAAAATCTCTAGCACAGACCATCTAATTGCTGGGATGACCAAAGGGAAAAACAAACCAGCAGTAAAAAAAAAAAGAAAAGTCAACCGAGTTCGTGTAGGAGCCTACAAAGCGAAAAAGAGATCAGGGATAGTCCATCAAACATCTTCTTGACTCGAGGACTCATGGAGGTTTGGCTTCCTTGGGGCGCTTGTATTTAGGTTTTTCCCACAGGGGTTGCAAGGGGCTTGCAGGGGATGGGCGTTTGTATGACCCCGCCGCAGAATTGTTGAAGTCCATTGCTGACTCTTGCGAGATGAGGCAGAGGTCTAACAGGATCCGTTCTCCTTCTTGGAGGCTGCGGAAAGAGTAGGTTTTGCCTCTGTGATCAAACTTGAGTGCAAATGGGAAGGCCCATTTATATTTGATTTCGTTTTGCGCCAACACCGAGAGTAGGGGCTTCAGCGCCCTCCTTTTTTGTATTGTGTTAGGTGAAATGTCTGCAAAGACTTGTACGGCGTGGCCTCTGCACGTGAGGGGCTGTTGGTATCTGCACTTTTTCATCACCTCTTCTTTAACCGAGAAGTAGTGTGGCTTGACCACAATATCTCTGGGGAGGCCATCTTTCCTCGGCGGTCCTAATGTCCTGTGAGCGCGGTCAATTTCCAACTTATGTGGAGGAATGTCAGGGATAAGTTGTTTAATGAAGTCTTGGACCGCCATCGTGGAGTCGGTTATAGATTCTGGGAGACCTCTAAGTCTAAAGTTTTCCCTTCTGGACCTGTTTTCAAGGTGTCAGGAAATGTTCCATCCGCTGGTAAGACCTGTTATTTGGCATGCAGTACTGAGGTCCACCAGCAGGTGTCTCCTGGCAGTTTGGAACTGTCAGGAGAGCTTTTCCCTGTTAATAGTATATCATCTTTGGGCCGCAGTACTGGCGTCCACCAGCGGATGGATCCTGGCAGTGTGGAGCAGACAGTACCTCCTACAATCAGGTGTCACTTGAGGCCAATCACAGGCCTATAAATACCTGGCAAACATTCACATGTTTGCCTTGATTTCTTCATTGCCTCCTGACCTGCTTGCTATCTGATCCTGTGCCCTAAACCTGATCCTGTCTCGGACCCTTTCCTGTCCCACCTGTTACCTTGCATCCCTGCCTGCAGTCTGACCCATCCATCCCTCTCCCTGTCCTGTGTTCCATACCCCATCTGCTGACTTCCCTGTGTATGACCTTGGCCTGGCTTACGTTTTTGTCTCTGGAACATCCCCTGTCCATCTGCTGATCTGCTGTGTATGACCCTGGCCTGGCTATTGTTTATGAACCTGGTATTTCCCATTTATTGCACTTTTCTGTCTGTTGTTATTTGTGGGTCTCTGTCTGTGGTTGGTTATTGCACTGTGTCATATTGGAGTTGGTTGTTATTTATTACTCACTTTCCTTAATAAATATATATATTTTCACTTATATACGTTTGGTGTCCTCTGTCGCAGATCACACGGTTCTGGTCACACCTGCTCATGACAGTAAATCAAGGCCATCCCTGACCAGAAGTGGCTGCACAGGGGAACCATTTTGATTCAGTTGGTTGCAAACATGAATACCGATGAGGTTATTTATCTTTCTCTGCTGGCATCTGAAAGTGGTGATTATTGCCGCCAGGCTTTGAAAGGATGGTCTAGTGCTCAGTTGTTTGCCACTATACGTTTGGCTCACTCCCTGGTCGATCAGGGTTATATTTTGTTTGGGGAAGTGCAGCCTTTGATCAAACTATGTACTGAGCTGGCCCTGCCCTGTATTCCTGAGGGCCGTGATGATTTCACTCCTCCTTTTGATATAAATCAGGTTGTATCACTAGTTTGGCTTTTTGAAGATGATCCAGACGATTTTTGTGAGCACTATTCAGCCTGTCCCTCACAGGTGATTGCTGAGTGCATTGTGTCTGCTCAGTCTTTTGTTAGACAGGGAGGTTTAGAAGCACAGTTTGTACAACCTATACTTTCAGCATGGTCTGACATGATGCAAGCAGCTCCAGTCAAACAAACCACCTCTGCCACCAAACACCAGCCTACCCAAATGTATGTTTCTCCATCACCCATGTCAACCGCAGTTGCAGCTCAGTATACGCTGCTGCCAAACAAATACTCATATCCAGTCTCTGCTCCCTGTACCTGTCTCTTCCCTGCTGCCTGCAAACCCACACGAACTTCCTCCAGCCACTGTTACCTCTTCCCTACCATATCCCAATCCTCCTCTCCAGTCTGCTGCACCCCTCACCTACAGATCTTCAGTAGTTAAGCCCAAGAAGAAACGGAAGTTCTTCCCCACTCACACAATCCTGCCAGTAACCCAACCTGCTCCCAATTTCCAGTCTGATGTTCCAGCTTTGCAGTCCGATGTTCCAGCTTTGCAGTCTGATGTTCCAGCCTTCCAGTCTGACGTTCCAGCTTTGCGGTCTGACGTTCCAGCTTTCCAGTCTGACGTTCCAGCTTTCCAGTCTGACGTTCCAGCTTTGCAGTCTGATGTTCCAGCTTTGCAGTCTGATGTTCCAGCTTTGCAGTCTGATGTTCCAGCTTTGCAGTCTGATGTTCCAGCTTTGCAGTCTGACGTTCCAGCTTTGCAGTCTGACGTTCCAGCTTTGCAGTCTGACGTTCCAGCTTTGCAGTCTGACGTTCCAGCTTTGCAGTCTGACGTTCCAGCTTTGCAGTCTGACGTTCCAGCTTTGCAGTCTGACGTTCCAGCCTTCCAGTCTGACGTTCCAGCTTTGCAGTCTGATGTTCCAGCCTTCCAGTCTGACGTTCCAGCTTTGCAGTCTGATGTTCCAGCCTTCCAGTCTGACGTTCCAGCTTTGCAGTCTGACGTTCCAGCTTTGCAGTCTGACGTTCCAGCTTTGCAGTCTGACGTTCCAGCTTTGCAGTCTGACGTTCCAGCTCTCCAGTCTGACGTTCCAGCTCTCCAGTCTGACATTCCAGCTCTCCAGTCTGACGTTCCAGCTCTCCAGTCTGACGTTCCAGCTCTCCAGTCTGACGTTCCAGCTCTCCAGTCTGACGTTCCAGCTCTCCAGTCTGACGTTCCAGCCTTCCAGCTTGGTGTGCCCACCTTCCAGTCTGGTGTGCCCACCTTCCAGTCTGGTGTGCCCACCTTCCAGTCTGGTGTGCCCACCTTCCAGTCTGATGCACCCGCTCTCCAGTCTGATATGCCTGCCTTCCAGCCCGAAACCCCAGTGTCCATGTTCCAGTCTGACGCTCCAGCGACTATTGACCAGTCCGATGTACCTGCTGTTCTGCCTGATGTGCCCACTGTTCAGCCTGATGAGCCTGCTTTCCGGTTTGATGTGTCCATCCTCCAGCCTGATATCCTGGTATCTGTCTTCCAGCCTGATGTCGTAATGTTGGTGTCTCAGCCTGAAGTTTCGGTGCCCGTGTTTCAGCCTGGAGTTTCGGTGCCCGTGTTTCAGCCTGGAGTTTCGGTGCCCGTGTCTCGGCCTGCTGAATCGGTGCCCGTTACCCAGTCTGTTGAATCGGTGCCCTTTACCCGGTCTGCTGAACTGGTGCCCGTTACCCAGTCTGCTAAACCGAAGTCCATCACTTTGCCTGTCAAGCCAGTATCCGTTATCCGGCTTGCCGAACCGGTGCCCGGTGTCCAGCTCGCTGAGTCAGGGCCTGTTACCCAGCCCACTGGGCCGGGGTCCGTTACCCAGCTTGCTGAGCCGGTGCCTGTAATCCGGCCTGCCCTTACGGTGCTCGCTGTTCGGCCCAATGTTCCAGAGCCTGCTGTCCATCTCGATGACCCGGAGCCTGCTGCCCAGCTCGATGACCCGGAGCCTGCTGCCCAGCTCGATGACCCGGAGCCTGCTGCCCAGCTCGATGACCCGGAGCCTGCTGCCCAGCTCGATGACCCGGAGCCTGCTGCCCAGCTCGATGACCCGGAGCCTGCTTCCCAGCTCGATGACCCGGAGCCTGCTTCCCAGCTCGATGACCCGGAGCCTGCTGCCCAGCCCGATGACCCGGAGCCTGCTGCCCAGCCCGATGACCCGGAGCCTGCTGCCCAGCCCGATGACCCGGAGCCTGCTGCCCAGCCCGATGACCCGGAGCCTGCTGCCCAGCCCGATGACCCGGAGCCTGCTGCCCAGCCCGATGACCCGGAGCCTGCTGCCCAGCCCGATGACCCGGAGCCTGCTGCCCAGCTCGATGACCCTGACCCTGCTGCCCAGTTCGATGACCCTGCTGCCCAGCTCGATGACCCTGAGCCTGCTGCCCAGCTCGATGACCCTGAGCCTGCTGCCCAGCTCGATGACCCGGAGCCTGCTGCCCAGCTCGATGACCCGGAGCCTGCTGCCCAGCTCGATGAGCCTGCTGCCCAGCTCGATGACCCTGAGCCTGCTGCCCAGCTCGATGACCCTGAGCCTGCTGCCCAGCTCGATGACCCGGAGCCTGCTGCCCAGCTCGATGACCCGGAGCCTGCTGCCCAGCTCGATGACCCGGAGCCTGCTGCCCAGCTCGATGACCCGGAGCCTGCTGCCCAGCTCGATGACCCGGAGCCTGCTGCCCAGCTCGATGACCCGGAGCCTGCTGCCCTCCAGCCTGATGTCCCGGTGTCTGCCCTCCAGCCTGATGTCTCGGTGACTGCCCTCCAGCTTGATGAGCCCGCTGCCCAGCTTGAAGTGCCCATGCCTGTTGTGCCACCACCTGTTCTGCCTGTTGTGCCACCATCTGTTGTTCTGCTTAATACCATAGACTATGGACAACTACAACCAATTGGAGCGTCCGGAGGCCGCTCCTTTGAGGGGGGGTACTGTCAGGAAATGTTCCATCCGCTGGTAAGACCTGTTATTTGGCATGCAGTACTGAGGTCCACCAGCAGGTGTCTCCTGGCAGTTTGGAACTGTCAGGAGAGCTTTTCCCTGTTAATAGTATATCATCTTTGGGCCGCAGTACTGGCGTCCACCAGCGGATGGATCCTGGCAGTGTGGAGCAGACAGTACCTCCTACAATCAGGTGTCACTTGAGGCCAATCACAGGCCTATAAATACCTGGCAAACATTCACATGTTTGCCTTGATTTCTTCATTGCCTCCTGACCTGCTTGCTATCTGATCCTGTGCCCTAAACCTGATCCTGTCTCGGACCCTTTCCTGTCCCACCTGTTACCTTGCATCCCTGCCTGCAGTCTGACCCATCCATCCCTCTCCCTGTCCTGTGTTCCATACCCCATCTGCTGACTTCCCTGTGTATGACCTTGGCCTGGCTTACGTTTTTGTCTCTGGAACATCCCCTGTCCATCTGCTGATCTGCTGTGTATGACCCTGGCCTGGCTATTGTTTATGAACCTGGTATTTCCCATTTATTGCACTTTTCTGTCTGTTGTTATTTGTGGGTCTCTGTCTGTGGTTGGTTATTGCACTGTGTCATATTGGAGTTGGTTGTTATTTATTACTCACTTTCCTTAATAAATATATATATTTTCACTTATATACGTTTGGTGTCCTCTGTCGCAGATCACACGGTTCTGGTCACACCTGCTCATGACACAAGGTCATCGATGCGTGAGAGAGCAATGTCCAGTTGGTCCTGTAGGACCTGTATGAGGTTGGAGTTCTGCCTGGTTTTAGAGATGGTCTGGTCAAGTTTATCTTCAATCGCCTCCATCCTGGAGCCCAGGGCCTGGAAGTCCTCTCTAATGTCTTAGTGTGGTAGAAGGGTCTGGCGCTGTTCCTTTAATTGGATGATAATTCCCTGCCTGCGTATTTGTGTGTCTCTAATTCAAAACAAGGCATGTAAGTGTAAATTCCTAAATATAGGCAAGACGTGCACATATCAAATAGTGGTATCCTTAAAAAGTGGTATCTTTAAAAATATTGCACAGTTTTAAACAAGCATTAAATATACATAAAAATATATATAAAAAAAGAGATAAGCAGGCTGCAAACGTATAAATATAATAATGGTGTTGTCACATCCCATACATGGGTTGCTGGTATATATTCCAAATAAGTGGGGGGAGGGGGGAGAGGTGGAGGTGGGGAAAGGGGGGTGGGGGGGGGAGAAAAGTGGTGTGTGAGATCAGTTACTGGTAAAGGAACTGAAGAGTGTTTAAAATCACTCCTAATAAAGTGCAAACGTGCTGGCAAAGTTCAAAGAAAGTCCTTATTGTGTAATAACTTATTATCAAATTCGTTTAAACTCTGTGATATGGTCTCTTGATATATATCTTGTGCAGTATCTTGGTGCAAGTGATGTGGTGTTTGTGATCCTTCAGTAGTTTTAAAATCCTTGCTCTGAAAGTGCAGCCACTCACCGGATCCCTTCACCCCTGCAGGGGTATCAGGCGGTTACAGTTTTGCGCCACTGTACGGCAATCACTGGCAGCCTCAGGATCATGATGTTTCATATAAAAAGAGAGAAGGAGTGCCCATAGCGTAAAATCGTTTTTAAAAAGTTTATTAAACAAGTAGAAAGGTACTCACAATTTTACAGTACAAATCAAGCGAAGTGGTAAAACGTCACGGTTAGCCTTCAGCGCTGGTAAGTAGGTAATGTTGGGAAGCACAGATTTAGGCCACACCCTACGCGTTTCGTCGTTAGGACGTCTACGGGAGCGTGACCTGTGCTGTGTCTTCCCACCCTTATATAGTGTGCGGTGTCCCCTTGTTGTTTTTCCGATTGGCATCCATTTTGCCTGTGATTCCGCGGACCGGAAGTTCGCCCGCGGCCATTTTGTCTATATTATGCAGACCGAAGTCCAACAGTGTCTAGTTATCTAGTGTTTTGAAGGGGCGGTTTATTTTGGCTGTTGGGCGGCCAGCTCTCTAATGTCGCCTGTTATTTTGGCTGCAGTTTGGGCCAGACCTCTATCCAGCAGAGCTGATAACTGGGAGAAGAGGTCAGGGGCTGTGAGGATAGAGTGGGCTGGAGTGAGCGCCATTTCAGGCCCTGTTGTAATGTGAGGGGAGGGAGGCTGCGAGGGGGGTGTCATGGGTTGTTCTGCAAGGTGCTCTGAGAGGGCCGTGAACTGAGCCAAATGTTGAGGAGTACTCACTGGGGTCCCAGAGGGGAGAGAGCGGGTCACTGCGGCATAGGAAAGTTTTTCTCCTGGGCTCTCTGCAGCTGTCTGTGCGCCGTGCAGCATGGCGCCCGCCATCTTGGATTCGGCCCGCTCTGCCGAGGCTCTGAATAGAGGCTCCAGGTCCTTCCTGGACGATCCGGCCGGCATAGGGTTGTTCCCCAGCACTTCCTATCAGCCTTGAGGTGGGTGTCGTGGCCTACGGGGTCCCGGTTCCCCCGCTATGTGCGCCGGGTGGTCAGGGCAGTGCGGAGCTCCGGGCTCAAGCGGCCATCTTGGAGGAGTCAGCGCATGCGCCTATCTCCCCATCCTTTGTAACCAGATGTCCTTCCTCATTCTTTATGGGGCCAATATGGTCTGTCCTCCCTTTTTTACTGTTTACATACTGTTGGCGCTGTGGCACTGAGGAGGGGACGATGTTACATATTTTTTGGACTTGCACCAAACTCACCCCATTCTGGCTTGAAGTGGCTCACACAATTAGACACCTAACTGGTGTCTCTCTGGAGGGGAAACCTGCGGCCTGTTTGCTCCATCTATCGGAACGACCTATTAAGAAATACAAGACCTCCCTCACCATTCAGTTACTGAATGCCGCCAAGGCTTGTATTCTCCTTTGTTGGAGATCGGAGAGACCACCGGCAAAGTCCCTATGGTTTACTGAAGTGAACGAACTAAGGGATATGGAGGATCGTACTGCTACCCTGCACAATCGAGAGGAGACCTTTCGAGAGACTTGGAGACCCTGGCAACATTTTATATTCACAGAAGCCTATCTCCAAGAAATGGCACAATCTAACTGATCGAATTGGCTGGTTCCGCCTCCTAGGCAGAGGGCACCACATCTCATTATATCACATTATCACACTTTACTCTACCCGTCTCTACTCCCTCTTGTCTCCTGTTTTTGCTTCTCCCCTTACCGTCCTTCCCTTCCTTGCCCGCCCCCCCTTTTTTTCCCGGCCCTATTCTTTTCCTACCCCTGGGGATACCAGTTCCCATATTAATCTTTCCCATTCATGGGTTACTTGGTCAGATACAGTGAAGATCCTAAAATTTATTACATCTCCACATGTCTCATGTCTGGGCTCCTCAGTTCTTCGGACCCCCTTACACTCCCCAATTACCTATAAAAATAAATCATATCAATGTGTGACACAGCATGACATGCTTTAACGCCAGCTCCAGGTCAAACGACTAAGCTCCCAGAGCACTCTCGGGGTCCAATACACTGTCAGTATTGTTATACCGGGGTATCAACCCCATGTGGCTTGAATATGGTGCTAACTGTGAAGGATAAGATTAGGAGCTCCAATCGAGCCCAAGGTTATCTGCTGCTGTCTCTAATTGGAAAGTGTGGCTATGCATGCATATAAAAGTAAACCCTCTGAGACACGCTCAGCACCGTTACTTTTTACACTTCTGATTTATTCAAGGCGGTGCTAATGTTTTATACACAAAAATACGTCATTGCTATGTTAGTCTAATAGGTACATCTCATTGGTTAAGATAGAAAAGAAGATGGAGAATCTTCATAGCGAGGTTTGGCTGTCCTTGGTTTTATCTTCAGTTCCGCGTTCTTCTGATGTGTGGGATGTAGGGGGTACCCGCCATTTTGAGAAGATATAGGAACAGAGCTAATCTGTATACTTATATAATGAGTAAGGAGAAAAATATGTATATACATATAAGAAAATAGACATTTTCAGAATATTATTATTATTATCTACATCACATTCCTTCACACTAAGAAAACTTGATTCGTTGACCTTGTTTTTGTAACCTTGTCTGCATTTTTTCTTTTTGTTTGACTTTGGTAATGTACCTATGCTGGATGTGTTATTTGTTGTACACACTTTATATGGTAAAAATAAAGCATTATAAAAAAAAAATGCCGAATTTGAATCTGATGAGAACTCCCCGCTGCTCTCATCAGTCATGGAGAGGATCTGGAACGCCTCATCACTAGTATAAAATCTTTTGGACATGACGCTGATAGCTGTGTGGCAAGTGACGGTCACTGGTGGGCTGTGCGATTGGGTGGCAGGTGACGTTCACTGATAGGTGATGACAGTGTGACAGGCTACGGACGGTGACAGGTGATGGTCACAGAGGGGTGACAGGCCACAGTCAGTGATGGGTACACCGCTGACGGTCACTGATGGGTGATTGGTGACAGGGCACGTTCACTTCATTACGGCCGATCACGTGGTAAACAGCCATGCCCAATGGCTGTTCACCCCCCTTGGTGGCGAGCGGTGTCTCCGTGACACGATCGCGTGCATGCCCTGTTTAAATGGACGGACGCCATATAACGCCCGCCCAGAATGACATATGACGGCCAGCGGGTGTCAAGCTGTGAAACAAGTGGGCTATACACTTAAACGGAGTGTTTCCACTTACCCTGTGAAGGGCTAATATATTCAAGCAATAAGCATTCTCATAGCCTTCCCAGGCAAAACATGCTCTTCAGACTCTCCCAAGGGGAAGATGCGGATGACCACGACTGTATGAATCTTTCTTTTGTTCAAGAAACCAGAGATGAGGATGATGACACCTAACAGGTTGCCACGTTCATTAAACAAGTGGCCAATACACTCTAAAGGCGGTCTTTCCACTTACTCTGTGAAGGGGGTTATATGTTCTGGCAATGAGCAGTCTCATAGCCTACCCAGGCAAAGCAGCCCTATTCAGACTCTATAAAGAGGAAGATGTGGATGAGCATGACTGTATGTATCCTGCTGATTCAAACAGCCAGGGATAGAGATGACACCTAAAATGATATCACATTCAATAAGCATGTGATAAAATGTGGTTAAATTGGCACCAACCTATAAGTGAAAAAAGCACAATAAAAAAAGTGTGTGTGTGTGTGTGTCAAATGGAAAAAATGTGAAGCTGCCCCTTTAAGTGAAAATAGTCAAAAAAAAAAAAAGTAAGGCGGTTACCACACAGCCAAAACAACTAGTAGGTATAGAATAACACCAATAAGAAAAATCAATCAATTTTGAATTAATCAAAAAAAAATATTAAAAATAATGGAAAGTCCATAAATAATAATCCTTATAAACTCCAACCACCGTGCTTTCTGAGAAAATGTGCTTAAATGATGACTTTAATTCATGCTCCACCACTAGTGTATACAGATTGGACCCTTACCAGCAATATATAATGCGTGCGCCTTTGATAACTTGGGGTATCATCCGTTTTCAAGTAGCAGTTGAAAAGGTCCACACACGTGTTGCTTAATGGAAATTCCTTTTATCCTCTCACCAGCAGCCCGGATCCAGAAAAAAAGTAAAGTTTCCAAAATAGTGTAGCTCTGTTTTTATTAAAATTAGAATGAATAAAAAACAATGATGCGCTTGCATTTTATGATGCTCAGGTCAGCACCAACATAAACAGCCTGGTTGGTGTATAATCCCGCAGGCCGCTAAGACGAGCCGGCATGCGTTCCATCGATCAAATGTGTTGTCCAAACCCGACAGGAAGTGACATCCGGGATGGCGGTTGTGCAGCCTCAAATACATTTCGCATACCAGTGTCATCGTAGAGCATGAATTGAAGTCATCATTTAAAGCAGAACTTCAGCCATTTTTTCAACTTTCCATCTATTATATCTTCTGCCCTTGTTATTTTAACTTTGGATAGTAAAACATTTTTTTCTGCCAGCGAATACCTTATACAGCCCACTTCCTTTTTCTTGTTACATAGTTACATAGTAGGTGAGGTTGAAAGAAGACACAAGTCCAACCTATGTGTGTGATTATGTGTCAGTATTACATTGTATATCCCTGTATGTTGCGGTCATTCAGGTGATTATCTAATAGTTTCTTGAAGCTATCAGTGCTCCCCGCTGAGACCACCGCCTGTGGAAGGGAATTCCACATCCTTGCCACTCTTACAGTAAAGAACCCTCTACGTAGTTTAAGGTTAAACCTCTTTTCTTCTAATTGTAATGAGTGGCCACGAGTCTTATTAAACTCTCTTCTGCGAAAAAGTTTTATCCCTATTGTGGGGTCACCAGTACAGTATTTGTAAATTGAAATCATATCCCCTGTTAAGCGTCTCTTCTCCAGAGAGAATAAGTTCAGTGCTCGCAACCTTTCCTCATAACTAAGATCCTCCAGACCCTTTATTAGCTTTGTTGCCCTTCTTTGTACTCACTCCATTTCCAGTACATCCTTCCTGAGGACTGGTGCCCAGAACTGGACAGCATACTCCAGGTGCGGCCGGACCAGAGCCTTGTAGAGTGGGAGAATTATCATTTTATCTCTGGAGTTGATCCCCCTTTTAATGCATGCCAATATTCTGTTTGCTTTGTTAGCAGCAGCTTGGCATTGCATGCCATTGCTGAGCCTATCATCTACTAGGACCCCCAGGTCCTTTTGTCTCGTAAAAAGTCTAGGCTTATGACATCATGCATAGCTCTCTCTCATGAGACTTTGCCAGGAAGGGAAGGGAGATGAGTCATAAAAGGGCCAATGAGAGCTGCAGAACTGGAGGTGTGTGTGTGTGTGTGTGTGTGTGTGTGTGTGTGTGTGTAAAAATCCAGGAAATGAACAGGCAGCAGCTTCAGCTGCCCACAGTTAAAATTTGTTGCAGCCAGACTCAGTGGAGGGAAATTTATGCAGCATATTTGGCAAGTACAGATTCACAGTATATATAAAATAATATGCAAAGTGGTTGGAGGGAAGCTTCAGAATAGCAAAGATGTTTTTATAACAAACTATGTGAGCAGTTCCTCTTTCAGCACATTTTCTCAGAAAGCACGGTGATTGGAGTCTATAAGGCTATTTATAGACTTTTCATTATTTTTAATATTATTTTGATCATTTCCAAATTAATTGATTTTTCTTATTAATGTTATTTTATATCTACTAATTGTTTTGGTTGTGTAGTACCACCTTACTTTTTGTTTTTTAGGCTATTCAATAAGCATGTTGTCAATGCACTCTAAAGGAGTGGTTTCTGCACATCCTTTGAAAGGGTCATCTACTCTGGCAATGAGAAGCCGCCTAGCCATACAAGGCGAAACGGCCCTCTTCAGTGTTACTGAAGAGGGCGAAGCGGATGGACATGACTGCATAAATACTATATTTTTGAAACAAAAGAGTAGTGGGGCTTTAAATATGCCAAATGAGAATATAAATTTTACTACACATAAAATGTGGTCATAAATACAATATTAAAAACATAGATATGCATAAAGAAACTGCGATAAATACAAAAATATGTAAATCTGATGGATGCATGTACTGTAACTGGTCCCTGGACCTATACACAGTGTGTTAAAGTGAAAAAAATTAAAAATAAAAACGCAACACATTTTGTTGAGGTCTATTACATGTAAAACGTAATCTGGGGGGTGTGGTCTGGACATGGCCGGTTAAAGATGCATTGCACCTGGGCTCCTGAACCCTCCACCAGCCTGAGACCGATTCCATTACCCAACAACAGCATCATGTCGTTAGCCAAGCAGTGGAAGACTAGAACCCCTTGCAAGACCTCTAAAACTAGCAAACCTAGGACCGAAATCCAGCAGTTTTTCCCAGGTATACAAAGCTTCTGGACTAAAATGGCGAACCCATGTGGCAAGGTAACTGGGGCTACATATATGCAGGTACCTCCTGTTCTCTTGGCCGGTACTTCGGATGCTCCGCGGTCATCGGCAGCAGAGTGGCAGCCTCCCTCATTGCATACGGGCTGGTCAGTGCCTCGGTCGGGTGAAGAAGACTTATGGACCCTTATACAGGCGCTCCCTAGGAGGAAGGATATAGTAGAGCTTAGCAGAGTAGAGGATGCTCATCATAGGGAGCTTCAACAGGTTCAGGCACTGTCAGAACATCTCACAGTGGACGAGACTACAACCACTGCTCTGAAACAGCAGGTGGCAGCCCTGGAAAGGGATCGGTACTTTGAAGCGGATGTGGCTGTGGTGTTGCAGCTAGACCTGGAGGACTTAGAGGACCGAGGCCACCGGAATAACTTGCGGCTCCGTGGTCTCCCTGAAGACACAGGGCAAGAGAATCTCACGATCTTGGCCATCCTGCATAGGGTACTGGATGATACTCCACCTGGTAACCTGGAACTCTATAGGGTTCACAGAGAGTTGGGTCCTAAAGCCTTAGACCCAAACTGCCCTCGAGATGTGGTTGGCCGTCTTCATCTCTTTAAATAAAAGGAGGCTATACTTCAGAAGGCCTGGGAGGCAGGTACAACAGTAAGATTTTTATGGGGCACAAGTTAAAATATTACCAGATGACTCCCGTGCCACATTACAGCATAGAACTCTCCTTGGTCCAGTATTGGACTGGTACGTCAGATGGGCCATACTTACAGATGGCGGTTCCCTATATCGGTCATGGTATGGAAAAGTTCTTCCTCTTTTACTCTTCATTCACAGGTTGACCTGCCAGACTTTTTTTCTTTTTTTGGAGATTGAACCCTTTCCGGTCCCCTACTGGCTCCAGTTATTCCCACAAATGCCGGGTCGTACGGGAGTCATGTTCCCCCAGTATGGTCCGCATACACGTCAATCTAGGGCTCGACGCTGGTCAGAAGCTGACACCCTGTATGGGCCACAGGAGTCCTTCTTGCCTACAGGTCTGTAGCCCTACAAAGTTTCCTGTACTGTCTATAAATCACCTTGTTTGATAATAAATATATAGTTAGTGTGTGAGTGTGTGAGAGTGTGTGTGTGTGTGTGTGTGTGTGTATTCTATGTATATGTTTGTGATTGTTGGAATAATTTAATATCTCAGCCAGCAACTGGTTAGCACACTCCCAATATAATTGTGACAAAGTTTTGAATAAATAAACAGTTGCACTAAATGTTGCAATCCATATTCAAATTCAAAAATATATAAACAATGCCATCAACATTATTTCATTTCTTTCTTAAAGAGGAAGTAAACCCTGATGGGTTTTACTTCCTCTTTGTCTCCCTGCAAAGGTAAAGCATAACGGGCTTCTATGCATCGCATAGTAGCCCATTATGTGTCACTTACCTGAAACCGAAGCCTGCAATGTCACCGCTGTCCCCTCTTCCACGAAGCGTCAATCTCCCTTCCGGGTATCACGGCTCCGGCACTGTGATTTGCCGGAGCAGCAATAGCGTCATCACATCACGTGGTAAACGGCCGCGATCAGCGGCTATTTACCGTGATGCGCCGGGTCCAGGTCACGGATGTTCCCGGGTGCGCGCCCCAGGGGGCGCGCGGGAGCAGCATTCTGGAATGACGTCCCACGGACGTCCACCTAGAACTAGCTGACCGCGCTGTTGCCATCTTTCGGCAATGGCCCGGTCGGCAAGTGGTTAAAGAAGAAAAACTGAAATATCACATGGTCCTAAGTATTCAGACCCTTTGCTGTGACACTCATATATTTAACTCAGGTGCTGTCCATTTCTTCTGATCATCCATGAGATGGTTCTACACCTTCATTTGAGTCCAGCTGTGTTTGATTATACTGATTGGACTTGATTAGGAAAGCCACATACCTGTTTATATAAAACCTTCCAGCTCACAGTGCATGTCAGAACAAATGAGAATCATGAGGTCAAAGGAACTCCCTGAAGAGCTCAGAGACAGAATTGTGGTAAGGCACAGATCTTGCCAAGGTTACAAAAAATTTCTGCTGCACTTAAGGTTCCTAAGAGCACAGTGGCCTCCATAATCCTTAAATGGAAGGCGTTTGGGATGACCAGAACCCTTCCTAGAGCTGGCCGTCCGGCCAAACTGAGCTATCGGGGGAGAAGAGCCTTGGTGAGAGAGGTAAAGA
Source organism: Lithobates septentrionalis (assembly GCA_037952835.1). Lineage (NCBI taxonomy): Eukaryota > Metazoa > Chordata > Amphibia > Anura > Ranidae > Lithobates > Lithobates septentrionalis. The sequence continues at coordinate 324,835 of JBBDGP010001816.1, read as the reverse complement.
AGAACCCAAAGATCACTGTGGCTGAGCTCCAGCGATGCAGTTGGGAGATGGGAGAAAGTTGTAGAAAGTTAACAATCACTGCAGCCCTCCACCAGTCGGGGCTTTATGGCAGAGTGGCCCGACGGAAGCCTCTCCTCAGTGCAAGATACATGAAAGCCTGCATGGCGTTTGCTAAAAAAAAAAAAGCACCTGAAGGACTCCAAGATGGTGAGAAATAAGATTTTCTGGTCTGATAAGACCAAGATAGAACTTTTTGGCCTTAATTCTAAGCGGTATGTGTGGAGAAAACCAGGCACTGCTCATCACCTGTCCAATACAGTGCCAACAGTGAAGCATGGTGGTGGCAGCATCATGCTGTGGGGGTGTTTTTCAGCTGCAGGGACAGGATGACTGGTTGCAATCGAGGGAAAGATGAATGCGGCCAAGTACAGGGATATCCTGGACGAAAACCTTCTCCAGAGTGCTCAGGACCTCAGACTGGGCCAAAGGTTTACCTTCCAACAAGACAATGACCCTAATCACACAGCTAAAATAATGAAGGAGTGGCTTCACAACAACTCCGTGACTGTTCTTAAATGGCCCAGCCAGAGCCCTGACCTAAACCCAATTGAGCATCTCTGGAGAGACTTAAAAATGGCTGTCCAATGTTTACCATCCAACCTGACAGAACTGGAGAGGATCTGCAAGGAGGAATGGCAGAGGATCCCCAAATACAGGTGTGAAAAACTTTTTGCATCTTTCCCAAAAAGACTCATGGCTGAATTCGATCAAAAGGGTGCTTATACTAAATACTGAGCAAAGGGTCTGAATACTTAGGACTAGGGATGAGCTTTGAGTTCATTACATAACGAGTGACCCCGCCCCCCTCTGACGTCACGGGGAATGCCTCCATTATTTAAGAACCTTCAGAAGACGAGAAGCGTCACACAGCGGGAACCTCCCATCATGGTGGATGCGGAACGGCCCAAGAAAAAGGGAAGAAGACGCCGCGGAGGAAGATGCTCGATGAAAACACCGGAGGAAGAACCAGAAGAAGAAGAAGATGGAAGATAGAAGAAGCATTTAAATAAAGGAATTGTCAAAAACTGTCTCTTGTCATTTTTAACATTTTTGACACTTTTTTTGTGAAATGGTAGGGGTACCCCCTTACCATTTCACACAGGGGGGAGGGCCGGGATAATCCCCCCGCCCGCAGACCCCCACAACCACCGGGCAAGGGTTGTGGGGATGAGGCCCTTGTCTCCATCAACATGGGGACAAGGTGTTTTGGGGGGCTACCCTAGAGCACCCTCCCAATGTTGAGGGCATGTGGCCTGGTACAGTTCAGAAGGGGGGGGGCGCTCTCTCGTCCCCCCTCTTTTCCTGCGGCCTGCCAGGTTGCGTGCTCAGATAAAGGTCTGGTATAAATTTTTTTGGGGACCCCACGGCATTTTTTTTAAATTTTGGAGCGGGGTCCCCCTTAAATTCCATACCAGACCTGAAGGGTCTGTTATAGATTTTGAGGGGGACCCCACGCCATTTTTTTAAAACAATTTGTCCGGGGTTCCCCTTAATAACCATACCAGCCCTGAAGGGCCTGGTATTGAATTTAGGGGGACCCCCCACATCATTTTTTTTTTTACATTTTGGTTTGGAGTTCCCCTGCGGGGAATTCCCATGCCGTTTTTATCAATGAACTTTTTTGTGTATTGTCGGACCGGCAATTCATTAATAGCCGCGAGTAGTTTTAAATGACTTTTTTCCTTTGAAATGTCATTTTGCTGTCAGACTGTTCTAAACACGGGAAACATGCGCACCTTTACAGGCATACTATAGACACCCCCCAGGTACGAAATTTAAAGGAATATTATACTTTTATTGTTTCACTTTAAGCATTATTAAAATCACTGCTCCCGAAAAAACGTCAGTTTTTAAAACATTTTTTTGCATTGATCCATAACCCCTGGGGCAGGACCCAGGTCCCCAAACACTTATGACAATAACTTGCATATAAGCCTTTAAAATTAGCACTTTTGATTATTCATGTTCGTGTCCCATAGACTTTAACGGTGTTCGAACAAATTTTTTGCCTGTTCTCATGTTCTGGTGCAAACCGAACGCGGGTGTGTTCGGCTCATCCCTACTTAGGACCACGTGATATTTCAGTTTTTCTTTTTTAATAAATCTGCAAAAATGTCAACAATTCTGTTTTTTTCTGTCAATATGGGGTGCTGTGTGTACATTAATGAACAAACCTCATAACTAAGTTTTTGGTCAGAAAAAGCGATTTAGTCTCCCAGGACTAATGAAATGTCTTTTTCTCCTTCCAGTTTCTCTGTATGCGTCTCCAAATGGCAGTGATTAACTGGTGCATGCAAAAGATAAGAAGCTCCACATGCTTAACCACTTGCCGAGCAGCCGCCGCAGTTGTACTGCGGCAGAATGGCATGGCTGGGTGAAATTATGTTATGTAACTTCGCTTCGCCCTGTGGCTGCCGGAGGCACATGCCCCCCCGAGCAGATACGAGTGCCCGGCGGTCTCGATCACCGCCAGGCTCCCGCGATCACCGCTGAGACGCGAAGTACCCAGAACTGTGTGTGTAAACACAGTTTCCGGTTCTCTGAGGGGAGAAGTGACAGATCTTCTGTTCATACAGAGTATGAACAGCGATCCGTTATCTTCCCTCCACAGTCCCCCTCCCCTTTCAGTTAAAACACACACTAGAACACACTTAACCCCTTCACTGCCAGTGACATTTTTACAGTAAACAATGCATTTTTAATCGGACTGATCGCTGTATTAATGCTGATTGTCCCAAAAATGTGTCAAAATTGTCCGACGTGTCCGCCATAATGTTGCAGTCATGATAAAAATTGCAGATCGCCACACCATTACTAGTAAAAAAAAAAAATGCTATAAATCTATCCCCTATTTTGTAGATGCTATAACTTTTACGCATAACAATATATGCTTATTGCGATTTTTTTACCAAAAATATGTAGAAGAATACATATTGGCCTAAACTGAGGGAAAAAAAGTAGTTTTTTTTATATATTTTTGGGGGATATTTATTATAGCAAAAAGTAAAAAATATTGTTTTTTTTCAAAATTGTCACTTTTTTTTACAGTGCAAAAAATAAAAACCGCAGAGGTGATCAAATACCACCAAAAGAAAGCTCTATTTGTGGGAAAAAAAGGACGTAAATTTTGTTTGGGTACAACGCCGCATGACCGCGCAATTGTCAGTTAAAGCGACGTAGTGCCGAATCGCAAAAAGTGCTCTGGTCAGGAAGGGGGTAAAATCTTCCGAGGCTGCAGCGGTTAAACTGTTTAAAACTTTGAACTTTATTAAAATTAATATATTGCACTCACATGCATAAGGTGCTCCAGTGCACTAACTATGTACAGCGTTATTTAAATCCACAACAGCTCTGTGCTTTGCTAATGGGTATCTCAGCGTCTTGTTCCAACCTATGCCCCTCCCCTACGTGTTTCGGTCACTTGACTTCCTCAGGGGGATTCCTTTTGGTCAACAAGACACTCACTGCTTTTATTCCTAACCCGCTCCGTAATCACCTGTCATTCACAGCTGTGTTCACTATTTGATCTTAATTGTAACACAGTCAGGCTCAATTTAAACCACAGATAATCAGCCCAATGCCAAATGCGTCTTCATGTTACTTTGGAAGCAAATTTCGTTGTTGTCACTTTGCAATGGCTTATATAATCACATTTTTCATTTAAAATCAATAACATTCCATTCCGCATAGCTCAAAGAGGTAGGGAATTAATATAGACTCAGTAGAACAGATGTTATTAAATCCTCCAATTTCAAAAAAATATATTAATAAAAATTACATTTAAAATAAAAATTATCTCAGATCAGATGGCGAGTTTCCCTCTCTGGTCTTGCACAGGGGATAAGGCCGCCATTTGCGGCACCTTTTGCACGGAAGTGATGGCGACCAAGAAGGCAACCTTTTGAGAAAAAAGTAAGCAGGAGAATATACCGAATTCTCACAAAGTGAGGCTTCTGGAGGACCTGAAAGAACCAAGTTCAGGTCCCACGGCGGCAACAGGGAACACACAAGAGATGCCCCATGATAAACCCTTTGGGTGAAAGTGTAGATCAAGGAATGACAGAAAAAGACAGCAAGGGCAGAAACCTGCCTTTAATGGTACTCGAGGCAAGCTGTTGTTCAATGCACCATTGTAGAAAAGCCCAAAACCTAAGCCACCGAAAAAAGAACGTGGATGGAGAGCCTCGCACCAGGCAATTTAAGCCTTCCAGGCGCAACAATATACAGTATCTCACAAAAGTATATATTTTTGTAAATTTATTATATCTACTCGTGTGACAGCACTGAAGAAATGACACTTTGCTACAATATAAAGTAGTGAGTGTACAGCGTGTATAACTGTAAATTTGCTATCCCCTCAAAATAACTCACACAGCCCTTAATGTCTAAACCACTGGCAACAAAACTGAGTACAACCCTAAGTGAAAAGATAATCAACAGAAGACACTCATATGAGTGCAGACAGAGAAGGCTGCGCACCCCATAAGATGCATGAAAAAAGTACAGAAAACCCCCTAGCGGGGCTTTAAAGCAGCCAATGAATACAAAATGGATAATCATAATTTTATTGGTACAAAAAATATTATATAGCAAAATGATTCTGACCTTTAGAGTCAGGACATGAACTGGAATTCAGTATGCAATAAAAATATAAAAAAGTATACAGCGGACAGTGCCCGTAATCGGGGAACAATGTGCAATACAATGTATAGGACAACAAAAGAATGGTAAATATTAAATATTAAAAATCTGACGCGTTTCGACCCCGAATGGGTCTTCTTCAGAGGATAATTGTCAACTGTGGAAATATAATCATGTATCAAACAGGATATAAGGTTCGACAATAGCAAACTTACATATATAACTCACAGTACATCTACAGGTCTCATATAATTACCAATCACAGAATTCCCAATAGTGTTGGGTGTTCCCGATGAGAAAAATATATATATGTGGTCCCTCCTGAGCCAGTGTCTACCCCAGTGCCGGGTCAACTCCTCAAAAAGCGGGCGGTGGGCCAGGCATGCCTTACGAGGAATCGTGCATTTGTTGCCCCCCACACAAAGGGGAGGGAAGCAGGGTAGAGGCGGGCGGCAGGCACTCACCACACCCGGGGTGAGGTAACGATGGTACTACAATCAATTTGGAACAGAGAAACATTGATTAGTACTCCTAGGGGAATGTAAATTCCCCTAATGCAGAGCATAGTAGAATGTAAATGTGGGGGCATGCAGGAGCAAAGGTGCAAGGGAACAGAATAGAGAAACATAAGGAATAAAGGTGAAGGGAAGGAAACAAGGAAGGGGGGAGGGGGGAAGGGGGAAAGAAAAAGGGTGGGGGGGAGGGGGAAATGGGAGGGAGGAACAAAGGAAGGGGAATTGCAAAAGATGTGAGGGGAGTGAAAGCGGAGAAAGATGAGAAAACAAAACATATGGGAGAACAGGTGAGGAACGGGAGTGTGGAAATGTGTGACCTAGGTAAGGAGTGATATGGTGAGACGAAGGAACATACAGTCCCCTGCTGCCCCTGCAAGACCATGCAACAGTATGGATATAGGTTATAATGTAAACCATACACCAGTATAAAAAAGTGTGAGGTGAAGGAGACCAGCCGCAGGGCTGGAGAAGAAAAAGGAGATAGAGGTGTGGCAGTGAGAGTGAAAGAGGTGAGAGAGCCAAAAGACAGGAAGAGAGTGAATAAGCACAAGATAAGAATAGTAGTGAAGCCCAGAAACCATATACAATCCACACAGAAGGTTGAATTCCAAAAAAGTGCATGCAATGTGATCAAAAATAGGAGGTGCATGGGGTGATGGTAAGGATTATTACCTAATACTGAAGACCAGGGGGCTTAAATTAGCCCAAATTCTGAAAAGTATAATATCAGCATCAGATATATTTAGATAAAGACAAGGAGTATTACAAAGAAGTGCTCCGCAGCAGTGGTATAAACCACACATGAAAGAAAGCATTTCCAAGTGTTTAAAGGCATTTACCATTACATGAGACTAATGGCTGCATGCAGGCATTTAGCAGAGTCAGGAGAGGATCACTGAGCCTCCCATGTAGTTATGTGCTTCTTATAAATGGAGTGCTGATTGACTAAAGCCCCTACAGGTGCGGGCTGCCCGTCTAAACCCCTCCTCCCCCCACCCCCCCACCATGGGGAGGAGCAGCACGCGAGTGCGCTTACCGCACGATCCCCCCGGCGTTCCGGAGGAGAATAGACCCTCGGGGACACCCGTCGCTTCCGCCACAATCGCGTTGACGCCGTGACGTCACGCGCGCCACCTAGGTCGCGCGCATGCGCACGGGGTCCGGAAGGGATCCGGGATGCCGCTGGCAGGGAAGAGGCGTCCAATACCAGGTGCTGACACCTGGTGGACGCATTTCAGGAGACGCAGGTTCCAAGCTTCTGCCCTCTTCTGCCAGGAAGGCATGTGTGACACAGCACCGCCCCCCGCCAGAGGAGAGAAACCGGCAGAGGGGGACACATACACAAGACACAGGGGGAAAAAATCCAAATCATGGCAGATGGATCATATTTCAAAATGTTAAAATTCCACCCAACATTATTGAATACTGACTGGGAATGTTGGATAGGGCAAGAATAATTATTGTTGTTGACCATAATAGGTGTACATAGTATTGTACCATGTCACTGTCACAAGCAAAACATTATCAATGCACTGGAATGATACATGTGTACAAGATGAAAAATACAAAATACAAAATAAAATAAGCAATATTTAATAGACATTATACATAATGGAAAGAAAAACAAAAAGAAATCAAGAAAGGATCAAAAAGAACTATGAGCTATTTAACCAGGCTATGTTTTTGTTTGAAAATGGGAAAATTGCGAAGTGCATTTTTTTTTTTTTTTTTTAAATTCTCTTTATTGATTTTTTAATAGATTTACAAAAACAGAACCTTGGGGCATTCCCCGGCTCAAAAGGTACCATGTAAATCGGTACCTAACAACAGGTTATCTGCCTTAAACAGTGCTGTTATCGACAGAAAAACAGATAAAATACAAAACAAAAACTAAAAGACAAAACAAAAACTAGATATCACTGCTCAACCACTCCAATTGGAGAGATTATAAAAGGAGAATGTGCAACTCGTCTTCGATGAAGGTGAGGTTTCCCAAGAGGGGATTCTGGTACTAGGCCTAGGACATTAAAGGTTGCGAAGTGCATTTAACCACTTTTCTATATTGTGCTTTCCACGTGGTCAGTCTCCCCATCATGGGGTAGCTTAGACAAAATTGAACCATGGGGTGGGAAGCATAATGGCCCTAAATGGGGGAATTGGTACCAGGGCTGAGAGGAAAAACAGGGGGGGTTTGAGGTTGGTGGGGGGAGGGGAAAGGGGGAGGGGCAAAGGGGGGGAAGGGGGAAAGGAAGGGGAAGGAGAAGGGGGAGGGAAAAGGGGAATGGGAGGGAGAGAAAGGAAATTATATGGTGGCACTATAGTCCTGGACAGACAGGGAATTTAAGGTGGGGAATTCCTCTAATTCTTTCATTGTCTTGCCAGAGGAAAAGCCCTGGAGAAAGGGGGCGAACGAGATAGATTCTTTCAGGCCTGGTGGAGAGGTGGCATGTAATTGGAATATCCATCTCTGCTCCCTTTGCAGCAGAGCCTTATTCCAATTGCCACCTCTAATGGGAATGTGCATCCTACAAAGGGCCACAAAGGTAACTCTTGGGGCCCTATAGTTATGTACAGAGATTACATGCCTCCCAATCGGGAGGTATGCTGCATACAATATACATGTTGGGAAATGCGCTTCCCAAATTCCTGCCTGGTTTTCCCCACATAGTAAGCGCCGCATTCGCATTCCATGAGATATACTACTCCACGTGTGTGGCAATTAACAAATTGTGTGGGTGTAAATCTCTTTCCGTTGGGAAGAACAAAAGTTTTGTCTTTTTTGATGAATGAACAATAAGAGCAATTTCCACAAGGGAAAGAGCCCACTACTGAGCAATGTTTCATTCTCCCATTTTCGTTGATGTATTCACTCTGGACAAGCCTGTCTCGTAGTGATGTGGCTCTTCTGTAGGTTATGGTGGGTTGTTTGTGGACAAACTCACGCAATTTAGGATCATCTGTGAGGATGCTCCAATGATGCTTTATGATCTTACTGATGGTTCTGTATTGTAGCGAATAACGCATGATGATACGAGTGAAATTGCATTTGGGGCTTTTGGGGGGGCTTGGATCTAAACAGCAACTGAGATCTAGATTGACCTATAGCCTTTTTAAGGCAAGATCGACTGTATCCTCTGGTGAGCAGTCTATTTTGAAGCCCCTCAGCTTCTTTTTTAAAAAGACTGTCATTCGAACAATTGCGATGAAGGCACAGATATTGTACGTAGGGGATTGAAGTCTTCAGTGGTACCGGGTGAAAACTGTCTGAATGGAGGACCGTATTGCCTGTGGTTGTCTTACGGAACAAGGTACTGGATAACTTTCTTTCAGTGTTCACGGAGACGGAGACATCTAAGAAAGTGACACTGTGGGGATCATGAGTCATCGTGAATTTCAAATTGCGATCATTAACATTGATCTGATTCAGAAACTCAATCAATTTGGCCTCAGGTCCCTCCCAGATAACGAAGACGTCGTCAATATACCTCAGCCATTTGGTTATATGGCTGGTGTATATGACAAGGCCCTCGTCCTCTAGGAGGGACTTCTCCCACTCCCCAAGGTACAGGTTGGCGTAAGAGGGGGCACAACAGGTCCCCATAGCCACACCCTGCACCTGGAGGTAGTGGGAGTTGTCAAAACAGAAATGGTTGTGATGTAGTATATAGTGCAAGCCCTTCAAAATAAACCCGATCAATGCCGAATCGTACTGGGATTGTTGTTGCAAAGCCCTCTGCACAGCAGCCAAACCCAAAGAGTGGGGAATGCTGCTGTACAGTGCCTCAACATCTATAGTCACCAGGATAGCATTTTCTGGTATCTTAAGATTGTTGATAAACTGTAGAAATTGTATTGTGTCCCTAACAAAGGAGGGCAAGGATAGAACAAGGGGTTGCAGGTGAGCATCGATAACCCGACTTAGGTTTTCAGATATGGCCCTATTGCCAGAGACAATGGGACGTCCTGTAAGTTTGGCAGAGTTTTTATGAATCTTGGGTAAGCTATAGAAGGTGGCTACTTTAGGGTGTGAAATCCTAATAAATTCATAGGTGTTTTTGGTGATTGCACCTGCATGGAATGCACGATCAACCATGTTGTAAAAACTGGAGTTGTATTGGTTGATATTAAGAACCGATATTGGTTTGTACCACTCCTTGTTCTTAAGGATCTCCAGGCACATGGAGACGTAGTCGTCATTGTTCATGACGACTACGTTGCCCCCTTTGTCCGAGGGTTTTATCACTATTTTCGGATTGTTAGTGAGGCAATGAAGGGCTTGATTCTCGTCATATGAAAGATTGGTGGGCTTGGATTTAATTTGTGGTAGCTTGCATATATCTCGAATAGTCTGCTTTAAGAATATTGCTACATTGGGATTAATGCTCGAGGAAGGGAAAGTCGTCGAGGGCTTTTTAAACATCACTAGGGGATTTGGAATCGATCTATCGGCCTCCTGCAGTAAGGCGTCCAGATCGATTTGATCTATCAAATCCACTGTATTGTTTTCTTGGTAAAGAAGGGTTAAATCCCGTAGAGCCCTACATTCCTTCATGCTGAGAGGAGATCCCTCCACAGTGTCATCTCCAGAGTCATCCTTAGCATGCAAGTATTTGAGAAGTAACTTGCGTGCAAACAATTGTAAGTCAGTGATTATTTCAAAGGTATCAAAGTTTTGTTCTGGGCAAAAAGTTAGTCCCCGGGAAAGAAGTTGTATCTCGATTGGTGACAGATGCATAGAAGATAGATTAATTACACATAAGTGGTTTGTTGAATCCGCACCACAAAAGGATACAGGCCCTTGCCTATTATGTTGGTTTGTGGGGACCCGGGTCCCCGAACCACATTTAAAGCTTTTTGTGGGGCTGTTTTGGTTGACCCTCCGAAAAAGCATGTTTGTTCTCCAAAATTGCGTTTCGTTATTGTGTAAGATGTTTTTGTTAAAGGCTGATAGGTTCTCCTCCAAAAGGATCTGAGATTTGGAGAACAGGGGGTGTTGTGCGTGTTGGGTTAATGCTTGTTCCAAGTTGTTGATAACAACATCTAGAAGAGCAATTTGTTTATTGTATTCCCTGGACAAGATAGACATCATCTCCCGGGAACACAAATTGAGATTGGTCTCCCATTCGACTTTGCACGCATCACTTATTAAGTCCAAATTTGGAAAAATTTGAACTCGCAGTCCAAAAGGGTTTATCTGCTCCTCAATATATCTGCCAAATGTTTTAACATGCCAGAAGAGGGCAGATTTTCTTTCAAGTACTTTAGTTAGTTTTTGAAATAGTGATTCGATGGACAGAATTTTTTGGTCCCCCTGTTCAAAGGAGTCTTCATATTGGGTCATCAAATTAGCCCAATCAGCCCCTACAAATTTACTCATAATGAACAGAAATATTGCAACTTTCCTATACCTAGGAGAAAAGCCTGTACCAGAATCACATACAACACCTCAGAAGTAGCTCACAGTTCATGTCTTTAAACTCGAGTGTCAGAAAACGGGGGAAGGGTGTTTAACCACCCAATATCTCAAAAGATAATCAACAGAAGACACTCATATGAGTGCAGACAGAGAAGGCTGCGCACCCCATAAGATGCATGAAAAAAGTACAGAAAACCCCCTAGCGGGGCTTTAAAGCAGCCAATGAATACAAAATGGATAATCAAAACATAATTTTATTGGTACAAAAAATATTATATAGCAAAATGATTCTGACCTTTAGAGTCAGGACATGAACTGGAATACAGTATGCAATAAAAATATTAAAAAAGTATACAGCGGACAGTGCCCGTAATCGGGAACAATGTGCAATACAATGTATAGGACAACAAAAGAATGGTAAATATTAAATATTAAAATACTGACGTGTTTCGACCCTAAATGGGTCTTCTTCAGTGGATAATTGATACATGATTATATTTCCACAGTTGACAAACAGGATATAAGGTTCAACAATAGCAAACTTACATATATAACTCACAGTACATCTACAGGTCTCATATAATTACCAATCACAGAATTCCCGATAGTGTTGGGTGTTCCCGATGAGAAAAATATATATATGTGGTCCCTCCTGAGCCAGTGTCTACCCCAGTGCCGGGTCAACTCCTCAAAAAGCGGGCGGTGGGCCAGGCATGCCTTACGAGGAATCGTGCATTTGTCGCCCCCCACACAAAGGGGAAGGAAGCAGGGTAGAGGCGGGCGGCGGGCACTCAACGCACCCGGGGTGAGGTAACGATGGTACTACAATCAATTTGGAGCAGAGAAACATTGATTAGTACTCCTAGGGGAATGTAAATTCCCCTAATGCAGAGCATAGTAGAATGTAAATGTGGGGGCATGCAGGAGCAAAGGTGCAAGGGAACAGAATAGAGAAACATAAGGAATAAAGGTGAAGGGAAGGAAACAAGGAAGGGGGGGGAAAGAAAAAGGGTGGGGGGAGGGGGAAATGGGAGGGAGGAACAAAGGAAGGGGAATTGCAAAAGATGTGAGGGGAGTGAAAGCGGAGAAAGATGAGAAAACAAAACATATGGGAGAACAAGTGAGGAACGGGAGTGTGGAAATGTGTGACCTAGGTAAGGAGTGATATGGTGAGACAAAGGAACATACAGTCCCCTGCTGCCCCTGCAACAGTATGGATATAGGTTATAATGTAAACCATACACCAGTATAAAAATGTGTGAGGTGAAGGAGACCAGCCGCAGGGCTGGAGAAGAAAAAGGAGATAGAGGTGTGGCAGTGAGAGTGAAAGAGGTGAGAGAGCCAAAAGTCAGGAAGAGAGTGAAGAAGCACAAGATAAGAATAGTAGTGAAGCCCAGAAACCATATACAATCCACACAGAAGGTTGAATTCCAAAAAAGTGCATGCAATGTGATCAAAAATAGGAGGTGCATGGGGTGATGGTAAGGATTATTACCTAATACTGAAGACCAGGAGGGCTTAAATTAGCCCAAATTCTGAAAAGTATAATATCAGCATCAGATATATTTAGATAAAGACAAGGAGTATTACAAAGAAGTGCTCCGCAGCAGTGGTATAAACCACCCTATTTTTGATCACATTGCATGCACTTTTTTGGAATTCAACCTTCTGTGTGGATTGTATATAGTTTCTGGGCTTCACTACTATTCTTATCTTGTGCTTCTTCACTCTCTTCCTGACTTTTGGCTCTCTCACCTCTTTCACTCTCACTGCCACACCTCTATCTCCTTTTTCTTCTCCAGCCCTGCGGCTGGTCTCCTTCACCTCACACTTTTTTATACTGGTGTATGGTTTACATTATAACCTATATCCATACTGTTGCATGGTCTTGCAGGGGCAGCAGGGGACTGTATGTTCCTTCGTCTCACCATATCACTCCTTACCTAGGTCACACATTTCCACACTCCCGTTCCTCACATGTTCTCCCATATGTTTTGTTTTCTCATCTTTCTCCGCTTTCACTCCCCTCACATCTTTTGCAATTCCCCTTCCTTTGTTCCTCCCTCCCATTTCCCCCCCCACCCTTTTTCTTTCCCCCTTCCCCGTTTCCTTCCCTTCACCTTTATTCCTTATGTTTCTCTATTCTGTTCCCTTGCACCTTTGCTCCTGCATGCCCCCACATTTACATTCTACCATGCTCTGCATTAGGGGAATTTACATTCCCCTAGGAGTACTAATCAATGTTTCTCTGCTCCAAATTGATTGTAGGACCATCGTTACCTCACCCCGGGTGCGGTGAGTGCCTGCCGCCCGCCTCTACCCTGCTTCCCTCCCCTTTGTGTGGGGGGCGACAAATGCACAATTCCTCGTAAGGCATGCCTGGCCCACCGCCCGCTTTTTGAGGAGTTGACCCGGCACTGGGGTAGACACTGGCTCAGGAGGGACCACATATATATTTTTCTCATCGGGAACACCCAACACTATCGGGAATTCTGTGATTGGTAATTATATGAGACCTGTAGATGTACTGTGAGTTATATATGTAAGTTTGCTATTGTCGAACCTTATATCCTATAAAGAAAAGAAAAGTGTGTCTGCGCTAGATGAAAGAATCAAAACAGTATACAGATAAAAAAATTAATTTAGAAATATATATAAAATGTATAATATAATATATGTTACAAGTGCTAAGTGCATAAATAAACATATACGTAAACAAATGTGCTTAAATTAATTACTATTAGATCAAGGATAATTTCTAGTGCATCCAATCAAAAGTGCAAAGTGCTGTATGAAACACACAGTAGAAATCCGATCAAAAGTGAAATAAAAAAGTCCTCATATGAGTTCTTAAAGTCTGAACAGTGTGAGTTCAGAAATACAAAAATACATAAAGTGCCCAAAATCAGTGTCCATAATCAGTGAAATATATCCATTATGTTCTTCCAAAAGTGCAACACCATAAAGCATGCTTCAGTGTCCTCCAGTGATCCCCATAAGCATATGCGCTCACCTTCCAGCGTGTGACACAGTATTTAAACTCTGTCAAAACACGCTTTGGAGACACTCCTGTGCTCAAATGAAATCAGCTGTATAGGCATCCAATGCTCCCCATTAAGATTATATATGCAAGAAAAAAAGAGACTCCATAGCGCAATATTGCTTAACAATAAAGAGAACTTTATTAAAACAATAAATTCTCCCCTTGTAGGGGTACTCACATGCTGCGGGTGCGTTAGTGCACCCTTCTAAATAAGCATAAATCGGCCAATGGTAGCGGTATGGCGTGCGGTGCGGTGTATGCATCAACCTCTCCTTCTCTCTCTCACTGCTGACAGCTCCGTCCAGGCCCCTCCCCCAGGGGAGGGGCCTGGACGGAGCTGTCAGCAGTGAGAGAGAGAAGGAGAGGTTGATGCATACACCGCACCGCACGCCATACCGCTACCATTGGCCGATTTATGCTTATTTAGAAGGGTGCACTAACGCACCCGCAGCATGTGAGTACCCCTACAAGGGGAGAATTTATTGTTTTAATAAAGTTCTCTTTATTGTTAAGCAATATTGCGCTATGGAGTCTCTTTTTTTCTTGCATATATAATCTTAATGGGGAGCATTGGATGCCTATACAGCCGATTCCATTTGAGCACAGGAGTGTCTCCAAAGCGTGTTTTGACAGAGTTTAAATACTGTGTCACACGCTGGAAGGTGAGCGCATATGCTTATGGGGATCACTGGAGGACACTGAAGCATGCTTTATGGTGTTGCACTTTTGGAAGAACATAATGGATATATTTCACTGATTATGGACACTGATTTTGGGCACTTTATGTATTTTTGTATTTCTGAACTCACACTGTTCAGACTTTAAGAACTCATATGAGGACTTTTTTATTTCACTTTTGATCGGATTTCTACTGTGTGTTTCATACAGCACTTTGCACTTTTGATTGGATGCACTAGAAATTATCCTTGATCTAATAGTAATTAATTTAAGCACATTTGTTTACGTATATGTTTATTTATGCACTTAGCACTTGTAACATATATTATATTATACATTTTATATATATTTCTAAATTAATTTTTTTATCTGTATACTGTTTTGATTCTTTCATCTAGCGCAGACACACTTTTCTTTTCTTTATATGCCATTTACACGAATATGAACGTGATATAGTGTTTGCTGCTGATGTCAATTCATGATTGATTTATGGTTCATTTTTAAGGCATAGACCCGTTTGTGGCTCGCAAGGTTTTCCACTATTTTTGAACCTTATATCCTGTTTGATACATGATTATATTTCCACAGTTGACAATTATCCTCTGAAGAAGACCCATTCAGGCTCGAAACGCGTCAGTATTTTAATATTTAATATTTACCATTCTTTTGTTGTCCTATACATTGTATTGCACATTGTTCCCGATTACAGGCACTGTCCGCTGTATACTTTTTTATATATATATATATATATTTTTTTTTTCAAATATAAACTTTATTAAGCGTCAACAGAGGGAGAAGTCCCAGTGCAACATACAGTAAATGCAGTAAATATTTCCTAAAGCACATACAAAGTTGTAAAATTTTAGGTAGATATGTTCAACTTTCTGTTCAGAACACAGTTATAAGTATGGGGTCGCTTATGGTTTGAATTTTACCCTTTAGCGCCCATTTAACCAGTAACAAATGGATCTCCTCCCAACTTTTTCCAATTTTCCATAGAAAGAGGAGAGAAAGAATTAAGACAGGAATAGATTGAAAATAAAAAACGATAGAGGAGATGGAAGCAGAGAAGCAGAAGAGGGGGGGGGAGGGGTGGGAGGCAGGCAGAGCAAGGGAATGTCCAGAAATGGCGATTGTATTCCCTAGCGACATCCGAGTGAACTATGAACCCAGAAGGGAAACACCTTCCTCTGAGTAAACAAAAGCATTCCAAATAGCCCAGGTGTCAGAATATTTCTCTCTTTTATGTTGTGCCGTGAGAACCAGGTCTTCCATTGTATTTAGCTTGTTTACCTTACGCAGCCATTCAGCGATGGTTGGTGCATTCTGTTTTTTCCAGTGAATTGGTATACATGCCTTGGCTGCATTCAATAGGTGGCGTAGTAGGGATTTTTTATATCTTTTAATCGGAATGGTTGATAAATGTAAAAGGAAGAAGGCAGCATCGTCGGGGACCACATACTCAGTGAATTTTTGCGTGATACGTCGAACCTCCCCCCAGAAATTCTGTAGGTTTGGGCAGGACCAAAAAATGTGATGTAGGGTACCCTCTCCCTCCCCACATCGCCAACATCGATCTGAGGTGGCCGGGAAACATTTATGTAGTCTGGAAGGAGTGAGGTACCACCTTGTCATGATCTTATAGTTTGTCTCCTGGATTTTGGTGCATAGTGATGTTTTGAGTGCATGAATAATGATTTTTTGTTTTTGTGTCTCCGAGAAGTCGCGATTAAGGTCCCTTTCCCAACTGGTTAGGCAGGGGAGGTGTGGATGTGTGGGGGGCGTATTGAGTAGTACGTACATTTTAGAGAGTGTCCTCGCTATTGGTTCAACGCCTGTGCATATCTCTTCAAAAGACGTCAGTTGTCTGGAGTAGTCTTGAGGGTTAGGGATCGAGTGTAGGAAATGGTGTAATCGCACAGCTTTCCAAAAGGAAAGTTGGTATCTACCCGTCGCGTCGGTTAGTTCCGTTATCGTCGGCCAACGACAGTTCGTCACAAATTTTGCGGCATGGTCAAAGCCCAATTGTCTCAAGGACTCGAGCTCAGTGGAATGGAGGCCCGGCTCAAAATTTGGGTTTCCCAAGATCGGGTATAAGGGGGAGTTGTTTGAGGTGAGAGAGGAGTGAATGGCTCCTTGCCTACTGTAGCTCAGTGTGGTACCTATTAATGGATGTGTTTTCCGTTTCTGGGGCAGGGTGTCGTAGCACCAGAGCGCGCCGTTTAAGGGTATGTCGGTTTGAGCTTGTTCCAACCGAACCCAAAGCTTAGTCGGTACATTGCGTCTCCAGTCTAGGATACGTCCCAAATGGGTGGCCAGTCTATATTGTTTGAGATCTGGGAAAGCCAGACCTCCAAATTGTTTGGGAAGTGATAGCATTGTCCTACGGATACAGGGTTTTTTGTTGGCCCAAATAAATTTGGTGAACAGAGCATGTACTTGTTTGAAAAAGGAGTGCGGAATGTGTATGGGAAGAGCTTGGAGCAGATATATAAATTTGGGTAAGATGCACATTTTTATGAGGTTGCATCTGCCGAACCATGAATGCAGTCCTTTGTTCCATTTTTCCAGGAGGGACCTAGCTTTAGTTAAGATAGGAGGGAAGTTTAGTTCATATGTACGTCTAATGTCTTGTGGGATGTTTGTACCTAGATAATTTAATGCTAATGTCGTCCACTTAAACCGAAAGCTAGTTTGCATTGACTGCATGGTAAGGGGAGAGAGTGCGATACCCATGGCAGCTGATTTGGTAAAATTAATTTTTAGATTCGAGAGGAAACCATATGTGTCAAATTCTTTTAGGAGGTTTGGTAAAGAAATCGTGGGATTAGTCAGTGAGAAAAGCAGATCATCCGCATAGGCCGAAATTTTGTATTGAGTATCACCTATTGAGAGTCCTTGTATGTCTTGGTTTTGTCTTATTTTACAGAGGAATGGTTCCAATGAGAGCGCGAAGAGAAGGGGTGAAAGAGGACACCCCTGTCTTGTTCCATTTGTGATGGGGAATGGGGATGAAAGTATCCCATTAGCCTTCACTTGTGCCGTGGGGTTGGAATATATTTTACTTATCCAGTTGATCATCTTATCTCCCAAACCAATGTGGCGAAGTACTGTGAACATGAAGTTCCAATTGACCCTATCGAACGCTTTTTCAGCGTCTGTGCTCAATAACACACATGGGGAGTCTTTAGCGTTCGCCACATGGAGGAGATTTAATACTTTTATAGTATTGTCACGAGCCTCCCTAGTGGGTATAAAGCCCACCTGGTCTAGATGGACCAATGACTGTAGATGTTGGGACAAACGGGTTGCTAAAATTTTGGAAAATAATTTTAAATCAATGTTAAGCAAGGAGATGGGCCTATAGCTCCCGCATAAAGACGGGTCTTTGCCTTCTTTAGGTATCACTGATATGTGAGCCTTTAAAGTATCCCTTGGAAAGGTTGCTTCTGCTCCAACAGCGTTGAAAAAAGCTACCATGCGTGGGCCTATGAGGGGTAGGAAGGTTTTGTAGTATTGGGCGGTGTACCCATCCGGGCCCGGGGCTTTTCCTGGCTTCATGTCACCAATGGCGTTTTGGAGTTCCTCAAGAGTAATTGGTGCGTCCAGTTCCTCCCCTATCTCCGCAGAAAGTACGGGAATCTGAGAGGACTGAACGTATTCATTAATGGCCAGTTGTGTGGGTGGGGTATGTGAGAGATTATATAACTTGGCGTAAAAGTCCCTAAAAGCATTCGATATCTGTTCTGGGAGAGTGACTTTCTGTGTGTCTAGGCCCATTATTTGTGGTATGTAGGCTGCTTGTTTTTGTTCCCTAACTGCTCTGGCTAATATTTTCCCGCATTTGTCACCTGACTCATAACTGATTTGTCTGCAACGTTGTAACGCTGCTTTGGCTTTGTAATGTAACAGGTCAGAGATTTGTGTGCGTAGTTTCCCTAGTTCCTTCTCTGAAGTCTGGGATGGGGCGTGTTTGTGGCGCGCTTCTGTCACAGACAAGGCTTTGAGGAGTGTTGTTAACTGTTCATTTCTTTCTCTTTTTATACGTGCTCCATGTCTGATCAGCAAGCCCCTGAGGACTGCCTTGTGGGCTTCCCAGAGGACACCCGGATCACAGTCTCGTTGATCGTTCTCTTGAAAGTATAAGGTCAATGTTTGTGTTACGTCCGCTAAAACTTCGGGAATCTGGAGAAGGCTTTCGTTTAGCCTCCAGGTCCTGGATCTGGATGAAAATGTCCCTGTGAGGGTATACGTGAGGGTGATGGGGGCGTGGTCTGACCATGTAATGTGTCCTATCGAAGAATCCACGACGGAGTGTAGTTGGGAGTGGGGTATTAAAAAATAGTCTATTCTGGTGTAAAGCTTATGTGTTTGCGAATAGAAAGTGTAGTCTCGCTCCCCCGTGGTGCTGTAGACGCCACACATCGACCAATTGTGCTTTGTGTAGGGAGTTAGCTATATGTTTTCTGTGTGACGGGGGAACCGAGGAATGTCCAGATGACGTATCTGCGGAAGGGATGAGGGGGACATTAAAGTCTCCCCCTAAAATTAACTGACCTTCCGTGAACTCCCCCAATTTGTCCAGAGTGTTAGATATAAAGGCGCTCTGGTGGTCATTGGGAGCGTAGATCGCCGCTAGGGTGAGTGTGGTGTCACCCACTCGTCCCTTTAAGAACACAAAACGTCCTTCCGGATCTTTGAGCACTGCTTGGTGTTGCCAGGGGACCCTACTCGAAATTAGTATCGATACTCCTTTGGTTTTGGCTGTAGGATTAGTGGCGTGATATGCCACTGGGAAGTATCTGTTTTTGAGCAATGGGAGCTTATCAAGTTTAAAATGGGTTTCCTGAACAAATGCAATATCTGCCCGGGAAATCCTGAGGTCAGATAAAAGCATCCGCCGTTTTTCTGGAATGTTTAGGCCCTTTGCATTGAGCGATAATACCTTTATGGAGTCCATTGCTCTGGCTGCCTAGAGGAAATAGGGGGGGGGGGACCCAACAATCAGAAAAAAAAAAAAAAAAAGGGAGGGGGGGGCAAGAGAGGGAGAGAGAAAAGGAGAAAGTATAGATTAATAGAATCCACCCAGAGGAGGAGAAAAAAAGTCTCACCCCTACTGTGAGGATAAAAGCACAAGACAGGTCACTAAATATACCTGTAATTATTCTATTAACAAGTAGTAACTTGAATACACACACAATCCCCCCTCAAAGTCGGGGGGCTTTGTGCAGGCCTAATTGGGGGAGAAGTTAGTACCTGACCAATAGGGCAAGGTCCCGACCCTCCCACCCACCCAGACAGACAGATTCGGTATACTATTTAGAAGCAAACGACTGAGATGAACCTGAACAGTGGCAATCTAGAACATTCGTATTAAATCGAGAACAGGTTTAAAACAGCGCAAATATACCTGATATTGAAAAGGTATAAGCAAACATGAACCTTAACATTTACCCAATCGGTCTAGAGTGATCTGTAATCCCCTCCCCCAGTATTGTGTTAGATAGTAATGATGGACCCCTGGTGTTTCCCCGTGTCTCCCATCCACTAAGAGGGGTGTCCCACAGCACTGCTGATGTTGGGCCCTAGAGAGGTCCCTAATCGGTGCACTGCTCTCCGGCACGTCTCTCAAGGATCGCATAACTCAGAGGTTTGATGATCCTCTGAGGAGTGTCATTTCCCCCCTTCTCCCTTCCTAACATAGTCCTACACCCCATATATCCCCAATCCGAGATCTATCTATTTCAGATCAATCCTCCTCCCTCGGCGGTGGGTGTAAGTCCTGAGCCTGTAAGGAAGGAGATCTCTCGACCCAGAGTGTATTCCCAGCAATATGTCAGCCTGATCTCGTCTAGACGACTTCCGTCCTCCTCCCCCCACATCTCCGGAACTCCCCCATCCGTCAGGAATGGTATTCACACTGCACTAACAACTGTAAGCATGAGGCTCAATCCCAGAACCCCACACCTGGGATAAGGCTGCAGGATTGGGTCTAAAATTACACAGCAGTTACATCATGTACCCTTATCCTGTGAATAAATTAGTGGTTAGTGCACTTATATTAGTAAGAAGAAATAGTCCACATCTAGATATCGGACAGCTTTTTCAGAGCAATAAAGGGGGTTAAATCTCTCCTTTTGTCCTCCGGGGGACCTTGATTTGGTACATTATCCCTTCAGTACAATCCGGTTCCCGGCACCGAGATCCTTTCACTCGCAGGCACAGAAACTCAAGTTATCTAGCATATAAGGTGTGCTGAGTGTGGTATAGATCAGGGTAGTATCAGAGGTGGGGTTTTATATAGCACCATAACCCCCCTTGTTGGTACGGTGTTGGGGAGTGGGGCTCTCCAGAATACCTCTGGGTCGGACTATTGAGCTCAAGTCTGGTTTCTAGTTGGGAGGGGGGCTCAGTCTCAGTTTGATGGTGAACTGGCAAATCCTTTTCCAAGTTGTGTACATGCGGTTTGTCTTTATGCCCAGTTCACTAATCAAGTCACGGGGGATCCCGAGGGGGACATACGGCTCTCACTTCAGCTGCAGGCATAATACCCGTCGGCTCCGTCTGTGAGACATGCAGGGTGTGGAGGGACGTAACACAGGAGCTGTCCATCACCCGGCGCACGGGAACCAGGATACATCTAACGATAGTGGGTGAATTACTGGGGGAGAGACCGCAAGAGAGTGACACGATGGGTAACGTAAACGGGGATCAAGTACTCACGCCTCTCGGCCATCTTCAGGGGACGTCGCCCGGGATCGTCGCCTGTTCCTCGGAGGTCTTGGGGGCAGTCCACCGCTCATTGTGGGGTTGTTCCTGCGCCCTTGTGATCGTGGTATAAAGCTCAGCCAGTCTGGGACCTCAATAGGCTCAGCCGACAGGAACTCAAATAGAGCCGGCAGAGCGTCCGGGGTACGGAGCACAAAGGAGCGCTGGTTCTTCCGGAAGGTGACCGACAAAGGGAATCCCCACCGGTAAGTAGCATTGTGTCCTCTCGCCACTTCCAGAAGGGGCTTCAGTAATGCTCTGCGTTGAAGTGTGGCTCTCGAGACATCCGGAAGGATTGTTAGTGCCGCTCCATCCAGTTCCAGATCTTGCGTTTCCCATGCTTTCCGTGCAATGATATCTTTGTGAGCATAGTGGTGGAGCCGGCATATGACGTCTCGGGGTCTGGTCGGGTCTTCCGATCTAGGGCCCAGAGCCCTGTGTATGCGGTCAAACTCCATGCGCCCCTGTATTTGATCCCCCGCCACCCTCCGGAAGATATCTGCCACCGTGTTTGCTAGATCTGCCGGGCCCGTAGCTTCAGGGAGGCCTCGGAGTCGCAGGTTATTCCTGCGGCTTCTGTCCTCCATTTCTTCCATATGAAGTTGTAATCCTATCGCCGTCTCAGCCTGCGCCCTGTGTTGTGACTCCAGCACCGACACTCTACGATCGATCTCCGACACAGAAGCCTCTCCTGCCGTGAGTCTGTCCGAGAGGGAGTGCCCTTCTTGCTTGACTGCTCTGATCTCTTTGCGGTGCGCTGCCTCCACTTTGCCTATCAGAGTTTCGATGTCTGCCTTCGTTGGTAAGGCCTGGAGGATGGCTCTCAACTCCTCGTCTGCACCGAATAGTAGGGGTGGCTGCGATGGCATCCGTGAGCCAGATGATCGAGATGGCAGTACATTGGAGAGAAACTCCGGGCTTTGAGATCCCGTAGGTGAGTCCGGTGGGATATCGTGTGTGGAGCTTGCAGCAAGGGAAGCATGTGCCGCCGCCATCTTAAGTTCCGGGGAACCCGACTGCAGTTGTTGGAAAATCCTTAATAATTCTCCCTGTGCTGCGTCTGGAGGGGACAGTTTGTTGTTCTTTTTAGCTTTCTTTGCTGTGCGCTTCTTGGAGGAGAGCATTATGCGGTCAAAGGAGCAAATCTATCCGGGTGAGATAGGAGAAGGCCGGGAGCTTCACCAAAACGTGTCCCTACTCAGCCATGTCCAGGCCACGCCTACTTTTTTATATTTTTATTGCATACTGTATTCCAGTTCATGTCCTGACTCTAAAGGTCAGAATCATTTTGCTATATAATATTTTTTGTACCAATAAAATTATGTTTTGATTATCCATTTTGTATTCATTGGCTGCTTTAAAGCCCCGCTAGGGGGTTTTCTGTACTTTTAACCCTAAGTGAAAATGTCCAAATTGGGCCCAATTAGCTATTTTCCTTCCCCGGTCTCATGTGACTTATTAGTGTTACAAGGTCTCAGGTGTGTTAAATTTGGTGTTATCGCTCTGACTCTCTCATACTGGTCACTGGAAGTTCAACATGACACCTCATGGCAAAGAACTGAAAAAAAGAATTGTTGCTCTACATAAAGATGGCCTAGGCTATAAGAAGATTGCCAAGACCCTGAACCTAAGCTGCAGCACGGTGGCCAAGACCATACATCGGTTTAACAGACCATCATGGTCTGTAGGGAGGAAACAGGAGCCACCAGCGGTGGAAGGCCCTCGTAGACCACACCAGACAAATCTGGGTGCCCAGGGAAGTGGGAGACTTGTCTGATGTTAGGATTTCCCTCTGTAGAACCTCACATATGGGATCCGTCTTGAAGGTGGACACCAAAAGACCTAGAGCCTGCAAGAAAAACCGCAGGGGATGACTTATTGCAGCACCAGGAGAAAAAAACAAGTAGAGATTCAGGCCCAGACACTCCAGCCTCCTAGTCAGGGTAGGTTTTTGAGGTTCAGGACCAACTCAAAGTCTGAGTCAGGAGCGCATCCTGATTTTCACTTTGTCCGTCAGTATGACCTCATCTGGAATATGCAGTTCAGTTTTGGGCACCAGTTCTCAAAAAGGATATCGGGGAACTGGAGAAAGTGCAGAGAAGGGCAACCAAACTGATAAGAGGCATGGGGGAGCTCAGCTATGAGGAAAGATTAGAGGAACTGAATTTATTCACTCTTGAGAAGAGGAGAATAAGGGGGGATATGATCAACATGTTCAAATATATAAGGGGTCCATATAGTGAACTTGGTGTTGAGTTATTCACTTTACGGTCAACACAGAGGACAAGGGGGCACTCTTTATGACTGGAGGAAAAGAGATTTCATCTCCAAATACGGAAAGGTTTCTTCACAGTAAGAGCTGTGAAAATGTGGAATAGACTCCCTCCAGAGGTGGTTCTGGCCAGCTCAGTTGATTGCTTTAAGAAAGGCCTGGATACTTTCCTAAATGTACATAATATAACTGGGTACTAACATCTATAGGTAAAGTTGATCCAGGGAACATCCGATTGCCTCTTGGGGGATCAGGAAGGAATTTTTTTCCCCTGCTGTAGCAAATTGGAGCGTGCTCTGCTGGGGTTTTTTTGCCTTCCTCTGGATCAACTGTGGGTATAGTATTGGGTATATTGGATTGTACGATTTTTTTTTTTTTTTATGGTTGAACTGGATGGACTTGTGTCTTTTTTCAACCTGACTAACTATGTAACTATGTAACTGGGAATCTGCCTGCAGGAGCAGGCCTTCCAGATATCCCATCATAGGAAAACCCTCAGTAACACCAGGGCTGGGGCTAGCACATTGGAGAATACCCAGTGGGCCGAGGCCAACCTGAAGGGGAGCACCACAAAACAATAATTTACATCCCCCACTGCAAAGCGAAGTAACTGCTGATGTCCCTCAATGTGTAGGTAGGCATCCTTGAGGTCTATGGATGCCAGAAAATCCCCCTAAAGAAGAAAAGCCACTACTGAACGGATGGATTTAATCTTGAATTTCTGCAACCACACAAAGCAATTCAGGGCAATGGAGGTCCAAAATCAGGCAAACCCTGTACTTTTTCAGACCCATCAACAGGTTGGTGTAAAAACCCCAGGGGTTGGGGCACAAGGACTATTGCTCCACCCTGCACAGGACCCAAAAGGTAAAATGGCGAAAGGCAAAGATTGGAGGGAAAAAGTTTTTCCAGTGGATAAGAAATTCTATCCTGTCGCCAGCCACAAACAGTTCACAGACACACTTGCCTGGAATGATGGAGGTCCACGGGTCTGAGAACTATTGAGTAACCCCCTACTCCGGAAACAGGTGGGGACAAACCTTCATACTAAAGAGGACTTATCCACAGGATTGGTGGACTTGTGCAGCCCAGAAGCATTTGGCACCACCCACGGGGGGGGGGGGGGGGCTTGAAAGGCATGGAGCCCTTGTTAGAGGAGCCAGGGGAAGGAAAAAAGTCTCATATGGGCAGTAAAGGAAGACCCAGATTACAAACGTGGTTTAATCCCTTTCTTGGCCTGTGGGAGGAAGGTACTCCCTCCTGTGAGGCTCTTGAATATGTCATCCTAGCTAGCACAGAAGAGACAATCTCCCTGGAAGGCCAGATCCACCAAGGCTTGTTTAGAAGTCTGGTCAGCCTTTCAGTCAAAGCATCCCCCAAAGCACTACCACTAGACCTAGAGCTTGAAAAGTAGCAGAGAACCATCCAAGGATGCATCACAAACATACTTGAGGCACTAGACCAATTGGTCCGCCAGATCTACATACACCCAATCCACTTGTCCTGTGGAAAACTTTGCTGCAGAATCTTGGCCCATTCAGTAAGCGTCTGAGAACGTACTGCAAAGCACTTCTGAACCACAAATGGACACTTAGGTTTATTTACAAACATTGGAAATGTCTGATCAAAGTATTCAGGGTAAAGAAAAACATTTTGGAGTTAAGTACCAAATGCGATAATATTTCGATTTAGCGGTAATTAACGCATTTGTTACCACATTGAGCTGGTTGCTAATGAGCAGGCCAGGAAGCCAGCCACTCCTTAGCAGCCAATGACTCATCAGCTGTTAGTGGGCTTCCCCGCTGACAGCTGATTAAATAAGAAAAATTTAAAAAAGCAGACAGTTAAAAAGTATGGAAAAAGGAAAAAAAAAAAAAAAAAAAAAAAAAAAAGAGGCATAGGGTCCCAGCCAAAATCCATACGAGACCCTTATCCGAGGATGCAGCCTGACAGATCAGGAAAACCTTAGAAATAACATTGCCAGTAAGTCTATGAGCCTTTCAGGACAGCACGTTGGAGAGAGCGAAGCTCCAGCCTTTCACAGGAAACACTGCCGTGACAACGCCCCTTTAAATGCAGCTGCTTCCACCAGTCATCCTTGGGACTTCATCTGACATGCTAGAAGATACAAGCAGAAAACACCAACCACAAGAGATAATATAACATTATACGTGGAAAAAAATTTAATTGCGCAACCAAATAAAAAAAATGAGGCAAATTAAACTGTAAATATGTTCAAGTTCATATGGTGCTTCAACAGGTATTCATGATGTACAACACTCAAAATGTGGCTTGAACTTCAATTTGGTGTTTATGATCAAACTCGCTCAGCAATGGGACGTTCAGCCTGAAAGTGATCCTCCTAGGGCTCCTCCAGAGCCGGTATCCTTTCCGATACAGCAGACTGTTGTTCTCATGTGATATTCCTTACAACACCGCTAACAAATCCTTCTGTATAGTCTTCCACTTTGGGGTAGATTTACCAGGTAAAAAGAAGAAAAGGCTTCATGGTGCAGTATTCTCAGTTTAAAAGATTACAAGCTTAAAAACACTGTCATCCAAAAGCAATGAAAAGATTTCAAACAGCCGCGGCTCAAGCCAGCCAGCTGGTACGTGGTGATGTCAAAGACTGGTGCTCCATCCGGCGCGTTTCCCCATACAAGGCATCGACTGGGAATGGAGGCTAGATCTATGCATCACACACCACGCTCTAAATACACCTGCTGCAGGTGGGACACCGGAAATGTCTTTACAATCTAATCCCATACTATATCTGTGGATTCAATATGTGTTTTATACATTGAAAAAACATGACTTTTCATACGCATCTGAAGCATATACTTTAGTATATTAATACAATTCATTAACAGTTTGTACTTTGTACATAAAAACATTTCTATACTATAAACATCACATTAATTAATTTTTTCATACATTTGTTTATCAATTTATACACTCCACATTTAGTGTCAGTACATCCCCAATATTAAACCAGGCATCATCTCCTGGGTTGTACTGATAATTAAATTTAAAACTAAAAGAATTAAAAAATAATTAAAAATTACAAATTAATAATAATAGCAAACCTTATTCGATGGAGAACTGTCATGTGTATGCACCTAGATTAAATATAGGGCAATACCTTATTGAAAAAGGGGGGGGGGGGGGGCAGAACATACCCACGACATACTCCAAAATGCTTATACACAGCCATCCAAAATGTAAAAAATTATTAACCTTATCCTGGCTTTTAGGTTTGACCAATTGCAAAATCAACCCTATAATACCCAACAGACCTGCCATATCTAACACACAGCAAAGAAATCTTCCTGCTGAGCTGGAGATATTAGACACGTCTCCTGTGACCTATGACCAGCACATTAACCCTTCTGTTACATAACGGATAATCCATCCCCCCAAAAAATATTTTTCTGGAAGGGGAAAGGAAAAAAGAGAGGGAGGGAGAGGGATCTATATAGCAATTAATATCCCATTCCACGTTAAGCCCCAACAGACTGTAACATGGGATATCAAAAATCCATCTGGTTTCTCTACGTGAAATGTGTATTTTAAGGTCATCTCCCCTCCAATGTGGGGTATACCTCTCTATAGCAATAACCTGTAGGAGAGAGGGATCCCTCTGGTGGTGAAGACGAAAGTGTTTAGAAACACTATGTCTAATGAACCCTCTCCGTATATTGGCCAGATTTTCCCCTATTCTTACATTAAGTGCCCTAGTGGTCCTCCCCACATATTGGAGGCCACACAGACACCTCAAAAGATAAAATAACCCCAACAGTTCCGCATGTGATGAAATCCGTGATATTGTATACCCTTGAGGTAACTTGTGAGTAGAAAGACGAAGTGCATCTCTTACACGGAAAAAAAACCTTTCAGGTTCCCAAACATACTGACTTTCTGAGGGGGATTTACTACACTGGGAGCCAAAGTATCTTTCAAGGTTTGATTTTTCCTGTAAATAACACTAGGTTTTTCCGTAATTTAGGTCCCAGAATTTTATCACTTTTTAGGACCTGCCAATGTTTTTTAATCACGTTATTGACCCACCAATATTGTGATGAAAAAGTAGTGAAAAAGGACCATTCAAATTTATTCTGGTTTCTCTTGGCTTTCTTTTTGGGGGTTAATAGACTCTCTCTATCCAAAAGTGATACTGTGGATAATTCCCTGTCTAGCTTCACAGTGTCATATCCTTTTTCCTTAAAGCGGTCCTTAAGTACATAAGCCTAAATTACCAGAAAAACCTAGTGTTATTTACAGGAAAAATTAAACCTTGAAAGATACTTTGGCTCCTAGTGTAGTAAATCCCCCTCAGAAAGTCAGTATGTTTGGAAACCTGAAGGTTTTTTCTGTGTAAGAGATGCACGGTGTGTAAAACATCAAAAACCATGAAAACCTCGTCTTTCTTCTCACAAGTTAACTCAAGGGTATACAATATCACTGATTTCATCACATGCGGAACTGTAGGGGTTATTTATCTTTTGAGGTGTCCATGTGGCCTCTCCAATATGTGGGGAGGACCACTAGTGCACTTAATGTAAGAATAGGGGAACATCTGGCCAATATAAGGGGGGTTCATTGGACATAGTGTTTCTAAACACTTTCGTCTTCACCACCAGAGAGATCCCTCTCTCCTACAGGTTATTGCTATAGAGAGGTATACCCCACATTGGAGGGGAGATAACCTTAAAAAACACATCTCACGTAGAGAAACCAGATGGATTTTTGATATTCAATGTTACAGCCTGTTGGGGCTTAACGTGGAATGGGATATTAATTGCTATATAGATAACCGGTAGCCTTTGTTTCCCCCGTCACTCTTCCCCCTTTTTTCCCTCCCCTTGCAGAAAAGTATTTTTTTGGGGGGATGGATTACCCATTATGTAACAGAAGGGTTAATGTGCTGGTTGTAGGTCACAGGAGACGTGTCTAATATCTCCAGCTCAGCAGGAAGATTTCTTTGCTGTGTGTTAGATATGGCAGGTCTGTTGGGTATTACAGGGTTGATTTTGCAATTGGTCCCACCTAAAAGCCGGGAGAAGGTTAATGATTAAGTTTTTCATTAATTTTTTACATTTTGGATGGCTGTGTATAAGCATTTTGGAGTATGTCGTGGGGATGTTCTGCCCCCCCCCCCACCTTTTTCAATAAGGTATTGCCCTATATTAATATAGGTGCATACACATGACATTTTCCTTCGAATAAGGTTTACTATTATTAATTTGTAATTCATTTAGTGTTAAATTTAATTAGTACAACCCAAGAGATAATGCCCGGTTTAATATTGGGCATGTACTGACACTAAATGTGGAGTGTATAAATTGATGACCAAATGTATGAAAATATTCATTAATGCAATGTTTATAATATAGAAATTTTTTATGTACAAACTGCTAATGAATTGTATTAATAACATGCTAATGTATATGCTTCAGATTCATATGAAAAGTTATGTTTTTTCAATGTATAAAACACATATTGAATCCACCGATATAGATAACACCGTATGGGATTAGATTGTAAAGACATTTCCAGTGTCCCTCCTGCAGCAGGTGCATTTAGAGCGTGGTGTGTGAAGCATAGACCTAGCCTCCGTTCCTAGTCGATGCCTTGTACGAGGAAACACGTCGGGTGGAGCACCAGTCTGACGTCGTCACCACGCACCAGCTGGCTGGCTTGAGCCGCGGCTGTTTGAAATCTATTCATTGCTTTTGGATGACAGTGTTTTTAAGCTTGTAATAAATCTTTTAAACTGAGATAATACTGCACACTATGAAGCCTTTTCTTCTTTTTACCTGGTAAAAATACCCCAAAGTGGAAGACCATACAGAAGGATTTGTTAGTAGTGTTGTAAGGAATATCACATGAGAACAACAATCCGCTGTATCGGAAAGGATACCGGCTCTGGAGGAGCCCTATGAGGCTCACTTTCAGGCTGAGCGAGTATGATCCCTATAATTTGAGATCCACCATATCTGGTAAGCGGCCTCCCTTATCATAAACACCGAATTGAAGTTCAAGCTACATTTTGAGTGTTGTACATCATGAATACCTATTGAAGCACCATATGGACTTGAACATATTTACAGCTTAATTTGCATCATTTTTTTGTATTTGGTTGCACAATTTAATTTTTCCCACAAATTTATAAGCTGAATATTCAGGCTTTCAGCACCTTAATTCACAAGTTATACATAATTTTCTGCTTTTTTTCACGTCAAGTATTAATCACTAGTTTCCCATTTTACATTTCCCATTTGGGGCAGCACAGATTTTCCACTTTACACAATATAACATTATACACAATACTCAAGGGAGGGTAATAACTGCTGTCCTGAAAGGCTCGTAGAAATAATGTTACCCGGAAGTCTAAGGTTTTCTCACCTCGCTTTTCAGGACAGCACATTGGAGATAACTGAGAACTTACTTCAGGGTGGGACAACAGCTTGTAAGACCTACCTGCCAATGGACTGATCAAAAGGCAGATAGTAGATCCAACCTGTTGTGCCCCTTATGAACATGGAGAACCTGGACCAACTGGCCCCAGCCTTCTTAGCCCAGGAAACCGCTACCGCCAGTGTGGAATGGGGCATTATCCCCGCCGGACATTCTTTCCCCACTGCCAGGTAGGCTTCCCCGATGCATCGCCTGACATATAAGGTGTGGAAGGCCTCCTCTTCCAGGCCGGAAGGAGCTGGACAGAATGTAGACAGTATAATCTCCCCAGTGCGGTGGAACGAGGAAGATACTTTCAGGAGAAACCCTGGATCTGTCCTTCGGATTATTCTATTTGGAAAACACCTGAAACAGTCCAGAATTTGATAGGGCCCGAATTTTGCTAATCCTGCGGGCTGAGGTCACCGCCACAAGAAGAATTGTCTAACATAAGAAAAACTGTAGGAGGTATTTTCCAGGGGTTCGAAAGGTGGCTTTGTGAGCTCCTGCAGAACCAATGATAAATCCCATCACGGAATAACTTACAAGTCACCGGTCTAATTCTAGCCATAGCCTTAAAAAAAAAAAAATCTAATAATCAACAGCTTTCTAGATGAAATTTTCTGTAGAAACACTGACAGCACTTCCACCTGCGATTGAGGGTGCTCGCTGCTGGGCCAAAGCTGAAAATTGTACTTCTTGCATCAAAGTTCTTGCTAGAACACCAGGAGTTAACATTTCCATACTTTAAAGTACATTTTAAAAGGGTGTTGATACATTTTTCTGATAGGCCTCTGCGTCTTAGCAGGTCTTTCTCAGAAACCAGGCTGTCAGATTGAAGCAAGTTGGGTTTTAGTGGTAGAGATCCCTGCCTCTGAAGATCCATTCTGACTGGCAATCTCCAGGGAGGCTTCACTAATAAATTCAGAGGAGTTGAGAACCAAGGTATTTTTGGCCAAAAAGGAGCATTCAGAAGCAGATCCGTAGACTCTACCAAAACTTTGCCAGAACCAGGAGGTACTGATTGAAATAGGGAGGGGGGGATGCATAAGACAGAGGGAAATCCCATTTGTGGGCCAATGCATCTACCCCCAATAAAAGTAAAAAAAGTTTGCGCTAGGTGCATGTGGTATGAAACTTGATAAATATTATAAGTTAATACTACCGTGATGGAGGTCCTGCCGCTGAACACTATAACCCCGATATAAGGGCAAGAGACAGTAAATACATATAAAAACAGTGCAGCGCTGGACAAAAATAAATAAATTATAAGCAAAGTAAATAAATACAGTGTAAGTGAAATCAAAAATCAAAAATCAACACTACATACAATGGAATGTGTTTAAATTCTCCAACCAAAAAATGGTGAAAAAAATAGTGAAAAAATAGTGAAAGGTAATTCAAAAACAATAAGAGAGTCCAGAAAAAGTCCAAACTTGATTGCATATATAAAGAGCCTGTTTAAAGAATCCCTGTATAGTATTCCAAGTGAAAAGTGCTTCCCATCACCAGGTGTAAGGAAATGGAGGCCTGTGACCGCCCTTACTCAGGGGGGTCAATACAGGCTTAGTAGATCACCGAAGAAATCACAATAAGGTGTGTACTGATGGTCCTCGACCCTCCTTCCTAGTTCCCAGGAATTTCTTTAGTGGCGGCTTATAACGCTCCAGATAATCAAGTGACAGGGTAACTTGAAAAATCAGGCACTCCAGCAGGTGAACTGGATTGAAGAAAAAAAGGGTGATTCTCATAGTGTAAATTGCCAAATAGGTTTATTTAAAGGTTCCAAATAAATGCTTTGTACATGGCACAAATGCAGAGTAAATAACAGCAGAAAAACGATCAGAGATAAAAAAAACGCTATAGCGCTGTTTCACCTGCTGGAGTGCCTGATTTTTCAAGTTACCCTGTCACTTGATTATCTGGAGCGTTATCAGCCGCCACTAAAGACATTCCTGGGAACGAGGAAGGAGGGTTGAGGACCATCAGTACACACCGTTTTGTGATTTCTTCGGTGATCTACTAAGCTTGTATTGACCCCCCTGAGTAAGGGCGGTCGCAGGCTTTCTGGTAAGCCTCAATTTCCTTACACCTGGTGATGGGAAGCACTTTTCACTTGGAATACTATACAGGGATTCTTTAAACAGACTCTTTGTATATGCAATCAAGTTTGGACTTTTTCTGGACTCTTTTATTGTTTTTGAATTACCTTACACTATTTTTTCACTATTTTTTGGTTGGAGAATTTAAACACATTCAATTGTATGTAGTGTTGATTTTTCATTATTATTTCACTTACACTGTATTTATTTACTTTGCTTATAATGTATTTATTTTTGTCCACCGCTGCACTGTTTTTATATGTATTTACCATCTAACCCCAATGTTTGGCCTTTGTGGAGCGAAAAGGCAGGCGTCTGCTTTTTTCAGTTGCGGTAGGCCCCAGGTCTCGGCTATCATCAAAAAGATCTCCCGATTCAGCGACCAGACTCCATTACTTTCTTCCTGCTCAAAAAGTGTGCTAGAAAATTTTGCATGCCTTTCAAGTGCACTGCTGATAGTAAAGATAGATTTAACTCTGCCCAGGTCAGGATTTGATGGGCAAGAACCACAAGTGCTTTGCTCCTCGTGTCGCCCTGTTTTGAAAGGTACAAAACTGTCACTTTGTCTGACAGGACCTGCTTGTGCTGGTTTTCTAAGGACCACTGGAAGAGCAGAAGACTAAGATGTATTGATTTTAGCCCTCTCCAGTTGGAGGATCTCCTGGCCTCCATCTTGGACCGTGAGCTTTGGGCTGTTCGTTTCCTGAAGTGGGCTCTCTACCCTCACGCACTTGTGTCTGTTGTCAGCTGCTTGTTTGCTGAAAAGGCCCACGGCCGGCCCTTTGATAGATTTCTTTGGTCCTTCCACCACCACAAAGACCTTCTTGCTCTTGTACCAATCTTGATCTTTTCCAGTGACTCCTGATGCGACCTCCACCTCCTGAAGAGCACACCCCCTCTACCTCTCCCCTTCCGGGGGTTCCAGGGTCTTCTTTGACAGTTTTTTTCCTTTTGGGACTGCAGAAAAGGATGAAAATTCTTCCTTGTAGGCGCACTCTTTCTTAGGCCTTCTTGTCCGCTGTCCTGTCTAGCACCGTTTCCAGTTCCAGGCCAAACAGTAAGTCTCCTGTAAATGAGATTCCACATAGTTTCACCTTCGACGCAGAGTCCCCGGACCATGTCTTGAGCCATAAGGCTCGTCTGGCTGAGTTGGTAAGAGCCAAAGAAAATAACAGACTCCACTGAAGCGTCTGCCATGTATTTTACGGCCTTTAACAATGTAGGGAAAGGTTCCAACATGTGCTTTCTGGAAGTTTCAGCTTCTATGTGACCCTGTAGCCTCCCTGGCAGTACGATTATGTCAGATTTTAGGTGCTGAAAGCGGTACAATTATTTTGCATAGAAATTTGGCGTTTCATATTGTAGGCCTGTAATTCTTTGCAATAACACACTTAAATCTGTCCAAACAAGAGTCTAGTAGACATCCCAGGTATAATGAAGTTTGAAACAAAATCATAAATTATAATATAATAAATAGAATTATAAAAAATAATAATATAATAATAATAATAATAATAAAATGAATTGCCCCACGATACACTAATTGCTCAATTCTGCAAGTGTTCCAATTTACTATCGCTGTTTTCTAGCTGGTCTAAAACCACTTTTGACGTAAAGAGACACTTTTTGGTTGCTATGGACAATCTCCAGTTTCCAGGCAGAAAGAACAGTATTTATAAAACTGCATGTAGGGCATTGGACAAAGCACTGGGGACAAAAGGGAGGTGAAATGATTTCATACAGTAATGTAATCTGTAAGATTACAGTGTACTGTATGTGTTATGAATTTTCACTTTTTTAAATTCGCCACCGGGCTCTGCCCCGTGCGTTGCGACGCTTGCAGGGAACAGAGCCCGGCACACAGAGGTTTTGGGCGGAGGACAGAGCCCATGGACACAGCGGGGGGACATTGCAGGATCCTGGGGACAAGGTAAGTATACCGCACCAGGATCCTGCAATGCAATCCCGAGTGTGGCTTGGGGCTACCGCTAATGGTGCTGAAATTTAACCCCGAGCCACACTCGGGAAAACCGCCAGGGAGGTTAATTGTTCGACCCAGCATTCAAGGTTCCTCACAACCACTGTAGAAGCCATGCCAGATTCAAATTTGACAGGGACGAGTACCACGCCTTTTTCAGTCTGCCCTTTTGTCCATGGCATCCTTGAGCACCCTCATATCCTCAAAAGCAAGGTCAAAGCGTCTTGAGACCTGAGAAAAGGCAGCATCAATCCTACAGAGTGGTTTTGGCCAGGAGTTTAACGGGTTCATACAGGAGGGGCATTTTCTCCCAGAAGGAGCTCTCTCCGATTTGGCTGTGGCTTTACCGTGCAAAACATAACCAAAAACCCCCTTACTAGGGGTAAGATGACCTACAAGCACGCCCACATGACCATACCGAAACAGGTGTCACCGAGAGAGAGATGTACACACCCCCCTGTAAAATATAGCCCCACTGTTCTGCTGACCTGCCAAAAGACATCACTTTAGCAGTTACAGGCTTTCCAGAGGAAGGAAAACACACAAACAAAGCACCCAGTAAGAAAGAAAGGCACCTCTCTTACCTGGGCTTGGTTGGTGCCCTGGGCGCCCGCTTCCATCATTTCCGCTGTCAGCTCTGTCTCCTCCAAAGCAGAGTGTGCAGCGGCTACTCCCACAATTCTGAGCTTTTTTTATGGTCCTTCCGGAAGGAAGGCACCAACCTAAAGACCTCTCTTCCTCCTGCGCTCCAGCAGCTGGAACCACTTGCTGCACGCCCACGCTGGAAGTCACGTCCACTGAAATGACATCACCCACCTTCCGGGACTCGGATCAGACATACTGAGAGCTCTGGACAGTCTCTCGGCATGCACGTTGACCCTGCACACACCCAAATCCTCCGCGCATCCAGGCGGGACCTCCCCTAGCTCAGGGGAGGGATGCCCAGTCAAAGGAGGAAGAAGGCACCGGAGCACCCCCGACTCGTGCGTTGGTGTGCTGGGCTGGTCTACAAAGAAATCCTAAAGAAATTGCCAACCCCTCCCTGGAAAGAGCGCAGCCTCCCCACCAGTGCTTTCACCATGGCGGAGGAAACACCAAGACTGACAGCATGGTGGAAGCAGCTGCATTTAAAGGGGCGTTGTCATGGCAGTGTTTCTTGTGAAGGGGTGGAGCTGCGCTCTCTCCAAGATGCTGTCCTGAAAGGTGAAGTGAGAAAAGGGGAGCGAGCGCCCCCCTCCTGAACCATACCAGGGAACATGCCTGCAACATTGAGGGGGGGGGCGACGACAGGGGCCTCATTCCCACAACCGTGGCTGTGGGGGGGTCTGCGGACAGGGGGCTAATCAGAATCTGGGCCCCAGATCCCGCCCCCCCATGTGAATGAGTATCGGGTACATTGTACCCCTACCCATTCACCAAAAAAGTGGCACACTAATAACACACATTGGACAACTTTTTTATTAAAAAAAAATAGTGTCCCCCGATGTAAATTCACCATCAGTCATGCCACCCTGTGACCTGGGAAAAGTGTCTGTGCCGTTCAGGCTCTATAGGGAGGGGGGTATGTAGACAGTGCATCCGCAGCTGCTGCTAGAGTGCTGACAGGGGATGGAGCCCGTCATGGCTCCTGCAAAGGGTTAAGGAAGGAAGATTTTTTTTATTTTTTAATACAAATTGTCAAAAATGGTGTGTGCGCTTTTATTACATTGTGACATTGTGGGGATGAGGCCCTTGTCCCTATCAACATGGGGACAAGGTGCTTTGAGGTGGGGGGGGCAGAGCCCCAAAGCAGCCACCCCACCATGTTGAGGGCATGTGGCCTAGTAGGGTTCAGGAGGGAGGGGGGGCGCTCACTCATCCCCCCCCTTTCCTGACCGGCCAGGCTGCATGCCCGGATAAGGTTCTGGTATGGATTTGGGGTGGGACCCCACGCAGTCTTTTTAATTTTGACAAGGGGTTCCCCTTAAAACCCACATCAGACCCGAAGGGCCTGGTATGGACTGGGGGAACCACACGCTGTTTTTCTTTTTTTATATACCTTAATTGTCTTTTTTTAATTAGTTAACCGCTTCCGGACCAGCCGCCGCAGTTTTACTGCGGCAGGTTGGCTCCCCTGCGCGAAACCGCATTACTGTACATGGTCTCGGGAGGGCTGGATAGCAGGCGCGCGCTGCACAGCAGGGGTGCCGATGCTCGTGGCCGACGGTCGCAATGACCGCAGGCCACAAGCAATCGTGACCAGGAGACACAGAACAGGGACGAGTGTGTGTAAACACATACTTCCCTGTTCTGACAGGAATGACAGATCGTGGGGAACACAGTTAACCCTTTCACTGCCAGTGACATTTATTAATGCCAATGGTTCCAAAAATTGTCCGATGTGTCCGCCATAATATCGCAGTCACGATAAAAATCGCAGATCGCCGCCATTAATAGTAAAAAGAAAAATAATAAAAATGCTATAAATCTATCCCCTATTTTGTAGATGCTATAACTTTTGCACAAACCAATCAATATATGCTTATTGCGATTTTTTTACCAAAAATATGTAGAAGAATACATATATGCCTAAACTGAGGAAAAAAATATATATTTTTATGGGATATTTATTATAGCAAAAAGTAAAAATTAATGCGTGTTTTTTTTAAATTGTTGCTCTTTTTTGTTTATAGCGCAAAAAATAAAAGCCGCAGAGGTGATCAAATACCACCAAAAGAAAGCTTTCTTTGTGGGAAAAAAAGGTCAATTTTGTTTGGGTACAACGTTGCACGACCGCGCAATTGACAGTTAAAGCGACGCAGTGCCGAATCGCAAAAAGTGCTCTGGTCAGGAAGGGGGTTTTTCCAGGGCTGAAGTGGTTAAATGACCGCATAATCATTTTTTTTTGTGTGAATTGGACTTAAATTTACCGCATGCGATAAATTTATACAAATGAGTAACATGATACCCTTATTGCACTCTGTAAAGTCTGCCCAGCCCCGATCAGGTTAAAGAGCCAATGAAATTGGCTCTTTACCATGTGAACGGCTGTGTCCAATCACAGCCGGTCATAAAATGTAAACAAACCAGGGTAACTGCCTGTTACTGGGTTCTCCTCCTCACACACTGATTCAGTGTGAGGAGAAGATCGCGGAACAGTGAGTTACCATTTTACAGTGTGAATTACTGTGCCTAGATTGCCCCACTAAATAAAGAGAACCTGTCTCCAGCTCATCAGAGTACCCGAGTACCTGACGTGCAGCCCAGCAGTGGGACCCATCATACAGCCATGTCTAAATAAATTTTTACTACTGAAGAAGCATATCAAATCCTAAGCCTGACGGCTGAGCTCTCACTGTCAGATTCCAGTTCTGACTCTGGCTCGGAATTCGAGCCCATCGAAAGCAGTACATTGGCGACCAAATCGGAAGAGACAGCAGTCGGTCCTAAAAGACGACGCTCCGAAGACCAGGCAGCCACCAGCAGCTCCATACACCCCAATGACCAATTGGCAAACGCCAACGACGTTAGACCCCAGGAGGAATGGCCCAGAACAAGCACTTGAATTTCACGCCAGACCCAAAGATTTAGGGCCCAAACACATCTTGTGGTTGCCTTCTAGCTCAGGGTCAGCTATAATTCCCCCTTTCACAGCACAGTCAGGTGTGCAGGCCAACACCGAAAAAATTTCTGAGCTAGATTTTTTACATTTATTTTTCCCTGACAAGTTACTTCAATGTATCGTGGACCAAACTAATCTTTTTGCCTGACAATACATAGATAACAACCCCAACTCATGCAGGTCTTTTCGAATGGAGACACCCAAAAGTGGAGAAGTTTAGATTGATGTTTTTGGGCTACACAATCAACATGGGGTTACAAAAAAAAAAAAAGAAAAAAAGAATTGCATGCTTATTGGTCTACCAACCCCATGCCAATTTTTTCAGCTGTCATATCCAGGTCCCGTAATAAAATGATCATGCCCAGCCTGCATTTCAGCGATAACTCACAGTGCCCTCCCTGAGATCATCCCAACTTTGATAAATTATATAAAAGTCGCCCCAAATTGATTTTATTTCTAAGAGGTTAGCCAAACTTTATGTCCCTGACCAGAACACTTCTGTGGACGAATCCCTGGTCCATTTCACAGGCCGGCTGGGATTCAAGCAGTACATTCCCAGTAAGAGGGCCAAGTACGGATTGAAGCTCAACAAGCTCTGTGAAAGGACCACTGGATATGTGCATGCCTTTTCCGCATGTACGAACCCCAGCCCTGGGTGCCCAACGTACATGGGAATAGGTGGAAAAATTGTCTGGGACCTAGCATTCCCACTGTTCCAAAATGGGTATCACATTTACAGAACATTGACAATTATTATATGAGTTTGTGCCAACTTTAGCCTGCGGTACAGCAAGAAAAAAAAAGGAAGGGCTTCCCACAGCGTCTAGTTGCCACAAGGCTACGAAGGGGGGAATTAGCAAGCCTGAGAAATTAGTGTTGGCCATGAAGTGGAGGGATAGGAAAGATGTGTACCTCATGTGCACCATCCACCATGACACCATGGATCCTGTTCAAAAGCCTGAATCCTGTTCAAAAGCCTGGGTGTTATCCATGTTTACAATAAGTTCTGGGGGGGGGTTGTTTTTAAACGATCAATTGCTGCAGCCCTATCAGCACAAAAATCCCTCTTCTGGTATAACCAAGTTGCAATTAACTTTTTCCATTTGGCCATTTAGAACGCACGCGTCACCTATCAAAAATCAATAGAAATACCAAACACCTTCTTCAAATGTATTTAAGATGTTGTAATTGCCCTGCTCTACCAGCAAGGATGCCCCCCGGAAAGCATTCGCTCCGACTGTGTCAGCAGATTGCATGAGCTCCATTTCCCTGACAATATTCCACCATCAGAAACCGGAGGAAGAAGCAAAAAAAAAAAAAGTGTGTGCTGTAAAAGAGGAGTTAGGAAAGACACCAGTTTTCATTGTTCCCAATGTCCCTCCCAACCTGGCCTATGCATCGGAGAATGCTTCAGATGTAATCACACTTCCCTAAACTATTAACCAATTTTTCTAACAGACTGCCATTTCCCGGTTTTCAATTTCTGTGCTGATTTCCCTGCTGCATCAACCAACCATATCACTGCCTTCCATGTGAACTGACCCGTTTATCGGCTATGCCTCTGCCTACCGTCTCTGCATGGCTTATCCGCCACGTTTCTGCTTTTCACATAAACTGACCCTGGACTGTTTATCGACTATGCCGCCGTCTATTTCTGCCTTTTACCTGCACTGACCTTGGCCTGTTAATCTACCATGTTTTTTGCCTGCCACTTGGACTGATCTTTCGACCCTGCTACTGTAGTAGTGGGATTCAAGATAACACAGGGGTCTCACATATGTGAGGGGCTTCAGAATAGTGTTCTGAGTTTAGAAAAACAGTTTCTGGTTTTCTCTGGGTTTTTTTTAATTCCCAGAATAGGGTCTGGAGGCTTCAAAGTGATTTGGGTGGGAGAATCCATTATCCCCGTCCCCATTCTTTCCTGACCGAGGCCCTAAGCTTGATGGTCCTGCCTGTTATCTGGACCAGTACTGACCCAGGACTTTTTATGGACCATGAGCCTGTTGCCTGGACCAATACTGTGGCTGTACTGACCAAATCTCTACCTGCACTATGGACATTATTCTTGCCTGCTGAATAGACGATCCTTTCACTGCTGCTGACCACATCCCTGCTTGCTACCTGGACCAATGCTTTGGCTGTGCTGACAATATCTCTGCCTGGAGAAACCCTTGCTCTCTTGCCTGCGCAAACCCTCTCTGTCCATTTTCCTGCCTGCTACCTGGACCAATGCACTACTAAAACCACAGGTAATCTTTTCTTTACCCTTTGCTCAGCAGAATGTATTTTGGTGTGTAATTGGTATGTACATGCTATGTGCTACAAATTTGAAGGGCCTTCAACAATGCGATAGGTTGTCAGGAATTTATGTGTGTAATTTATGGTGCTCCTTGGATGTTAAGCCTCTCTATGTGGCCAGGCTGTGTAAAAATCTCACACGTGGCATCGCCATACTCCGGAGTAGCAGAATGTATTTTGGGATGTCATTTTTGCTATGTACATGCTATGTGTTAGAAATCTTTTAAATCTTATAGGTTTTCATTTTCTTTCCACATTTTCCCAAAATTTATGGAAAAAATTACGTTTAAAAGACTCAAGCTTCATAGAATATATGTTGGGGTGTTTGCTTTCCAAAATGGGGTCATTTTGTGTGCGTTGCCATTGTCCTGGTGCTTCAGGGCCTTCAAAAATGTGATTGGTCAGAAAATTAGATGTGTAATTTATGTCCCTAGAATGCCTGGAGGTGCTATTTGGATGTTGAGCCTCTGTATGTGGCCAGGCTGTGAAAAAGTCTCACACGTGGTATCGCCATTGTCAGGATGAGTAGCAAAATGTGTTTTGGGTTGGATTGCAATTATGCCTATGCTGTGTGTGAGAAACAACTTAATATGACAATTTTGGGTAAAAAAAAAAAAAATGTAATTTTCTCAAGAATTGTGGGGAAAAAATGACAGCTTCAAAACTCACCATGACTCTTACTAAATACCTTGGACTGTCTACTTTCCAAAAAGGAGTCATTTTGGGGGTACTTGTACTGTCCTGACATTTCAAGGCCTCAAGAATCAGGTGGGATCAACTTTTAAATGATTGGTACCATAGCTTGTAGACAAACTTTCACACAGACTAAATATACATCAATTTGGGTTATTTTTTCCAAAAATATATAGCAGTATAAATTTTTGCCCAAATTTAGGAAGAAAAATGTATTGATTTGCTAAATTTTGTAATAGAAACTAAAAAATAGGATTTTTATTACAGCTTACCTGTAAAATACTTTTCTTGGAGTACATCATGGGACACAGAGCCTTAAGTAATTACTTAATGGATTATGGGGCCCCCTTCAGGTGTTGACACTGGTATACCCAATCAAGGAAGTTCACTCCCTATATAACCCCTCCTCCTTCCAGGAGCACATCATTTTTTGTGATAAAAAAAAAATATAGCAATATACTTAAATCCCAAAAGAGGGGAGGGACTTCTGTGTCACATGATGTACTCCAAGTAAAGGATTTTACAGGTAAGCTGTAATAAAAATCCTATTTTCTTAATCGTACATAATAGGACACAGAGCCTTAAGTAATTACTTAATGGGACGTCCCATAGCAATGCTACTTGAGGGGAGGGAGAGACAACCCGCAGGGTACCCACAGACTTGAGGACCTACACTGCTGCCTGCAGCACACTGCGCCCAAAGGCGATATCCTCATACCTTCTTACATCCACCTGATAAAATCTTTTGTGAATGTATGCACTGAAGACCAAGTTGTGGCCTTACAGATCTGAGCCAAGGAGGCCTGGCAACACACTGCCCAAGAAACATTAACCGCCCTGGTAGACTGCGCCTTAACTTGAAAAGGGGAATCTTACCCCTTAAATAAGTTTGAATTATAACTTGCCGAATCCACTTAGTGACAGTGGGTTTCCATGCTGCCTGTCCTCTTAGGACCCTCTGGCAGAATAAATAAGACATCAGTCTTAAGAATCTGCGCAGTCGTCTTTAAATAGATTTTCGCTGCTCTCACCACATCAAGACAATGTAATGACTTTTCTTCCCTGGAACATGGTTTTGGAAAAAACGATTGCAGGACAATATCTAGGTTCAGGTGAAAACCTGAAACCACTTTTGGCAAAGGCCTGGATGAGGGCGTAACACCACTCTGTCCTAATGAATAATCAAATATGGCTCTTTACAAGAAAGAGCAGCCAATTCCGAAACCCTCCTTGCTGAGTATATAGCAACCAAAATAGTTTCCTTATCAGAAGGACTAAGGGAATATGCTGTATTGGTTCAAATGGCTGTTTTTGTAACACTGACAAAACTAAATTCAAGTCCCAAGGGCTCAAGGGTGATTTAACTGGAGGATTAATCCGAATCACCCCTTGCATAAAACCCCAGACTAAAGAATGCGTAGCAAGCGGTCTTTAAAATAAGATCGATAAGGCTGAGAATTGGCCCTTAATAGTACTCAGGGCCAATTTCATCTCTACGCCCATTTGTAGAAAGGCAAGAATTCTGCCTATAATATATCTCCGAGGGTGCCAACCCTTGGGATTCACACCAGGAAACATAAGGCTTCCAAACTCTATAATACATAGTTCTGGAAGCCGGTTTCCTTGCATTAATCAAGTAGAGTTAACTGTCCCGGAAAGCCCACGTTTCTAAAGAATGTGGGTTTTAATAGCCAGGCCGTTAAATTTAGTGTTCGTAAAGTAGGATGGAATATCGGCCCCTGTGAGAACAGGTCTGGCCTTAGTGGAAGGGACCACGGACCCTCCACTGCCATCTTTACGATTTCTGCATACCATTACCTTCTGGGCCATGTTGGTGCTACCAAAATTACAGTTTTTCCTTTCACGCTTGATCCTGCAAATAAGTCGAGGCAGCAATTGAAATGCATAGATCATTGAGAACTGATCCCCCTGTATCACCAACGCATCTGTTCTGCATACAAATGGATCCTTTGTTCTGAACACAAAGTTGACTAACTTTATGTTGAACTGGACGCTAAAAGATCTACATTCGGAGTCCCCCATCTTTGACAAACAGCCTGAAAATATGTCGGGGTGAAGAAACCATTCCCCTGGGAATAATCTGCTGGTGACCTAAGTAGTCCGTCTGCCAATTCTCTATTCCCGGAATAAAGACTGCCGATAGGCACGGATTATTTCTTTCTGCCCAAATTAGAATATGGTTCACCTCTCTCTTCACTGAGAGACTCTTGGTGCCCCCTTTGGTGATTGATAATAGGCCACAGCCGTGGCATTGACGGATTGCATCCTGTCAAGACAATCCCTTAAACTGGAAGTTAAGGCTTTCAAAGCCAAGACGCACTGCCCGAACATTGATGGGCGAGGCTCTTTCGGTTCTTGAACACTGTCCTTGGACAGTTGTCTTCTCTGTCATTATCACTTTCCAGGTAAGTGGTCTGAAGGATTTGCCTTTTAGCAGATTCTTTAGTAACCAATTGAGGCTTTGGGACACCCTTGTGGACAGCCGCATTGGCTAGTCCAAAGCTTGGATTGTTTTGTTCCAAGCAAATAGAATACTGTTTTGCAACAGTCTCGAATGGAACTGGGCATAGGGAACTGCTTTGAATGAAGCCACCATCCTTTCTAACAACCTTATGCAAATGCGAGTGGAAGGATCTCCTTTTGACCTGACTATCTGCACCAATTCTCTT
The DNA here is from genome assembly GCA_037952835.1 of Lithobates septentrionalis. Lineage (NCBI taxonomy): Eukaryota > Metazoa > Chordata > Amphibia > Anura > Ranidae > Lithobates > Lithobates septentrionalis. Next base: position 281,624 of record JBBDGP010001816.1, on the reverse strand, counting down.
ATGGAGTTGTTTCTTGCCTGGGCAAGAACACCCTTTTTGTGGGCTGTATCTATGATCAGACCCAAATACTTCACTAGGTTGAGAACGCAACCCAGACTTTTCCAGGTAACTGGTTGTAATGTGTACACCTTACTGCGAACACAGATTGGTCTATTAGCAATAGATTGTCTAGGTATGCCAAGACAGTTTATGCCTTGTGCCCTTAACTGGCTAGAGGTGGGGCTAGCACTTTTGTGAACACTCGAGGTGCTGTAGCTGGCCCGAGGGGTAAGACTACAAACTGAAATGCTGCTGTTCTACTTCAAACCGCAGAAACCTTTGGTGAGCGTGAAATATATGGACATGCATGTATAAGAGTGGGAACACTAATACTCCTACAGAGGCAACATCCCAGAAAGATATGTAAATATGTGTCCAAAAACTTGTAGAGAAAAATGGGACTCTAATTGTGCCTCGGAGGAGTATAAACAAAATGAGATATAATATATTTATACAAGAGTAATCAAATTTTTATTATTTAAAGAACAAAGTTTAAAATACATTACAATCTTGGTAATTCAATTTAAGTTCAGGGATGTGCTTGTTCCCAACAAATTATACAAGGAATGGCATACGCGTTTAGTGGAAATTCCGCTTCGTCAGGGCCTTGCGGATAGCACAGATGAAAGCATCATGTGAATTCTACAAAGAGTGTCTTAATTAGTACCATACATCATATGATTAGTATGAATACATAATGATGCAAATAACATACATGTGTTGATCTGTTTGTCTTTACATGGATTCATATCTAGAAATATATACATTGCAACAAATATTAATAAAAAGTTTTTTTATATTAAAAAATATTGCACATATAAACACAATGATAATTTCTATATATACCCATTGGTGTACAGTCATGTTTTGCCTATAGTGAATTTAGTATGAAAAATCAAGTAGATAGAATTTCATATTTATGTGGCAATCTAATAAAATGCGAAGTTTTAATGACATGCCCCTCAACTCACCGAAAAGGACCGCACATGGAGAACACCGGCTCAGTGGGACAGAGGAGGCCTGGGAGCCCGTGGGAATACTCCTTCCCACCTGGACGGATGAAAAAGGAGGGGGCACCTAAACATGCAGATGGTTGATAGGAGGTAGTAAGTTCAGTGATCAAAGGAAAAAAAAAAAAAAGGATAGCCCCTAGGGCAAGAGAATGTATATTGAAGATTACTCACAAAGTAAATCTACTGGGATTAGGCCAAACCTAATTGAAAGGTTGAAGCACCATTAAGGGCAAAAAAATGGTTGTTTCCAAAGATTAGACCGTTCGTTTCAATTATGATGAAAGGTGATGTATATGTGAGCTTTAAAACCCATCCCGGAGTGGAAAAGAGGGCAGTTTACAGCTGATGATAGTCTAATCCAAACAAACAAAAAAAGGGAATTTTTTAGTCTAAAAGGAAGGGCTACTAACAGAGAAAAAAAAAAAAAAAGGGAGATCAAATACCTGCGATCTAGTACCCAAAGTCTCTCCACAACGTTCCTTACAACTGGGGTAATGAGCCGCTGGGCAATGACTGAGGGATATCATCCTATATAGGGAAGCCCATCTGCCATAATTAGTCCTGGGAGGTGTGTGTGGGAGGAAGGATTTCTGGAGTTGCTTGAGTCGCCCGGATGAGAAATCCGGAGGGACCGGAGCAAGTCCATCTATACACTGAATGCCGTGGGTAGTGCATGCTGAAGGTATCGCATGCAGACAACCCCCGATCCACATCCTAATAAATCCACAGTCCAGATATAACGAAGGGAGGAGGATCGCTATGCCTCACCGGTGTGTGGAGAAAAGGGGCGGGACCCGGAGGGCATGGCGTCTGGCCGGCACTGGTGGATTTGTGTCGGCGACGCTGCATTCCACAGAATAGGGGAGGGGCCGTACACTCATCGGCTCAGAGGCCGTCAGGTGTTGGTGTCCCCAGATGGAGGATCTGTTTAAAACGCCTCTGTGGGGACTTGGTGAAATCACCAAGAAACTTTCAAATGTATAGCCATCTATAAGTATGGCCCATTGGCAGACCCCTCAGGCAGTGAATAGACATGGGCGTGGCCAAATGCCTCACGAGTCAGGGGTCACTTCCAGGAACGGTCCAGAGCAGGGGGCAAGGGGGCACATAAAAAACAAACAAACAAGTGAATAGTTAAACAGGATAAATGCATAGTTGCCAACACATCAATGCATAAATACGGAAAAAAACTAAAACTAAAACAAACCCTCCAACTCCTCTCCCCGTTTCAGCCATATATATGCATCCAAATTAATACATACACTATTAAGCCAAAATAGGTAAAACAAATACAGAGGATGTTACGTTTGTACTGATAGGGTTAGGGATTTGTTTCAGAGTTTCTCTTTAAGTCTAAATGCCTACGTGTAATTCTGTTTTTGAAAATAATAATCTTAGCCTGCTTTGCAGCTGCTATGTAATTAACCTTCGCCTGCTGACGCAAATTCTCGATAAAACTGTTTTTATTGTATCCTTTTATTGCTGATAAGGAATTATTTGTTGAAACCACCTTTTTATTAGGCTGATACGACATTATTAGTCAAAAACTATTTTTGACTATTTGATAACTATTTTGTACTTTGATTCTTCTGATTGTATAACCAAATATATATAAAGACCCAATAAAATGAGACAGTTATCTCACTACGGGGCTCTCAGACCGTGGGATGAGACACAGACATATTGAAGTCCGTGTTTAATTCTCTATAAGGTTTTAAGATTTGATAAGGCAATATAAACATAAAAGTGACTTATTTAGAGGTCACATCTAACATTTTTGGCGCCCGAATAAGCAGGGACCCACCAAGTCGCTACAAGAGGTGGCTGAGCTACGCTGACGGAACAAAAAGACGGGCACTCTGGGAACCACAGATCAAAAAACCTGCGCAGGTAAGAAAAAGCTTTATTTTTTCTTATACTCTGTGCTCCCCTGATTTGTGCCTATCCGTTCTGTCAGTTATGGTTCTCCTGGTTTTTAAAACACCAGCCTCTGTAGTGGTGAGTCTAGAACTACTGCATATTGTGGTTTATATTGCTGGAATTATGTGTTGTTTGTCTGTCTTGTCTGTCTTGTTGAGAAAGTGAATGTGCCTTGCCTAGGTTGGTATGAATTGAAAGAATATCATCCCAATGAGCAGTAGAATGCGTCCTTAACCTCGCAAGAGGACTTTGGGGGTCTGCCGCTTAAGTTTGATATTCAATTTAGTTCATAAACCATAGACGGGTTGAAAGTATAAGCCCTGTCTGCTCCAAAAAGTAGGGATAAGAGTGTATGAGAGGGATTTCCCAGATACGGGGAGGGTAATGAGGTCTCCATAAGCGCGGAGATCTAATCGGATACCTGGTCACTTTAGGGAATGCTTGTATATGTTGTAGTCGTCAGTCTGATCACGATATTTTGTCAGTTGGCTAGCATATAAAGTAATTCGGTTTCAGAAATCTCATCCGGAGAGATTTTTAGTATTCTGGCATCCTAGGAGGAAAGGGCAACGAGGAACTAGTGTAACTTGGTTGAGTGTTTTATATTGTACACCAAGTGTCCCAAACGCTACCTAGGCTGGACTGTCAGAATGGGCCAGAGGAACAAAAAACCCCGTTAGGGAATTGTGGCACATTATACGGTGCCATAGATAATTAAAAACATCTGTGGGGAAGATGAAGAGCGGGACTTAAAGGATGTCCTTCGTAAATTTAAGGTGAAAGGAGCAGCGGGTTTAGACCCGGATGTATGGAGTGAAATAAAAAGGGACAGACAAGGAGAGGTGTTAGAGAAGCAATGGATGTGTCAGGTTCAATGCTTAATTAAGGTCTTACATAGAGCGAAAGAAGAGGGGTGGAAATATAATCCAGATTGTGATGGTTGGGATATGAAAGCCAGAAGAACAAAAAATGTTGAAATTTTAAATAATCTTACCTCAGCCATCCCACCCCCATATACTGACATAGAACGTAAACCACACAAGATATATCCTGTACTTTACGGGCAATAGAATGTGTGCATTGTGGAGCAAAAAAAAAGAAAAAAAAAAAAAAAAAAACCTCATTCAGAAACTGTAGCCCCCATACGCACTGATACACGCATTGTACAGGTAAATAATTCAGAATTTGGACAAGCAGCCCATCCACACGCCCCACCTACTATTACTCGTAGGATGCAAATAAGGACTTGGGCACCATGGTCGGCAGACACTCTTATGGCATTAATACAGAGCGCCCCAGACCCGGTAGCAAAGCCAGCTGCTTTTAATAGATTTGTGACACAGTTAATGAATACACATGGACTCAAGGGCCCCTTTTATTGCTAGATTAGAAGTTTTCTGTCAGGCAAAACAACAAGGGGGGGGGGGGTCAATATCACCCATGAAACAAATGCCAGGACAGACTGTATCAGACTTTTACTTATCTATGGAAAGTATGACGGCAGATGAGGGATTGGATTTGGCTCTGCCAGTCACGATCTGAGCCTTCAATAGACAGTTTATGGAAGGATTAATTCCACAGATAAGTGAAAGACTGAAAGCCTGCACACCACCCTTAATTTGTTGCGATTTTTAGCAGAAAAAGGTTGCAAGGTTAACAAGAAAAAGTTGCAAGTGTGTCAGGAAAAAGTTATCTTTCTGGGACATTGTATATTACAGGGTATAAGACATCTCACTGAGGAGAGGGTTCAAGTGATAAAGGGAATGTTACCCCCACGGAATTTCAAACAATTGCATATGTTTTTAGGTATTGTGTTATATTGTAGACAGTGGATACCACATGCTAGCGCTTTGATGCAGCCATTATACGATTGTTTGAAAATTGTACTGTATATGCTTACAGAAGTAGCTTATGAGTCGTTTATCACTTTAGATTATACTAAGATATTTAATCTGTATATTGTTGAGATCACTGGACGCCACAGGTGTTCTGACACAGGCACATGTAAAACAAAGACCAGTTGCTTACTTTTCAGCAGCATTAGATCCAGTATCTAGAGGTTCACCGTCTTGTGTACGGGCGGTAGCTGCAGTGTCAATTATCATAGATAGATCATCAGAGATTGTTCTAGACAATCCAGTTGTAGTACACACCATACATGACATACATGCAATCTTGTCTCAGGTTCAGCCCAAACACATTTCAATGGCTAGGCAATTAAGGTTACAGTGTACTTTACTCTTACCTCCAAATGTCACTTTTCAGCGCTGTACAACTTTACATTTTTGCCTCTTCAGTCACCAGATTTGGCAAGGGGGAATGAGAGTACTAATAGTACTAGTGAGAAAAGAAATGAGGTACCTGACATTCTTTTGTTTTATAACCATCATTTATTCATCAATGAAAACATATTTGTATTGTACATTGTGATTTAAACATAGCCCTTACCAGCCCACATGTCAGCACAGGAAGCAGAATTAAAAGCTTTAGAACAAGCCCTAGAGTACTTAAAAGGACGAGAAGGGAATATTTACACTGACTCTGGCTACGCTTATGGTGTAGCGCACGATTATGGCCATATATGGAAGGCTAGAGGTTATCTGACAGTAGCAGGTACACCTGTAAAACATGGAGAAGGGATTAGGAGAGTCCTGAACAATCTTCAAAAGGTTAAACGAGTGGCAATCATGAAGATAGCGGCACACACGAGCGCAAAAACAATTGAGGCAAAAGGAAATGCATTTGCAGATTTGACTGCAAAACAGGCAGCTCTAGGGGAAGGAAGCCCTGAGACCTTAGCAGCAGTAGAGGTGAGTATCCCAGAACCAACATGGCAGCAGCTGAGTAAGTTACAGGAGCAAGCAGGGGAGAGCGAGAAAGATAAGTGGGTCAGAATGGGAGCAGCACCAGACCTTGACAATGTATGGAGGGAAGGGGGCAAAATATGCCTGCCTGCCTCTCTGTACCCAGCAATGGCAGCGGCAGTTCACCTACCCACACACGTCAGTTCCAATTCCATGTATAGGATTGTGAACCAAGGATGGCTCGCCCCTGGATTCAGTAGTACTGCAAGAAACTACTGTGCAGCCTGCCAAATCTGTCTCCTGAATAATCCAGGACAGAGAGTAAAAACCCCACGTAAACACCAGGTTCAGGCCCAATACCCCTTCCAGAGACTGCAAATTGACTACATAAAAATGCCTAAGAGCAGCCCCTTTGAGTTTGTCCTCGTGTGTATCGATTTATTCTCAGGTTGGCCTGAAAGTTATCCAGTAAAATCAGCTACAGCTAAAGCCACAGCTAAGAAACTGATCACTGAATTAATACCTAGGTTTGGTCTTCCTGAAAACATAGAATCAGAGAGGGGGAACACACTTTACAGGAGAAATCATGCAGAATGTAATGACCATGTTAGGGGTTCAACAAAGTTTTCACACCCCTTATCATCCACAGAGTTCAGGATCAGTGGAAAGAGTAAATGGGACAATAAAGTTAAAAATACAAAAAGCTATGCAAGAGTTGAACAAACCATGGCCAGAATGCTTGCCTTTGGCTTTGTTCTCCATAAAGTACACCCCTACAGGGAAAACGGGATTATCCCCATATGAAATACTTTTTGGGAATGCACCTAGATTAGGTCTATACTTTCCACAGAGTATGCAATTGCAATGTGATAGTTTGACTGCATATGTAATACAATTACGACAACTTCTAACTAAGATCCACGAAAGCGTGTATTCTTCTCTTCCAGACCCTAATTCAATAACAGGTACACATACTCTGCTATCAGGAGATTATGTATATGTAAAGAAACACACCAGTAAGACATTGGAACCCAGGTTTGAAGGTCCTTATCAAGTACTCTTGACCACAGCCACTTCAGTAAAGCTGGAAGGAAAACCTACCTGGATATACGCATCGCACTGCAAAAAAACAACCCGAGCAAAAAACATGATGGCATATCTACTTACATATTGTTTGTTGCAGATTGTCGTTTTACAAATACATGCATGGACTCCTGGTATTAATGTAATTGAGGTAGAGGAAACAGCCAATTTACAATGGGTTATAGACGATCCTAATGTAGCGAATGTTTCAGGTTACAAAATAGACAAGTACATTACAGTGGGTAATTTTCACGGTTAAAGGACACAAGAGACCATTACACATAGGCCAAAACATAGCATGGATAAGGGCTGAACCAAAGTCAGAGGTAAATGTAACATTTCAACTAAACACTGGTAGGGGATTTCTTTTAATAATAGTAAAAATAATAGGTGCCATAAAATATCCCTTTCACAGACATAGAAACAAGCCCGGGAACGGGTGATGGGACAAATGTATGTGTCTACAGGAAAATAAATAGGAAAATTAGGAGAATGGACAGGGCATACTGATAAATGTGTATTGACATCACCCACTCCTACAAAACTCCTCTTCTTGAATTTAAGATGTTAGTTAATACCTAGGGAGATGGGTTTTACCCCTCTGACAACTCGCGGTCAGGGAAAGCACTCTGGGGAAAACTGACTAGAACTTATTCATGAGGACCCAGGGGGAAGGAGAGGATGATGTCAAAGGGGGAAATTGATAGGGTTAGGGATTTGTTTCAGAGTTTCTCTTTAAGTCTAAATGCCTACGTGTAATTCTGTTTTTGAAAATAATAATCTTAGCCTGCTTTGCAGCTGCTATGTAATTAACCTTCGCCTGCTGACGCAAATTCTCGATAAAACTGTTTTTATTGTATCCTTTTATTGCTGATAAGGAATTATTTGTTGAAACCACCTTTTTATTAGGCTGATACGACATTATTAGTCAAAAACTATTTTTGACTATTTGATAACTATTTTGTACTTTGATTCTTCTGATTGTATAACCAAATATATATAAAGACCCAATAAAATGAGACAGTTATCTCACTACGGGGCTCTCAGACCGTGGGATGAGACACAGACATATTGAAGTCCGTGTTTAATTCTCTATAAGGTTTTAAGATTTGATAAGGCAATATAAACATAAAAGTGACTTATTTAGAGGTCACATCTAACAGTACTGTGGGAGGGTTGTAGTAGATAAATATTTTGTTAGTTGCAAGGGTGGAGGTATTGGAAAAAAAAAAAAAAAAAGGGAGGGGGGGGGGGCAAGAGGAAAAAAAAAAACAAATTTCAAATGAAAACAGGCAAATAGTGCATGGATCGAACAATAGCGTTATAAGTAAGGGGCATAGCTGATCGCATCATTCATTCCTGGTGGATGTGTTGCCCTTAATTTAAAAATCCACTTAGCTTCTATTTGAAAGATTCTTTGGTCAAAGTTTCCTCCGCGGATAGGGGGGGGGGGGGTGTACCGGGGCCAGTACCTGGAATTTCAAAGATTCAGTACTATAGTCATGGCATTCCGCAAAATGCCTGGGTATTGGTTTCTTAATGACACCTAACTGTATATCTACAGCGTGTTCTTTAATTCTTCTCCAAAAATTTCTCTTGGTCTTGCCTACATAATGATTACTGCAACTACATGTTAACAAATTACACAATACCAATGGTGTCACAATTAACGAAATGTTGCATACGTAGATGTTCCCCTGTGGGTAGAACAACGTTATTCCCAGTTATAATATACTTGCAGAAGTTGCAATTGCCGCATTGGAAAGTACCTCGTGGTAAATTACCGCATGGGTCTTTAGATCCCTGTGGCATAAAATGGCTAGAGACTAAGATGATAATATACTTCTGCAAGTATGTTATAACTGGGAATAATGTTGTTCTACCCACAGGGGAACATCTACGTATGCAGCATTTTGTTAATTGTGACACCATTGGTATCGTGTATTTGTAACATGCGGTTGCGGTAATGATTATATAGGTAAGCCCAAGAGAAATTTTTGGAGAAGAATTAAAGAACACGCTGTAGATATACAGTTAGGTGTCATTGAGAAACCGATACCCAGGCATTTTGCGGAATGCCATGACTATAGTACCGAATCCTTGAAATTCCAGGTGCTGGCCCGGGTACACCCCCCTTTGACCAAAGAATCCATCAAATACAAGCTAAGTGGATTTTTAAATTAAGGGCAACACATCCACTAGGAATGAATGATGCAATCAGCTATGCCCCTTTCTTATAACTCTATAATTCGATCCATGCACTTTTTGCCTGTTTTCATTTGAAATTTGTTGTTTTTTCCTCTTTCCCCCGCTTCTTTTTTTCTCCCCCCCCCCCCCCAATACCTCCACCCTTTGCAACCAACAAAATATTTATCTACTACAACCCTCCCACGGTACAAACTTAACATCCTCTGTATTTGTTTTACCTATTTTGGCTTAATAGTGTATGTATTAATGTGGATGCATATATATGGCTGAAACGGGGAGAGGAGTTGGAGGGTTTGTTTTCATTTGAGTTTTTTCCGTATTTATGCATTGATGTGTTGGCAACCATGCATTTATCCTGTCTAACTATTCACTTGTTTATATATATTTTTTTATGTGCCCCCTTGCCCCCTGCTCTGGACTGTTCCTGGAAGTGACCCCTGACTCGTGAGACATTTGGCCACGCCCGTGTCTATTCACTGCCTGAGGGGTCTGCCAATGGGCCATCCTCATAGATGGCTATACATTTGACAGTTTTTTGGTGATTTCACCAAGTCCCCACAGAGGCGTTTTAAACAGATCATCGGGGGACACCGACACCTGACTGCCTCTGACCCGATGAGGATTTCACATCCGGGCGACTCGAGCAACTCCAGGAATCCTTCCTCCCACACACACCTCCCAGGACTAATTATGGCAGCTGGACTTCCCTATATAGGATGATATCCCTCAGTCTTTCCCCAGTGGCTCATCCTGTTGTGAGGAACATTGTGGAGAGACTTTGGGTACTAGATCGCAGGTATTTGATGTCCCTTTTTTTTTCCTCTGTTAGCAGCCCTTCCTTTTAGACTAAAAAATTCCCTTTTTTGTTTGCTTGGATTAGACTATCATCAGCTGTAAACTGTGCCCTCTTTTCCACTCTGGGATGGGTTTTAAAGCTCACATATACATCACCTTTCATCATAATTGAAACCAACGGTCTAGTCTTTGGAAACAACCATTTTTTTTTTGCCCTTAATGGTGCTTCAACCTTTCAATTAGGTTTGGTCTAATCCCAGTATATTTACTTGGTGAGTAATCTTCAATATACATTCTCTTGCCCTAGGGGCTATCTTTCCTTTTTTTTTCTCCCTTTGATCACTGAACTCACTACCTCCTATAAACCATCTGAATGTTTAGGGGCCCCTCCTTTTTCATCCGTCCAGGTGGGGAGGAGTATTCCCACGGGCTCCCAGGCCTCCTCTGTCCCACTGAGCCGGTGTTCTCCATGTGCGGTCCTTTTCGGTGAGTTAAGGGCCATGTCATTAAAACTTTGCATTTTGCATTTTATTAGATTGCCACATAAATATATAATTCTATCTACTTGATTTTCCATACTAAATTCACTATAGGCAAAACATGACTGTACACCAATGGGTATATATAGAAATTATCATTGTGTTTATATGTGCAATATTTTTTAATATAAAAAGATTTTATTAATATTCCTTGCAATGTATATATTTCTAGATATGAATCCATGTAAAGACAAACAGATCAACACATGTATGTCATTTGCATCTTTATGCATTCATACTAATCATATGATGTATGGTACTAATTAAGACTATTTGTAGAATTCACATGACGCTTTCATCTGTGCTATCCGCAAGGCCCTGACAAAGCGGAATATCCTGAAAACGCGTAGGCCATTACTTGTATAATTTGTTGGGAGCTAGCACATCCCTGAACTTAAATTGAATTACCAAGATTGTAATGCATTTTAAACTTTGTTCTTTAAATAATAAAAAATTGATTACTCTTGTATAAATATATTGTATCTCATTTTGTTTATACTCCTCCGAGGCACAATTAGAGTCCCATTTTTCTCTACAAGTTTTTGGACACATTTATATATGGACATGCAGATATGCATCCCTGATGCCGATAGACGCCAGAAGTTTTCCTTCTTGTAGGATAGAAACTACTGACCTGATTGACTCCATAGAAAGGAGCAGATGTTCAGGAACTGATATCTGTTGAATTTCTGAGTGGATCTGTACATATACAGGAAGCACATGAAAAAGACAGTGAAGGTTTTAAGGGACCTAGCAACAGAACTATCAGCTGACTCTACTAGAGGTAGCTTGAAAGAGGCACGAACCATCTCTGTAAGAGATTTGTACCAGCAATCTCTCAGATTGTGAGGCTGAAAAAAGGTTCAACTCCAGTTGTCTTCTCCGCAGAGTAGTAATCAGCTCGCCTTTCCTTCTGATCACCTGAGGGTAACCCCTCATCCTCCACCCACTGTTCCCTTGTTAAGGGATCTAAGGTGGGAGAGGGGGATCTAACACGCTTTCTATCCTTGGATAGCAGATGCGATTAAAGTCGCTAATTTTCCTTCTAGGCTCTGCAGGGCAGAGGAAAAAAGCATTTTCAATCATGTAGGCGGATGCCCCAGGCGCAGGAGAAAAAAAAAATCTGTTTACACTTTGCTTTGACTGGCAAAAGAGTACTCTTTCCACTAGAAATCGTCTGGATGTATTTATCCAAATCATCGCTCCCCATGAAAAGGGAAACTTGTCAAGCTCTTTGCAAGGTGCTTTGGCTGACCAATTTTTTAACCAAAGGGTTCTACATGTGTATTAGCACAAGCGCAAGGCGAGACACCTGGTGAACAAAATCTTTCAGTCTATAGTAGAACATAATGCCTTGTTAGTTCAGCCAACTCACTGGCCTGTTGTGCAGGGACCTCTTTAAGAGCCTCTGTGAACTGGTCCTTAAAGGACCGACAGATGCCTATTGCAGCGACTGCAGGCTGAGTAACGGTCCCTGCCAGGGCGGAGCTAGCGCGCAGGATGTAAGGAGCGTCTGATCGGAGCTCCGTCTGCAGACGATCTATCCTGACAAAATCCTGGGACAGCGGTGCTTGTTTTTTTGGTCATCGGCTGGGGATGTGTGCTGGGATACATTGGGCACCCTCGGGGATGGTAAAATACGGCCCTCCATGCCCCAAATCCGCCGGTGAGCGGCTGGCGCAATTCGCCTGGGGCTCTCAAAATGGCGCTGGAACACAGGAGGAGGAGGAGGAATGGCCGCCGCTGCAGAGATCCACAGAGACACCGCCTCAGGCATCCTCATCTTCAGCAGTGGACAGGGTGAGTCCTAAGCCCCAAAGAGAGGCAGTGATACACAGGGGAAGATCGCTGGACAGGTTAAAGGATCGCTGGGCGAGAGCGGACAGGGAGGTGGTGGGAGAAGAGGAACCGTCCCTGTCACAGATAATGGCGGCCATTCAGGGAGGCCAAGCAAAGTTATTAGACCACTTTGAGGAACTAAGAATGGAGTTTTCATTCATCAAGCATGATATGCAAAAGCTGAGGGAGAAGGCACAGATTACAGATCGCCGTGTTAGTGCCCTGGAAGATACTGTAAGACCCTTAGATACTGCTGCACAGGTGACCAGAAAGACCTTATCTGAACATACTTTAAAGATGGCCGACATGGAAGACCGCATGCGGAGAAACAATATAAGGCTGGTGGGGTTCCCAGAAGGAGTGGAGGGAAAACACCCAGAGGAATATCTAGAGAAATGGCTGATTGCTAATATGGCGCCTGACACCTTTACAAAGATGTTTGCTATTGAAAGGGCCCATCGAGTTCCAGGCCGGGCCCCGCAAAAGGGAGCCCCCCCCAGGTCTATGATAGCGAAAGTGCTTCACTTCCGGGACCGGGAGAATATCCTAAGGGGAGCCAGAGTGGGCCCTGAGATGACTTCTGATGGAAATCGCATATCAATATACCCTGATTTCTCTGCCGTTACCCAGAAACAGAGAGCTTCATTTCAACCCATAAAGAAAAGATTGAGGGATCTCAACTTGATCTACAGCATGCTATATCCTGCTAAGCTGCGCATTGTAGAGAATGGGAAAACGCTTTTTTTCACAAATCCAACTGAGGCGTCTGAATGGTTGGACTCTCGTGGTAATCGGAGAAATAGAGCCTCACCTAGATCGCCTTGAGGAAGATGAAAACATATGGAGCAACTGTTTTTTCTTTGGGTGAGAGAATACTAACCGGAAAGGATACTGACTGCCTATTTTGACTGTATCTTGTGGTATATCTCTCCCTGCCTCACCAGTCGCCCCCATTTTATTTTTTGTTCTCTTCTTTTTTGTTCCTTTATGGGGTTTTTTTTTTTTGCTGTAACATATTTTTTTCTTCATGCTGAAAATATTGCTGGAACAGGAGATCTGTACACTGTGGATGCAATCTCTCCCTAATGGTTTTCTTTGGGGGGGGGGGGGGGGGGAGGGGGAAAGTTGATCCTTTTGGTTCTGTCTCTGGAAAAGTTTTTTTTCATTTGATTTTTTCTTTTTTCTGGAGGACTTTTCTATAGATACTAGCGGTCCAAAAAAAAGGTTTTTTGTTTTGTACTGCCGCTGTCCTATGCCAAAAAGATATACAGTGTCTGCAGATGGAACTTGAAGCTGCAATTTACTGGAACAACTTTTTTGCTGGGAGTAAAGGTTTCTTTTTCCCTATTTTTTAGGGAAAAAACAGAGTTTTTTATTGACTTATTATTTTTATTGTTTTCTGATGCTAAGTAGCACTGTTACTCCTAAGTAACCTGCCTTATGTGACTAGCTTAAGTTGCATCTCTGCTGCTAATTCAATGTGGTTATGGGAAAAAAGTGCCTGGTATGTTGGGACTGGGTGCAGGGAGGGGGGAGGGAAAGGATCGGAAACTGCAATTTTTGGGGGTTTTTTAAGTCTGTCTTTGGTGGGGGTGGTTCATATTTGCTGTAATTACAGGAAATTCTCTCAAATGCTATGCCTGTATCGCCCTCTGCGAGCACTGGGGGAGGCCTGGAGCCCATTTGGGTGGCTGGATTGGTCAGGTGAACTGGGGAGGTCCGCTTACTACTACAATTATAGATATGGCGGTTAGTCTCAAAATTTTGGCCTGGAACGTACGTGGCCTCAATTCTAAATTCAAGCGCTCCTTGATTTTTGATTATATTAAGAAACACAAGCCCCATATAATTTTATTCCAGGAAACGCATCTACAGGGCTCCAGGGTTCTCTCATTAAAACGAGCACATATTGCCGGGGCCTATCATGCCACTTACTCTTCGTATGCACGGGGAGTTTCCACTCTGGTTACTAAGGCTATGCCCATTTCGATACATGCGGTTCGGACTGATATTAAAGGGAGGTTTGTGGTATTAGTGATCCAGGTGATGAATAAATTTCTAACGATAGTGAATTTATATGTACCTCCTCCTTTCTCGCTAGCTCATTTAGATGATATGTTACAGGTAATTTATGAGGTAGCGGAGGGGAGGATATATATACTAGGGGATTTCAATACTGTGGCAGAGCCAGCTCTAGATAGACTTGGGGCGGTATCCGGCACGACGGCTCCTTTAGCGGGATGGTTGTCTGCACATGGGTTCAGAGATGTCTGGCGTTTCCATCATCCTGGGGTGCGGGAATATTCCTGCTACTCCGAAACGCATAAGACGCTGTCCAGGATAGACACCGTCCTGACTGAGGGAGACGGTATGCAATTGGTTCAGGGGGTTTCATATTTGCCCAGAGCTTTATCAGATCATTCCCCCATGTTACTGGAACTTAATTTAGGACCGAAGCCGGGTTTAAGGCTATGGCGAATGGAGGCGAGTTGGCTTCAGGAGGAGTATATTAAAATCAAATGTACGGAGGCGATCAAACATTTTTGGGCAGAAAATACTGGCTCCGCATCCACACTTCTCCAATGGGAGGCTTTTAAGGCCACGCTGCGAGGGGTGTTCATGACGGAGGTCCGAAGTTTTAAAAAACAACTGGCCTCAGAGGTACAATTTAAAGAGACTGAGGTGACACTGGCGGAAGCTGAATATGTTAGAGATCCCACTGCAGAAAGGCTACTGACTTTACAAACCAGTACAAGGGAGTACAAGACGATCCTCACAGATCGTACCACAAAATTAAATTTGGCACAACGCAGACGCATATTTGAATTCGGAGACAAGAATGGCAGGCTTCTGGCATACCTGGCGAGACCTGACTATATTCCGGTCTATATTAAATCGGTGTATGATGATTCTAGGATTGAAATATGTGACTCGGCTGCTATCCTAGATATTTTTGCTCGTTTCTATAAAAAACTATATAGCTCTTGTGCCCCCTTGGAACTGGAGAAACTGGGGAAATACATAGCTGAAGTTGACTTACCTAGATTGACAGAAAAAGACAGTACTGCTTTAGAAGCGGGTATTACGGTAGAGGAGGTAGAGAAGGCGATTGCCTCCTTTCCGCCTAGGAAGGCACCTGGACTGGATGGCCTTCCTTCGGAATGGTATAATAATTTTCGATACGCTATGGCCCCACGCCTATTAAAAGTTTTTAATACAGCTAGATCGGATGGTAGACTCCCTCCCTCTATGAGGGAAGCCTTGATTGTATTAATACCTAAGGGGGGTAAAGACCCTCGAGAATGTGATTCGTATCGCCCAATCTCACTGATTAATATGGACACAAAAATCCTTGCAAAAATACTAGCTGGTAGACTGCAATCAGTCATACTAAATTTAGTGGACGCTGACCAAACTGGTTTTATACAAGGTCGCTGTGCACAGATGAATATTAGGAGACTTTTTATAAGCCTTCAGATAGCCCATGACAACTTGGGAACTAGAGTGGTGGCTTCTTTGGATACAAAAAAAGCCTTCGACTCCGTAGAGTGGACATATCTGTTCCACCTCCTCGAGTCATATGGTTTTGGCCCTTGTTTTATCTCTTGGGTGAGGTTACTTTATACGGACCCGCTGGTAAGATTAAGGGTAAATGGTATAGTTTCGGACTCCTTCCCTATTTTTAGAGGTACCAGGCAGGGGTGCCCGCTTTCGCCCCTCCTGTTTGCCTTGGCAATTGAGCCTTTAGCGGTCAAACTGAGAGCCACACCGCAATTGGTAGGACTGAGACTGGGCGATTTTGAGGAGCGAGTTTCGCTTTACGCCGACGACATGTTGCTATACTTACAGGATCCAGGGCCCTCATTATCAGAAGCTTTCCGATTGATTCAAGAATTTGGCGATTATTCTGGATTCCGGATTAATTGGAAAAAATCCTCTATTTTCCCTATTGATGGGGGGGTGGTGATCCCGAGGGAGTGTCCCATTCCACTCTCCACTTCTTTTAGGTATTTAGGGGTTGAGATCCAGCTTCCCATCTCTATGTTCTTGGAGAAAAACTTGATGCCGGTCATACAAAATTTTCGGGAGAAGGTACGGAAATGGCAGAATTTACCGATTACCCTATTGGGACGGATAAATTTATTTAAAATGATTTTCCTGCCGAAATTTCTTTACATTCTCTCGAACCCTCCGGTTTTTGTGACTCTGAAGGTTTTTAAAAATATAGATTCCATTATTGTGGGTTTCCTTTGGGGCTCTAAAGCACCCAGAGTCTCCTTGGCGATTTTAAAACTGCCAGTTACAATAGGTGGAATGGCGTTACCAGATCTGCGGTCTTACTTTCTGGCGTCGCAATTATCCTTTCTGCACTGGCGGCTCTTCCCTTTAACACCCAATGCTACTGCCCTGTTGGAGGCTGCTGTTGCCTCCTCGCAGGAAACACTTCAAAATATGCTGTATAGGAAGGGGATACCAGGGAGAGAGGTGGGATCCGTAATGGCACTACCGGGGAAAGTGTTCTATATATGCTCCAGGCGAAGGAAGGATGATCCATTGTGGTTGTCACCGAATAGTCCCCTATGGTATAATAAGACACTTGCAGAGTTTTTGAAACTAACTGACGGACATAACTCTTGGGCTAGACATGGCATAAAATACCTACATCATATATATCAGGATAATCGCTTCTGTACATTTGCACAGCTGAGAGAGAATTTTGGAATACCGAGGAACTGGTATTTTCGGTATGTCCAACTACATCACGCTGCGCTTGCGCAGTTTGGCGCGGATGAAATTATAGTTCAAAATACTGACTTAGAGAGGATTCTGATAGATCCAGACCCGAAAAAAAGAATTTCTAGATATTATGGGGCAGTGGGCCCGGGGGTGGTGACTACAACCTCTAGATCTATGGAACGTTGGGTCACGATTATCCCTGAGATATCAGAGGAAATGTGGCAGGAGGTGTTGGATACATATCTAATATCTGTTGTCTCTTCCACGGATAAAATGATTCAATTTCGGTACCTACATCAACAATACTATACACCCACTAGACTATATCGAATGCACAGAAGGGAATTGGCTATTTGCCATAAGTGTGGGAGGGCGGAGGGCACTTTCCTACACATGACGTGGGAATGTGTAAAGGTAAGACCACTATGGTCACAGGTGACAGAATTCATTTCGGAACAGTTCGACTTGCCAAATATTTGCTCTCCCTTAAGGTGTCTCCTAGGGGTGTTTGGACAGGAACAAATAAGTACACACACAAAATTATTTCTGAGAATTTTATTTTTTGGAGTAAGAAAGCTTATTGCCAGAAGATGGATACATGATGAACCGCTGACACTGGGGATGTGGAAAAAAGTAATTAACTCTGATGTCTTGATGTATAAAATGACTTATGAAGCTAGGGGGGCCTCTAAAAAATTTCACAAAGTATGGTTTAGATGGGTTGACTCTGCTGATACCCTGGAAGGCGAGGGGTAAATATTTTGCGGGGAGGCAGTTTTCTATTTCAGGAAGTGAATAGGCAAAGGGTGGATGATAGTGAACTCAATTTTCTGTTCGGGCTGATGAGAGGGTGGTTGTTTTTTTTCGGTTCGCTTTACTCTGTGGGCCATTCTACCAAAGACAGACTTATGGGTGGACGAGAGAGGGATGGGAGAAGTTACTGGTTGTAATATGCTGGTTGTTTTTTTTGTTCTTTTCTGGTTTAAAAAAAGCACATATACTGAATGAGTGATAAGGACGGCGAACTCAGGAACCTACATGTATGAGCATTGAAATATGCATGTTTTACTAATGAAGGATAAATTGTTCAATGTACGCCTCTATTCTGACTTGTATGTCACGTCAATATCAGATGTATTGTATAAATTTTGACTTTGTGCACAATAAAAAACATTTGATAAAAAAAAAAAAAAAACGGTCCCTGCCAAGGAAAAAGAGGATTTTAACAGGAATTCCAACTTCTTATCTGTTGGATCTTTAAGCATTTGTGCATTGTCTACTGGACAAGTTAGACTTTTAGCCACATTGGAAATCGCAGCGTCAACTGCTGGAACCTTCCATTTTTATTAAAAAATCTTTCCATGGGATAGAGAACTGAGAATCTCTTTGGAGGGAAAAAAATGCTTATCCGGATGATCCCATTCAGTATAAATAAGCTTTTCATGTAATGCATGGAGAGAAAATGCATGCAAAGGCTGTAAAGGTTTCAAAGAACTCAAGGAGGAAACTGGACTTTCAGCTAACTCTGTTAGGGGTAGCATGAAAGTAGAGCTGAATCATCAACTGTTGTTTCCTCCGCAGAGGAATAATCGGCTTGTTTTTCCTCTCGATTGTCTAAGAGTAACACCTCATCCTGTCCCCACTGTTACCTTGGTAAAGGGTTTGGAGTGGGAGAGAGGGATCTAGCATGCTTCCTATCGCCTTGGATGGAGGATGCGATTAAAACCGCTAATCTTTCTTCTAAGCCCTGCAGGGCAGAGGAAAATGCATCTTCAGTCACGTATACAGGGGCTGAAGTGTGAGAAGCAATTGCACCACCAATCGGTTCCAAAGACTCACCCTGGCTTGCCATATCTGGTATCTCCGGAGAGGATGACAGTGTGAAGGCAAGGCTGGAGTTCCTAGCGCCTGGGGGTCGAACTCTTGGTGCCTAAGTAGTAACCTTGGAAGCCATAGTGCTAAGCACAAAAGCAGAGGCACTCTAAGAAATGTTCTATTTGCTGAGCAATAGAAAGAAAAAAACAATGGCAGCATAGATTAATCTGATGCTAAACAATGTCTTTTCCTGTACTGAAAAAGCCTGTGTACACCCCCTCACGTGCTCCAACGCTCCTGTGGCAGCCTTGCTTCAGCTGCTCTGGTAGACACTTTTAGTTTTCAGAGCATCACCTTTTAAGCCCTTAGGTGTAAACCTGATTGTCTGTGCGCCGTGTGCTTTCACAAGATACTGAGTCTGCACACGGCGCCTGACCGCTTTAGCCCCTTCCCCGACCCTCCCTCCTCCTTTCAAATGAAAAAAATCTCAGCCCACGCGCGTGGATGGCTTCGGGTCTGAGACACAGACCAGAAGGAGGAGGGAGGCTGCAGCCGCCATGCGGCGATACTGTCTTCCCTTTAGAAGGGCTTCTTTTGCATAGGCAAGTAAATGTTTTAGCTAAGAAGCCACCCCGCACCCTGGGGCAACAGTACATGTACCCCCAGCCACTCAGTTTCCCAAATTGGGGAGAAAGGAGAACCCCCTCCAACTGCTAGGACACACGCTGTAAGTTAGCACAGATTGACAGGATATATGTATTCTTACTCCCTCTAGAGGAGTTTTAAGGCATTACAATATTACATATTGAAAGAAAAGTCATAGGTGGACTTTGCAGTTCCTAAGCTTTTCTCTTACCTTTTCCTCGCTGCAGGATACTGCTGAAAACAGACAGAACCAAACTTCACCCATCACGGCGGGCAGCGTAGTTTAACCTTCAAAGACCGGGTCCCTTTTAATAGGGGTTCCACTCCTTTGGACAACTTTAGGTAACGTAGCAAGACCAAAAAGAGTCCTGGTTCCTAGGGTCCAGCCCTCAAAGAGAAGCATTACAGGCAAAACCTTGTTCTTCTATGCGAGGCCCGGGTACCATCCTGCGGCCGCAGTGGCGTGGATGGATCTGGTAGTGGAGGTTTTTTAAATCCAACATGGATCCCTCCTAGAGCTACTCAGAGCACATCTTCACTCGTGACCAACACCTTAGACACTGGCGAAAAAACTGATGTGCTCCTGGAAGTTGAAGGGGTTATATAGGGAGTGAACTTCCTTGATTGGGTATACCAGTGTCAACACCTGAAGGTGGCCTATAACCCATTAAGAAATTACTTAAGGCTCTGTCCCATGATGTACAATTAAGAAAAAAGTGTTTTTCTTCCTCAAAATTTTAGCTTAGATCACAAAAATAAAAAAAACAGTAGTGATTAAATACCACCAAAAGCAAGCTCTATTTGTGTGAAATAAATGATAAAAATTGTTTGACAATTGCTTAGTCATGCTACACTGTACCCAAAGTGAGAGTGCTGAAAGCTGAAAATTGGTCTGGGCAGGAAGGGGGTGAAAGTGCCTTGTATTGAAGTAGTTAATCTTAGTGAAAGGTCAGTTTGCACATAATACCCCATCATGTGCAATTAAAATTCAAAAAACAGATTTTTTTTTGGCAACGCGATTTAAGTCAGCACAGCTTCGCCTCATTTAATAAGCCTAGTGAAAGACGTTTCAAAACTCGGCCAGTTCAGCAGGCTGAATGTACCCAAGTTGACTGATCAGCTTGGGTACAACAAGCCTGCTGAATTTTACATGCAATTATTGCTAGTGCACACAGTGTTGACTGGAGGGACTTCCCTCCAGCCATTGTCAGGTTTTTCTGAAGGCCACAGCAGTAGACTATACTTGTATAATATGCATTGAAATGACCACTTTTGAAATAAAATTAACATAGTAAAGCCTAAATAAAATTTTAGTAAATGGGGTTTAATTCTTTTAAATATACAGATGAGAAAAAGAAATACAGCTCACAATAGCTTGGTAACATTTGGCAATACAATAGACTTTGTCCAAACTGAAAACACCACACTTTTTATGCAAGATTTATTTATTTATATCTACAGAGTTAGAAGCAAGCCAAGGGCAGAGTACACAGGTTGATCAAGTTAAGCCTTGGATTACATTCAAGAAGCTTAAACTATTTAAAATGTATTCCCAAACATAAAAGGCCTGGGTTTGTTGAGCTATGGCAGGTCTTTTATTTTGCTTTACAAATCTGTGAATACAAGCATTTAAACCAGTATTAGCTTTGAAAGATGAAAAGCAATGGAAAGACTGCAAAAGTGGTTGGACTGTTACCTGAAACAATGGACATGTGCCTGCAAAACCTCAAAAGAAACTGCTAACTGGCAGTGCCAAAGAAAGCAAAGACAACCAAACCATAAAGAATGGCAAATTTGTCATATTTATACAGTGGGGACAGAAAGTATTCAGACCCCCTTACATTTTTCACTGCTGTATATTGCAGCCATTTGCTAAAATAATTTAAGTTCATTTTTTTTCCTCATTAATGTACACACAGCACCCCATATTGAGAGAAAAACACAGAATTGTTGACATTTTTGCAGGATTTATTAAAAAAGAAAAACTGAAATATCACATGGTCCTAAGTATTCAGACCCTTTGCTGACACTCATATTTAACTCAGGTGCTGTCCATTTCTTCTAATCATCCTTGAGATGGCTCTACACCTTCATTTGAGTCCAGCTGTGTTTGATTATACTGATTGGACTTGATTAGGAAAGCCACACACCTGTCTATATAAAGACCTTACAGCTCACAGTGCATGTCAGAGCAAATGACAATCATGAGGTTAAAGGAACTGCCTGAAGAGCTCAGAGACAGAATTGTGGCAAGGCACAGATCCGGCCAAGGTTACAAAAAAATTTCTGCTGCACTTAAGGTTCCTAAGAGCACAGTGGCCTCCATAATCCTTAAATAGAAGACGTTTGGGATGACCAGAACCCTTCCTAGAGCTGGCCGTCCGGCCAAACTGAGCTATCGGGGGAGAAGAGCCTTGGTGAGAGAGGTAAAGAAGAACCCAAAGATCACTGTGGCTGAGCTCCAGAGATGCAGTCCGGAGATGGGAGAAAGTTGTAGAAAGTCAACCATCACTGCAGCCTTCCACCAGTCGGGGCTTTATGGTAGAGTGGCCCAACAAAAGCCTCTTCTCAGTGCAAGACACATGAAAGCCTGCATGGAGTTTGATAAAAAAAACACAAGGACTCCAAGATGGTGAGAAATGAGATTCTCTGGTCTGATGAGACCAAGATAGAACTTTTTGGCCTCAATTCTAAGCGGTATGTGTGGGGAAAACCAGGCACTGCTCATCACCTGTCCAATACAGTCCCAACAGTGAAGCATGGTGGTGGCAGCATCATGCTGTGGGGGTGTTTTTCAACTGCAGGGACAGGACAACTGGTTGCAATTGAGGGAAAGATGAATGCGGCCAAGTACAGGGATATCCTGAATGAAAATCTTCTCCAGAGTGCTCAGGACCTCAGACTTGTTGGACCTTCCAACAAGACAATTAACCTAAGCACACAGCTAAAATAACGAAAGAGTGGCTTCATAACAACTCTGTGACTGTTCTTGAATGGCCCAGCCAGAGCCCTGACTTAAACCCAATTGAGCATAGAGAGGAGAGACCTAAAAATGGCTCTCCACCAACGTTTACCATCCAACCTGACAGAACTGGAGAGGATCTGCAAGGAGGAATGGCAGAGGATCCCCAAATCCAGGTGAAAAACTTGTTGCATCTTTCCCAAAAAGACTAATGGCTGTATTAGATCAAAAGGGTGCTTCTACTAAATACTGAGCAAAGGGTCTGAATACTTAGGACCATGTGATATTTCAGTTTTTCTTTTTTAATAAATCTGCAAAAATGTCAACAATTCTGTGTTTTTCTGTCAACATGGGGTACTGTGTACACATTAATTGCAGCCATTTGCTTAAATGATTTTAGCAAATGGCTGTAATATAACAAAGAGTGAAAAATTTAAGGGGGTCTGAATACTTTCCGTCCCCACTGTATATGCAATGTAAAAAGCTGACTCAAATTTCAAACCGTCTCTAGAGTACCAAGGTAAATGAATCAGGCATTCTAGAAATTGATAACCACTAGATTATACCGATGTTAACTAGCTTTGACTTCCATAGGTAACATGGTGTTGTACTGTCAAACTAATTTGCGACAACTTTGCAACCCATCTATTTCTAGAGGGCTGCATTTAAAATGGTTCAAAAGGCTGAAGGTTTTTTACCTTCATGCATTCTATGCAGCGCCCTCCGATCCAGCGATGTTCACGATAGCCTCAGCTGTCCCGGGACTCACCCTCATTTGCTAACAGAGCAGCGGGAGCCCATTGGATCCCACTGCTGTCAATCACAGCCAGTGACCCAATCAGGAGAAAGGTGGGGGCCGAGCCGCGGCTCTATATATCTTATGGATGCATAGAGCCATGGCTCAGGAGCGAGCACACAGCAGCAAGCTGCTTTCTCTGGGGGCACTGCATGAGGGGGAGGGGCCAGGAGTGCCAGCGGGGGACCGAAAAAGAAGAGGATTGGAGCTGCTCTGTGCAAAACCACTGCACAGAGCAGGCAAGTATAACATGTTCGTGATTTAAAAAACAAAGCTTTAAAGTGGTTGTAAACTCACAACAAAAAAAAAAAACCTGCAAGACAAAAGCATAATGAGCTAGTATGCATAGCATACTAGTTCATTATGAAATACTCACCTTAGATCGAAGCCCCCATAGCGGTCCCCGTACACAGCTCTGGCCATCGACATCGCTCCCGGAGTTAATTCCGGGAGCAAGTATGCGCGGGAGCCGTCGGTAACGGCTCACTAGCTGAAGCAACGGCATGAACGCGCCATTGCTTCAGTGTGCATGTGTCGATGACTTTGGCACATGCTGATACAGGGGATATCTCCTAAGCCTCATTATAGGCTTACCTGTAGTAAAAAGTGGTCTATAAGGGTTTACCACTTTAATACCACTTTAAATGTCTAAGTTCACCATTCAAAAAATAGATATGCGTATATTTTTGCCTGCAGGGCATTGCACCTGTGATCAGCAAATTGCTGACCTTGTAAAAATGAGATGACTAGCCTATGTGCTGATCAAGTGGCTTCAATATTTTTAAGTACTGATGTGGAACAAGTATACATGGGAAATGAGAATACAGTCACAAGTCCTTATCTGCATATTTGTTCTGACTAAGAACTGAAGACAAAGGCACTGAAGGAAACCTCCATGCCTCTTTAAAGAAACATTTCTCTAACTGAATTGCAAAACGTATCTCAGGCAGTAATTTGTAAGAAAAAAAAAAAAGTCTCATGTTTTTGACATTAGGAAAGTTTCCTTTGAGACATACGTACCTAATTGGCATCCTTAACTGGAATCTTTCACCAGTGTGCACTTCCTGAAAGTAGTATGTAATGCCATTCTCCAAACCTGTGGGACAACTGAAAAAAAAATTATGTTCCTGTTAAACCAGTTGGTGCTTTTGGGAAGAGAAGTGATTTTTTTTTTTTTTTAATAAAGAGTGAGCTAGAGCTGAGTGGTATACAGCTGGCTAGTAAGAATATTGTTGAAGCATCCTAGGCATACTGAACCCAGGACACGTGGGTATTACTGGGGATTGCTGCAGCTGAACAAATCCACTATATTTGGAACATGCTCAAATGTGCTAATCATAGAGCTTTCCACCCACACCCATCTGCTGACAAACAGCAGCTATCTGTGGCCCTTAGCAACAGCAACTGTGGATAGCAAAGTTCTGCACATTGGCAGACCAAAAATTAATATAGCGGTTTTGCCTTTCATAACGGGTCCTACAGGATGCTCTGCTAATCACAGAGCTGAACGGAGTCTCATCAAAAGCTGCAGATGGCTGTGAAAGTCATAGAATCACTCTGGAACATTATAGCTTTATTTTATAGCCATTTAACAACACTCTAATGGCCACTCAAAGGAAGGGACATGAGAAGAGTTGCCATGACAGTTAAAGCGGAGCAGGCTCCAAATACAGCAGCTGCTGACTTTTAATATTAGGACACTTACCTGTCCAGGGATCCCATGGTGTCTTCACCCAGCTGATTTTTAAATCAGTTCTCAGGTGCTGCCTGACGGTTCTCTACTGTGAATGCGTGAAGCATGCTGCGCTTTGTGAATGGCCCAGCAGCAGGGGAAGGAGGGGGGGGGGGCAAACTTTTGGGTGACTTTGCCATGGCAAAGTCACCAGGAAGAGGGAGTGGGTACCTGTCAAAACCAGGTACCCCCCCCCAGAAAAGGTGCAAAATGTGGTAGCGGAGGGGGCAAACAAGCAGAGCTTCCCCTCCCCACTCTGATGCAGACCCCTGCAATAATAACTCTGCTACAATTAGTCCTCAGTTTTCCAGGGTGAAATTTGACTTGGAAACTTGGAATACCAAGAACATCCTGTGAGTGGAGGGTGCCCCTGACCTGCTCTCTGAAAGGCCATTACCACATCACCCTGCATTCACATACAATGATGAAGGGAGAATTATTGAGAGATTGAACTGCCCACATGCATAACCAGTTCCTGGTTAAGAATAAAAAAAAAAAAAAATCCTACAGAGATACCTGTCTTGTGTCTCCTCAGCGATGCTGGTTACCAAGGTAAGGTAATGCAGTGTGGATAGGCTTAGGTGGGTCACCTTATGTCATTCGGGATTTCAGAAAAATCACAGACTACAAAATCTAGCACCACCTCAGTATAGGTGAGGGGCATTTTATAGAAAGCTGGGCTTAACTTTTCCAAAACATCCTAAATTCCCCCCCCCCCCCCAAAAAAAAATATGCCACCTCTTCCAACTCCAACCTAGCAGCACATAATTTCTTACATTTCAGCTGCTTTTCAGAATATCCTTTACTAGAAATTAATATTTTGGTTTTATATTCAATTTTATTCATGATCAAACCCTTACCTTTTACAAGAGCAAGAGAAGACCTAAATATAAAGTCTTACAGCTGAAGACAGACATAACTCTTTTACATTATATACATTACAGGATTTCTTCACACACAAGGCCACTGGAGAGCAAAAAGCGATGACAGATTCAGATTCATTTTCCTTGCTATCTGGAAAAAAACAAAACACTAAAATCTTGTGTTGGAAGCGGGCCATCGGGATACAATATCTCCCGATATATTGTAAAAGTTCTATTCAATGACATTTTAGTATACCGTTTTGCTTTTATGAATCTATGTTTTGGGTCCTCCCCCTGTAGTTCCCTGGATATCACCAGCTCTACTCGCTGCCAATTATCTTCAAAACGGTAATGTATTTTGTTTTCAAGACCATCCATCATCCATACTGCAGGGCATTGCACCTGTGATCAGCAAATGTGTACTGTGTAGAGCTGGGCTTGTGGTTATATAACTGACGGTGTGACCTTTTTGCTGCTTAATTCTGTAATCTGTCACTATTGCATACTTTGACTGTTAAATGCAAATTTGAAAAATCAAGGAATTACAAAAAAAATAAAAATCTTGTGTTGGGAGTAAAAAGTGAAAAAAGTGTTTTACTGGCAACCAGATTTAAGAGAATTGAAGGACGCATTTCGCCTCTAACTGCCGGGGAACGTAGGTGTAGTTCTAAGCTCTTTCACAATTTGAAAACATCCAAAAAAATAAAAAAAGGGACCAGAAAACTGCACAAATAAGCACACAATACAAGATAAAGCTCAAACCACTTTTCCATTCAACTTCGAGCTGTGTCAACACATGTATTATGTGCTCATTGAGAAGGAGTACAATGTGTTGAAATCATTCTGAGCTTTATCTTAAATCCTGTGATGATCTAGAAAAAATGAGAGGTTTAGTGGAAAAAATGTACAGCCTTACCTTTTTTTCTTTATAGGGATATTCTTATATTTGTTGAAAGTCACCACAAAATGTCACCGGCTGTTAATACCACTCTCTAGCAAAAGCATGTACATAAAGGTCTTCTAACATCAAATACAAACAGGCCTGAAAAGAAATGTTCTACTCTACAAGAATCAACATTGGAAAATATACAAAATGAGCTTTAAGGTTACCCGTAACTTCAAGGCACAGCCACCTTCAAGAAGCCTAATTGAAGACCTCTGAGTGTGCCAAACACAGCAAAAATAATAGCCAGAACCTCGTTAATTTATAACTTGCTGGGACAACCTCCAACAAGGCTTGATCTCAATTTTTCCATTTTTTTTATGTTCCTATGGTGGTAATGTCAGAATAGAGTCTAACCACTAGTGAAGAGGCTCCATAGAAGTGGTTTCTGGATTCCACATATTTATGTATACATAAAAGCAATAGAGAGCTCTGCTTTTATTTAAAATGTTAAACAGGAGCAACATTATAATTAGGTTACGTGATGATCAGCAATGCCACTAAAAATACTGGGGATTATTTATTTAAAACTGAATTCCAATGAGCTATAACAAATACTGCATATAATTATTAATTTGCCTTCAGTGTAACGCAATTATGGTTACATTTTTCCATAAAAGATATTGTTTTGAATGGCAGATATACCGGTTATTAAAAAGGCTAATGTTCACGCAGTTTTCAGTCAATGGTTATAAAAGAGTGCCAGTACAATACATTCCAATTTAATATGTCACATGTATATGGTAGTTAATATTCCTGTAACCTTTTTGCTGCCAGACCAATTTATTTACATTTCACGTGCAGTATAAAATGCATTGTGGATTTGTAAACTCACAAAATATCCCCGAAATTTATATTTATGTATACACACATACAACAGAGCAAAGGACCTGTAGAATTAAAGGCATTTTAGTATATCTCATAATCCTTGTTTAATAAAAAATAAACAAATTGTTTTGATGTATAAAGATAATCCCCCAAAAGTTTATGTGCTTGCAAATGGTCAACGAAGACACCTAAAATTCTAAATAGGTAAAGAGTATTTTTTTCAATAACATTTTTTAAATAGAATTTTACTTATTTAATAAAAAAACTATTACTGTACAGTCACAGGAGCAGACATGGCCCTATGCAACAGCAAACTCAGGTGGCTAAATAGACTCTCAATTACTTTTCTGCCTTCTCCCAATGCAAACCAAGGAAGGTGTACCTTATTCAGTGTCACCAGCTAGTGTCACCAGTTCTACAGTAATGATCCCAGAAGTGCTCAGAGCTATGCAATTCCAGATTCAATTAAATACAGTTCATTAGTCCCCTTACACTCCCCATTTTAATATAGCCTGCTGAGGTCAAGGGCTTACAAAGTAGTAATGATGTAAAAAGAGGTTGTTGGCACTATTTGGCTGTAAAAATTGTCACTTCTACATTAGTGAATTAAGTTGAAAAAAAATAAAATAAGAATCACAGCCAGTATTGTGCTAGTGAGCCTAACTTTAGAGTGCCCGGTCAGAATAGAGAACTATATAACTATAGCAGTGATAGGGTTAACACAATATTCTGCATAAAAGGCTATTCATCCCAATTTAAATATTTTGGTGGCAACAATACTTGCTTGTTATCCAACACAAATTGGGAATCTAAAAATCCACCTTAAACCTTATCAAGAAAAAAAACAAAAAACACACACACAAATAGAAAGCAAAAGCAATTAAAAATTAAGTGTTACTGAACCCAGAACCCTGCATTGGATACGTTGCATACCTGGAAATGCAAATATTAGTAAATAGAATGGGCTAAATACCATATTTTTCGCTCCATAAGACCCACCTGACCATAAGACGCACCTAGGTTTTAGAGAAGGAAAACAAGAAAAAACTGGATTTAGACTTACCGATAACTCCTTTTCCAGTGGTCTTCCAGGACAGCCCTTGAGAGATGGAGTCCCTCCCATCGACCCAGGAAACACATTGTCACAGTTCAAAAGGCGGTCCCTGGTCAGTCATTTACCAAGAACCGAAGGATGGAACTGAAAAATATAACCATAACAGGCAATAACGTTAGTACATCAACAATCAACAAAGGGTGGGATCGTGCTGTCCTGGAAGACCACTGGAAAAGGAGTTACCGGTAAGTCTAACTCCAGTTTTCCCCAGTTGTCTTCCAGGACAGCCCTTGAGAGGATCCCCATGTACTCACCAGATTAGGGGGGACCACGGCTTGGAGGACTTTCCTCCCAAAAGCCTGATCCTGACTGGACATTAAGTCTAGTCGATAATGCCTTGTAAAAAGTAGAGAAGCTTGGCCAAGTGGCTGCTTTATACATTTGCTCCGGGGTGGCACCAGCTTTCTGCCCAGGATGCAGACAAGGCCCTTGTGGAGTGGGCTTTAATACCCGCAGGAGGAACTTTGTTTACGGTCTTATACCCCTCTGCTATAGCTAGCCTAATCCATCTAGCTATGGTGACTTTAGAAGCTTTTTGCCCCTTATATTGTCCGGAAAAAAGAACAAAAAGTGAATCTGAAATTCTGAATGGATTGGTTACCCTTAGATACTCTAGAGTACACCTCCTCACATCTAATAAATGAAATTGTTTTTCTTTCTCGTTTGAAGCCTTCTGACAGAAAGAAGGGAGGACAATATCTTGTGACCTTTGGAAACTAGATGCCACCTTTGGCAAGAACCCAGGGTCTTTCTTTAGGATGACTCTGTCTTCTAGAATTTGGAGGAATGGCTCTCTGACAGAGAGAGCTTGGATTTCACTAACTCTACGGGCTGAAGTGATTGCCACAAGAAGTACTGTCTTGAATGTAATAAGTCTTAGAGATGCCTCTGAGATAGGTTCAAGAGGTGACCCCAAAAAGGCCTTTAGAACGATTGATAGATCTCAGGATGGAGCTATGTTAACTCTGACTGGTTTGCGTCTGGAGATTGCTTTACAGAACCTAGCAATGAAAGGATCTTCTTGTAACCTTTTCTCTAAGTATACACTTAAGGCAGCTATCTGAACCTTAATAGTACTAGGAGTTAGCCCCTTGGTGACCCCCTTCTGGAGAAACTGTAGGATACTTGCTGTATCCATGTTTACCTCACCTCGGCTATTCAGCCAGCTGTTAAATTTTCTCCAGACTTTCCTGTAAATAGCTTGGGTGACAGGTTTTTTTACTCTGTAGCAAGGTCTGAATCACTCAGTCAGGCCTTTGCTCCTCAATATTTCTTCCTCAGTAACCACGCTGAGAGGTTCAGCATGGTTACTTGCGGATGAAAGAGAGGTCCTTGAGACAGAAGGTCTTGTCCGCAGGGAAGTCTCAGAGGAGGTTGGTCTGTCAACCGCAGCAACGTTGTGAACCATTGTCTCTTGGGCCAAAACGGTGCTACTAAGATTAAACACGTTTCTTCCGCTAGAAATTTCGCTAGAACCTTCGGGATGAGGTGAAGCGGAGGAAACGCATACGCCAAACTGAAGGTCAATGGAGTCTGTAAGGCGTCTACTGCCAAGGGCTGATCTCCTGGGTATAGCGAGCAAAAAGTGGGAACTTTTGCATTCTCTTTGTTTGCAAATAGGTCCACTACTGGTTTTCCCCAGTAAGCTGCTATGTAGTCGAACACTTCCGGGTGTAGAGACCATTCTTGATTCGAAACTTGTTGTCGACACAAGAAGTCTGCAGTGTTGTTCAGCTCCCCTTTCAGGTGTATTGCAGAGATGGATGCTAGATTGGATTCTGCTCATTGAAATATGCGACTGGCCACCAACATTAGTTGAGGACTTCTGGTGCCTCCTTGCTTGTTTATATAAGCTACAGCCGTCATATTGTCCGAGCGGACTTGGTGACCCTGTATTGTGTTCTGAAAAGCTAGTAGAGCTCTGAGGATAGCTGTTAGCTCTTTCCAATTGGACAAGAGAAGTTTCTCCTCTGACATCAACCTGCCCTGGGCCCAGCCTGAGTTGAGATGGGCTCCCCAACCCCAGCTGCTCGCATCCATAGTTAGTATGGATGTGATGGGAGAGATCCAGAGAACCCCTTTGTTTAAATCCTCTGTGTCCTTCCACCACCAGAGGGAACGTTTTACTCTGCTGGGGATTGAAATCTCTTCTTCCAGATCCCTGTCTTTTAACTGTTCCAACAAGAACCTCTGAAGATCTCTTTGGTGGAACTTGGCCCACTGTATGGCCGGAATGGCTGCTGTCATAAGTCCTAAGACCGACATCACCTCCCTCACTGTACATTTGGTGCTGCTTTGAAGAAAAGACATTCTCTGCCACAGATCCAATATTTTCTCTTCCGGTAGGACTATTCTCTGCTCTACCGACAGGATCTTGTACCCAAAGTACAGAATTTCCTGTGTTGGGGTAGTTTTGGACTTTTCCAGACTGATTATCCACCCCAATTGACTCAGGCTGACCTGTGTTAACCAAGTCCTGACGAAGTTGTTTCCCCGAGTGGGCCGTGAGGAGTAAGTCGTCTAGATACGGAATGATCGAGACCGACTGTAGTCTTAATAGAACTAGTGCCTCCCCGAGAACTTTGGTAAAGATTCTCAGGGAGGAAGACAGTCCGAAGGGAAGTGCTCTGCACTGAAAATGATAAATTTTGGTGTCTATCTGAATCGCCATCCGAAGAAATTTCTAGCATTCCTTCCTTATTAGGATATGTAGATAGGCCTCCCTTAAATCCAGGGTATCCATAAACACCTCGTTTTGGAGAAGATTCCTTATCGAGTAAATGGACTCCATCCAAAATTTTTTGTATCGGATGGAGAGGTTCAGAGGTCAGAGGTTCATGATTAGTCTGAACTTTCCAGACGGCTTTTTTACCACAAAAATGTACGAGTAAAAACTGTCCCCCTGTTCCTGAATAGGGACTGGTGTCAATACCTCTTGATCCACCATTTCCCCTATTAGCAAAGGTAAGGCCTTGGCCTTTTCTGAGTGTCTTGGAAGCTTTGTCACAAGAAACTTTGAGGGTGGATCGCTGTGAAATTCCAGCGCATACCCTCTTTTTATAATGTTTCAGACAAAATCGTTTGAGGTCATCTTTTCCCACTGTGGGAGAAAATTCACTAACCTTCCTCCCACAGGAACCCTGATGTCACTGGGGTTTAGGGTTTGGATTGGGGCAGTTAAAAGTATGCCCCCTTTTCTTTTCCCTTTTTGTCCTGACCAGTGTTTTTTGGGTTTGAACTCCTTCTCTGACTTGGAGGGTTCCTTTGAGGGACGAAAACATTTTCTTTGAAAATTTTTCTTTTAAGTGGGAAAGGTTTTCTTTTTATCCGCCGTTCTTTCTAAGGCGGTATCTTATTCAGGCCCGAAGACGAAGTCTCCTGTAAAAGGGACACTGCTTAGGCGTGTTTTGGATGCCGTGTCTCCCCCTCAAGTTTTCATCCATACTGACCTCCTGGCTGCGACAGAAAGCACCGCAGTTTTAGCTGTAAATTTTACAGAATCAGTAGAAGCGTCAGAGATGAAACTTGACGCCTTGAAAAGCATAGGGAAGGTTTTCAAGAGCTCCCCCCTAGGCGTGCCTGCTTTTAGGTGTTCTAGTTGAGATAAGCCAGAACTCCAGATTCCTAGCAACACAAGAAGTGGCTAGAGCTGGTTTTAAGCCTGCCATAGAAGCATCCCAGGCCCTCTTTAAGACTATGTCTGTTTTCCTGTCCATTGGGTCCTTTAAATGACCCATATCCTCAAAAGCAAGGTCAGACTGTTTTGAGACTTTGGACAGAGGGGAGTCTAGTTTAGGATTTTTAGTCCAGACCGCCTCTGGGCTCTCATCAAAGGGGAATCTTCTTTTAAGGGAATTAGGAAAGAAGACTTTATCTGGTTCGGCCCACTCCTCGCGGACAAGGTCAGAAAGCACTTTATGTATAGGGAATACCTTAGCTTTCTTTTCCCCCAAAGCCTCATACATTTTATCATGTCTGGTCAATTGAATTTCTTCCTCAATTTCCAGCGTATCATAAATAGCGCTCAATAATCAATAAATTTAATCCCAAATATCGGTGAAATAAACAAACACCGACACCTAGGATAAATTCGCAGGCGCTCAAAAATTGCTCCAGATGTAACTAGCTATACCACCATAAATAACATTATCCGGTGATAAACCCGTTCTCTGAAGAAAATGTGAGTATAAGTGTAAAACTGGTGAACAATAAACAATGATGGTGATACCCTCTATCAGGGACTCAATCACCCATGAGTGACACCCCTAAAATAAAATACACATATCAAATATACTACAGTATGAATACGTGATGTGATTATATACCTAGCAGTATACAATGGTGGTGACACCCTCTAAATAGTGTTGATAATCTAAGTATAGCAAGCTAAATTAATAGCATACCTTAAACATCAATGAGAAAATATAAACATAATGAAATGTAATAATATAAAATCAAACAGAGATGTGATCTAATAACTGTGTGTGTCACGCCCCTATTCAACCCAGAATGGACTGGATATATTAGATCAGGGTGTGACTAATGATATAATGGTGACACCCTCTAATAATGGGTCAGTAATCTGTGTATGGTACACCACATGAATGGCGGACCACAAAAATGAACACCTGTAAAGAAGCGCAATATTATAAATAGAACTTCTTATAATGAATAAGTGAGTGTAAATTGTGGTGGAAAAACATAAATATATATATAAAAGTGACAGCGAAAAAACGTGCAAATAGTTCAATTCATGCTGCAAAGTTCAGCAACTCCCAAAAACAGTTCATGAATAGAACCAGCCCTTGATAGAGGCTGTAAGTGATTAAAGCTGGTGACCACAAAATATTCAATCAAATGTCCCACATAGATGATTCCTCAGTGATAGATGTCAAGAAAATGATGAGTATCTCCGTGCTCCTTCCACCTCACCACTGTGCTAGTGAATCGCACTCTCCAGACATGCACTCACCAAAATGAAATGCCAGCACTTTCATGCACGGCAAAACAAGCTTTCTTTACCACACTCCTGGGTAAATATTGCATACGAGGCTCACAAGGATGATGTTCAATGGATCCACATAAAAGGAAATGAATGCTCAAATAGTGTAATTCCGCATAGAAAATTTATTAAAACCATGCAAACTTCACACATAGCACTCACATTGTGTAAACTTAAGACAAGCTCAAACCGTGTAATGCACAGCAAACTTCAACCCAGTGGAATCAGTAACAACAATGGTCACGGCGGACCCGAGGTGTGCAACTGCTGGATGCTCTCTCACCCCTCCCTCGGGAAACCTCCGTCCCTCCGTGCGCTCGTATCCTACTCTCCTGTGTGGCCGAAAGCAAGTACGTCACAGCTCACAGCCACGCCCCGACATGTTTCGTCATGGAACGACTTATTCATGGGATTGGCTGTGTGCGCTGTCACTCAACTTTTATATCCACTCTCAAGTATCCGCCCAATGGATTACGTCATGCGCATGCGCACACCTCGCGTCCCCGTACGCTGGATACAATGATATCTTCACAAAGCAGAGAAAATCAGCGGTTGCAATGGTCTTTTCACATAACTAGCCCACTGATGTGTGACAACCCCCTTACAGGGCCAGTAACTAATCTGGATTAGCTTATTACCTGATCACAATACCTAATTAATATAAAAAATATATATAAAATATATGTGTGCGTATCAATTAAAATATCAATAAAAATTAAAGGGTCAATTCCGACACCTTGCATTCCATTCCAGCTATATGTCATGATCGTAAATAGACAGCTGCGCTATAGACACATAATATTAAAATACACCTATGTCATTGCTACAATTACTGAGCAGACCTCTAATAAAAACTCCATTAGTGACTATGAATGTTCCAATGCTGAATTCTGATTACAGGAAAATCTATGGGAATACCAACTCTAGAGATGTAGGGAATATATATAAAAGATAAATAAAAATAAAAAATAAAAAATAAAAACTCCATATAAAATACACTCACTGAGTAATACCTAACATGCCTGAAAACTCTGGGGGTAGCGTACTAAAACTACAAGGTTCTCCTAGATGAACAAGCTGAAATAAATCAGACCTTTAAATATCATCATCTTACAGATAACTGCATACTATACCTAGAGGGCAGATCTAAAAATCATTGATGAAGCAGTTTAGATCTAATTCAATGTTCAACCCTCTGGGGGTCAAACTCTTCATCAAAAATATCCATCTCGTTTCCCGCTGGGATAGGTCCCTCACTCTATTGGACCCTCTCCAGGAGGGATGCACAGTATCAATCCCACAGAATTGTAGTAATGATGGGTCTTGTTGATGTTTTTCTTTAAAATGTAGGGAGACACTATGGTACTTATACCCATTCTTAATGTTGGTCATATGTTCCGAGATTCTTACCCTCAACAATCTCTTCGTTCTCCCTACATACAGAAGGCCACAAGGGCACCACATAAGATAAACTACATGCGTTAGATTACAAGTGATAAATTCCTTAATTTCAAAGGATTCTCCATCCCTATTAGTTACATGGGTTATTCCTCTGTGGTTCTTTCTAGCAGTCCTGCAACAAATACATTTTCTACAACTGTAGAAGCCTCTAAAGTCAAATTTCAACAGGTTCTTCCTAGGTGGGTCTAAAATCCTTTTAACCACATGATCCCCAAAATTAGGGGCTTTTCTATAAATAAAGGTGGGCCGACTCGGTAATACCTCTCCCAAGTGCCTATCCTTACATAAAACATGCCAATGTTTATTAAAAATATGTTCAATGTCTTTGTATTGGCAGTGAAATCCTGAAATAAAACCAAATTGGTGCTTGCCATCACTGGGTGTATTAGGAGATTTTTTTAGGCATTGTTCCCTAGGTACCAGTGATACTTCCTGAGTGATTCTATTTAATTCATCCTCCCGATATCCTTTTTGTATGAATCTATTTTTAAGAACATCTGCTTGCTCAAAAAAATCTTCGAGTTCAGTACAATTTCGACGTACACGTAATAACTGCCCCTTTGGAATGTTTTTTATCCAAGCCGGATGGTGGCCACTTCTTATTGATAGGTAGCTATTTCGATCAGTCGGCTTGAAATAAACCTTAGTTTTCAATGAGTTGCCCTGTCTCTCAATGATCACATCTAGAAAATTGACCGATAAGCTACTGATCTGATGCTCCAATTTAATATTATTAGAATTATTATTGAGCTCTTGTACAAAATCAATGGCTGATTCCTCTGCCCCCTCCCAAATGAACAGGAGGTCGTCTATAAAACGCCGGTAGAATAACAGTTGGGGTCTTCTCTGACTAAACACCTTTCTGTCCTCCCACTCTGCCATGAACAGGTTGGCGAGGCTGGGAGCATATTTGGCTCCCATCGCCACGCCAACCTGCTGGGAGTAAAAGTGTCCGTCACACCAAAAATAGCTATGGGACATGCAAAAATCCAATGCATGTCCTAAGAATCTCTTTTGTACATCAGGGATATCCTCTCTCTTACTTAAAGCCCAATTCAGGGCTAAGGCAGCGTCTTCGTGTTGAATAATAGTGTATAAGGAGGCTACATCCGCCGTTACCAAATACACTGTAGATGAGGTCTCCAATTTGACATCACTGAGTAATGTTAATAAATCACTGGTATCTCTCAAATAGGCCCTAGTGTCCTTGACACTCGGTTGAAGAAATGTGTCAAGGTATTCACCTAATCTCGCCGTGACAGAGCCAATTCCATTCACAATTGGCCGAGGCGGAGGGCACTGTGTGTTCTTGTGCACCTTAGGTAGGGTGTAAATAATAGGGATACGGCATGCACTAGGAACTAAATATCTCTTTTCTTTAACATTCAATGCATCCATCTTAAAACCCCAATCCACAAGAGCAGATAACTGCACTTTATAGGTGTCTGTTGGGTCTGTAGACAATTTTCTATATGTGGTTCTATCTCCCACCAATTCCAACAGTTGGTTCAAGTAAAATGTTTTATCCAACAGAACCACACCACCCCCCTTATCAGCCGGGCGTACTATCAAATTCTTTTTTTCTTCTAAGGATCTGATGCCATCCCTGATATAGTGGGGGTTCACACCCTTACGTGGTACTAACTTCTCAATATCACTCAGCACCAGGCTTTTAAACACCTCTATGAAATGGTTGCTTGGGTTTTGGGGATTAAAAACGGATTTATTCCTTAACCCAGTATCTATCTTATTTGTGGGTACCCTAGATCTCTCAGAGGATTCCACCGGATGATTCAGGAAGTATTTTTTAATGTTCATCTTCCTGATAAACTTGTGTGCATCAATGTACACATCAAATTTATTCATTTCCCTCTTAGGGGCGCATTTCAGACCCAGATTTAGAATATTAAGTTCCTTATGGCTAAATAGCGCTCAACAGCTCGTCTACTTCCTCGAGACAGCTTGTATTTTGCTGCTTTGTTAGCTACAACCTGATCCTCATCCTGGTCTGAGTCTGCATCAGAGGATTCAGGGCTAACACGGGGCTATGCTCCCTGACTGTACAAGGCTCCCCAGAGCTGGGTGTTGTAAGGCATGGTGAGGAGGGAATTGCAGCTGCTTTACTGATGGAATCAGACGTGTTTATATCTGCGATCAACCCCCGGAGAGATTTAAAGGTTGATGCCATCTCATCTTTAAAGGAGCCAAGGAATTTTGCCAAGGGAGAGTCTGCCTCTGTTTTAAGTAAGCCTGCAATACACTGTCTGCATAAGGCTTTGTTAGAGCCTGAGGACAACTTATTTCCACAATTAGGGCATTTTTTGCAGCCTGACTTGTCTTCCCTTGTGGCCTCCTTAGCCTGAAATAAAGAATAAACGATCTTGGCATCAGAAATCCTTTTAACTCATTAAAAACACCCGTGCTGCAACCACCGCTGCATATACCCGGGACTGTGAGGTAACCACCATGGGGTACTACAAATCACAGCCTTACAACAAAATCCCAGAAAAAAACACAGTAAGGGCCTGCCCAGCAGCCTACTTGGGCTTGGCTGGTGCCTGCATCCACCGGAGTGTCCTGGGGATTAGCCTCCATGGTCCCCCTCTCGAGCTCTGGATCCCGCCGCTAGTCCGGTATAGCTGGACGCTGGCTGGGATTTGTAGGCCCAGCGTGGGCTTTCCCCTTCCTCCTTGTGTCTCTAGAGACCCGGAACCGGAAGTCTCGGCACACAGCGATGATGCGGTTCCGTCGGAAATGACGCTCGGCGTCTCCGACCCCCGCCGCCATTACAGCAAGGAGCTGGGATGGAAGAATCCATCTACACTGCTCCTGGGGGGAACCTACATCACCCTGCCACTGGCACCCCTCGGCGCTGGAAAGAGGGGGGTAACGGGTCTGCTCCTGTCAGCTGGACAGTACCCGAGCCCAAAAAATAAGGTAGGACTAACCTGGAGACCGCTAGATAGGACCCGGTCCCCCTGTGTGGCTCCGCTCCCTTCAGGCAGCCCCTGAGAGATAGAGTCCTTCTCCTGGTTCCTGGCAACATGTTCCTCTGACAGAGGAAACACAAATGACTGACCAGGGACCTGAGGGACCGCCTTTTGAACTGTGGCAATGTGTTTCCTGGGTCGATGGGAGGGACTCCATCTCTCAAGGGCTGTCCTGGAAGACAACTGGTGTACCAAAATATTTACCAGTATCCATTAAAAAGGCAGCCTGACCTGTGCCCATTAAAAATGCAGCCTGACCTGTGCCTGGCGAGGACCTCATCACCTGTCACTCAGAAGACAGAGCAGGAGCAGCCATACTCCATTCGGCCGCTGGGGCTGCTCTATCTTCTGTAAGTGACAGGCTAAAACCAGGAGATCGCCAGGCTTGCGGGAGATGGCCGCCCGCTATTGTGACATGGCGGCTGCGGAAACGGGGGGGGGGGGGGGGGGGGTGTGAGGCCTGCTCAGTATTCGCTCCATATGACACACCAACAGTATATCTTATGGAGCAAAATACTGTACCTTTTCTAATCAGCAGTATATAGTAGTTTTATGACTTCTATCCGTGTCCAGCTGGGCACTGGTTAAAGCTTGTAGGAGTCTCCTAGGGCTCTGTTCGATCAGCAATGGATTGAGGAAAGTAAAAGGGTAGGATCCGAGAAGACAGGATTAACCCCTTAGGTTCCACAGTGAGCATAACAAGCATGCTTTACTGCATATACAGACTGATTTTATGGTTGTGGGTTTAGTAACACTTTTAAAAAAATTAAAATTAAAATAACTGAAAGACAAGAAAGTTTGTTGCTCATCTGGTTTAAACACATTTGTATACACAGTAATAGTGTGATGAATGTCCAGTCACCATGTGTGTCATTTTTAAATGCGTGTAAAACTGAAGCACAGAGTATGCAGAATGAAGAAATTATTAGTACAGTTTGGTTATGAAAACCAGAGACAAAAATATACTGGCAGTGAAAAAAAATTAAGCGTGGAGAGCTTCTGGCCATTGCACACTAAGAAGTGCATTTATTAAAAAAAAAATTCTGAGATATTCATTCTGTGAAACTGCATGTAAATTTATTCTATGTGAATGGGGCAAAAAACAAGGGTCCGATTGAATGCTTTTCATTCACTGAGAATGGCAACTAGATGGAGCTGACAATCTTCGTAAGTATTTCCTATGATAATCTGCTCCATCTAGTGGCTATAATGCTGTAGTCTCATGATTCACTCTATTCTGTATGATTGAATGTACATGCAGTGTCACAGGACAACTCATTTTTTTTAAAAATAAATACACCCCTTAGTGTGTCAAGTAATAGCTGGGCAATAAATTAACTGAAGCCTCAGAAAGCAACTGCACGAGGGTAAAAAACTCAGCAGCACTAGAGGATTGACAATGGCAGTAAATAAAAAAAAACCTGAAAGTAACAGTAAATTAATTTTAAAGATGCACATATGTCTCAAAAATGATGACCCAGACCACAGGCTGGTTAATTACTGTATGCAAAGTATACAACTGAGCCACTATAAAAGGAGGTTGTAGATGGTATATATTCTCTTTATCATCATTACTAAACAAAATAAACAAAAAACAGACACGCAATAACAAGCAACAAAATAGAGATGGCCGTGAAGTAGGTGGGAAGGTATAGCAACCCCTAGTCAAAGTCATTACAGGATCACACATCAATTTTGAGAGGGCTATTCAAGGTTACTAATCCAAACCTTGTGCCACAATCACTCACACACAAAATAAAAGTCTTCTGTGCATTTTTCATCTAATACAAGATTGCAAAGTGGAGTCAGTGACATTAACCTGATCCATTTTCCCCCTTTAATGCTTAGACACTGAAAACACCATTTGTATTCAAAGCTGTAGCATTATCATTTACATAAAGATTTATTTTTTCAGGTGTCACAGCAGGCTGATGCTTCGTTTCTGGCAATGTATTTCAAGCTGAAATGATGTTGGCCAGAACTTGAAGGCTAACCAAACGTCCAAAGGGATGCATAGAAGCATGACAGGGTCACAGACCCCCAAGAAAAACCTGTAATGCCAGCTCACTCCAAAAGTACTCTTCCTTGGGCAGATGTATGACTTCTTAAGTAGCCAAACAAAAGGAGACCATGCCCAAAATCCTCTGCACCAGAGTTTTAATTCATCCTATGTATAGAAGATAATTTCAGGGATTTGTCCATCCTCAACTGACGTCCCATTGTTATTGCCTGCTGCGTAGCAAAATGTGAAGCAAGTCTTGGTGCCAGTCGTAGGAGATTCATGAATAACTTTTCGTAGTCCCTTTGTACCATAGTGCGAATCTGGTCCCTAAAATAGAATTAAGACGTTTTCAATTGCAGTAATTATATATACAGAACAAAAACAAAAAGATGTCAAACTACACGGAAATCTCCAACTCTAGTATGGATAGAGTAGAAAATCTTGAAACACTGTCAAATTTTAATCCCTATCTGGGTTCCAGCTGGGTGAATTCCCATCATTTACTGTCCATTGTGTTAGACTGAATAAATCTGTAAACAGCAAAAGCAACAGTGTAGAGCGCAGATGGCTTTTTGCATTCCCACTAGGGGAATTTCCTTTAAAGCTCCACTTTGTGATAAAACAACATTTTTACCACCACTGCAACCTATGCTGACAGGCTTTTTTGCCCCCTTACCTTATGAAGCCAGCAAAACTCACCCAAGTCCCTCATCAAGATCTCTTACCACAACTGGGTTTTGTTGCAGTGGATTGCGAATCCAGCGCTGCAATGGCGTGAGGACATCAGTCCTCCCCTTTCTCCTGATAGCCATCCAATAAGCAGTGCCCTACAGGCAGTGATTATGGGGTACTTTGTCGCAGTAAGTGGGCTTAGCACCATATAGCAATATGGTGTGACCAAATCCCCATATTTTTTGATAATGTTTTTTGGAAATGTTTAGGTGTTTTAAACTAGCCTTGCTTGAGGTAAATGTCTTTTTTGCATGTGCGCGCGGTAATATTTTCTTCTATTGTATGGTCTTATGGCTGCACCATCTTTAATGCATTTTTTAGAGTGTGCCCCCCAAATATCTTGTTCGTCACCTAAACAAGGACGCCAATATGGAAGTAAACGGCAGAGAAGACTTGGGGCTTCTGCATCAAGTGACCATAGGTTAAGGTAAGTAAAAAATGGCATTAAGGTAAGGGATTTTTTATTAGCCATCGCAGAGAGGGGGGCAGGAGGAAGGGAGTGGGGCTTTAAGTTCTTACGATGGTTTCAAACTGAAAAAGGAAAACGTTCACCAACAAAAACAAAAAAACTTGACCAAGGTCCTAAACTTTCCTTAACCACTTCCGGACCACCCACCGTGGATAAAAGTCACTACTTTGACATTAAAATACCATTGTTATGGCAGCAGATAGCTGCCATAACCCCAGTATATTTATCCACGGCCGGCGATCCTCTTTCACATAAATATGGTCTTGGCAGCGGATTCGCCATGAGATAACTTAAAGGGTCGGCGGGAGAGGTGCCCTGCCTGTCGTTTCTGCCACTTACAGGAGAGATCAGCAGTGGCGGAAACTATCGGATCCGATGTATGGGCAGGACGTTGAGTGAGGGCAAGATGTCCCCCACATGACTATGCCCTTGGAGGAACAGAGCGACGTTAAATGTCACTTCCGCCCTCCAGCCTCATAGGGCCCAATTTTTTTTTTTTGCAAAATAAAAATGACTTTTTTTTATTGCGTTTAAGTGTAAATGTGAGATCTGAGGTCTTTTTGACCCCAGATCTCACATTAAAGAGGCCCTGTCCTGCTTATTTCTATTACAAGGAATGTTTACATTCCTTGTAATAGGAATAAAAGTGATCAAAACTTTTTTTTTTTAAACGTACAGTGTCAAAATAAAAAGTAAAATCAATAAGAATTTTTTTTTTTTAAAGCGCCCCGTCCCTCCGAGTTCACACGCAGCAGCAGCGAACGCATATGCATTCATGCCCACATATTTAAACGGTGTTAAAACCACACGTGAGGCATTGCCGCGATCGTTAGAGCGAGAGCAATTCTAGCACTAGATCTCCTATAAGTTGAAACTAGTAGCATATAGAAATTTTTAAAGCGTCACCTATGGAGATTTTTAGTACCAAAGTTTGTTGCCATTCCACGAGGGTGCTCAATTTTAAAGCATGACATGTTAGGTATCAGTTTAATCGACGTAACATCATATTTCACATTATATAAAAAAATTGGGCTAACTTTACTGTTTTGTTATTTTAATTTAAAAAAGTGCATTTAAAAAAAAAAAAATAGTTTAAAGACCGCTGTGCAATAAGGGGTGACAAAGTATTGAAACAATCTCCATTTTATTCTCTAGGATCTCTGCTAAAAAAAAAAAAATTTCCAGAAAAAGAAAAAAATACTGATTTTAAACTTGTAAACATAATGTCAGAAATAGGCTTGGTCCTGAAGTCCTATCGAAAACTAGAAAAACAGATTTTTCTACTCTCAAATCCATTTCAGTAGTTCTTTCGGGGACCCAGTAGACAACTGTATTTGTCCTGTCACTAGGAGGTTAGACAATATTAAAGCAGAAGTCTTGTACCTTCCTACAGGGCATATATTTTATAAGGAAATAAGTGAGAAATAGAATGGTGGAAGTCCAGAGGATGTAGTTTATCTAGATTCTGCTAAGGCTTTGAACTGTACCTCAAGCGTTTAATCTATAAAATAAGTCTACAAGAAAAACCGCCTAGGTTAACGAAGTTATTTCGGAGGGTAAAGGTACCATCATCCCAAGTGTCAAGATCAAGAAAGGGAAGGGGGAGGGTGACGGCCGCAGTTAGCTGCTCCTGTCAGCCAATGTCTCCATTGGAGTCACTTTGGGTGGGGGGCTTGTGGAACCCAGCTTACCCTTGGAGAGCACTGGAAACTGCGTGTCCAGCTCCCCCGGCCCCTCCTATGTGTAAATCACCCTTTGTCCATTAGGGGCACAGGGTGACAAGAACTCCAGTCTGATCTGTGCTAGTTGGACTCACTGTACAGCTACACT
The DNA here is from genome assembly GCA_037952835.1 of Lithobates septentrionalis. Classification (NCBI taxonomy): domain Eukaryota; kingdom Metazoa; phylum Chordata; class Amphibia; order Anura; family Ranidae; genus Lithobates; species Lithobates septentrionalis. The sequence continues at coordinate 238,463 of JBBDGP010001816.1, read as the reverse complement.
GGAAAGTTTCCAGTGCTCTCCAAGGTAAGCTGGGTTCCACAAGCCCCCCACCCAAAGTGACTCCAGTCACAATCATAATAGCATTAATGTACTTTTGCAAAAATAAAACTGCTTTTCATTTATTCTACCCACACTTGCCTTATTCTCTCCATTGAGGTTTAAAAACCCTGCTCCATTACCTGTCTTACTTCTGAGACAGATTTTAGGTCATGACACAGGAAGGAGCTGACCAGCTGATTTAATTAGCACACACTCATCTACCCTAACCTGGTGAAATCCTTCCTGTGTCATGACAAAGTCTGACCAGGAAGTAAAACAGAAGTAATGTTGCAGGGTTTTTTAACATCCATGAAGAGTGATGCGTGGTTAGAATAAATGGAAAGCGGTTTTATTTTTGCAAAATAAGTACATTAATGCTATACTGTTACATAGGAGAGCTGGAATTTAGAAAAAAAAGTAACAAAAAAGGTGAACTTAGCCTTTAACCACTTTCGGGCCAATTCTGGCACTTTGCTTTGCTCCTACATGTAGAAATAAAATTTTTTTCTAGAAAATTACTCAGAACCCCCAAACATTATACAGTCCCCTACTTACAAACATCTGACTTACTAACGACTCCTACTTACAAACGGAGGGAGACAACAGGAAGTGAGAGAAAATCTACCCCCAGGAAGGGAAATTCACTCCTGTAAGAGTTAATATGGGAAAAAGGTGTCTCCACTGATGCTTTATCACTAGTCCATGTTTCCCTAACAACCCCAAATTTTCTAAATCCATATGTCATTGGCACAGAAAGTGAGGTGAAATCTTTTGAACAGGGGCACAGACAGCAAAACAAATGTTACAGGGGTGATGACCCTTCCCTATGCTATCCAAAAAGCTTAAAATTTGATTTTTTTTGGCTGGAACTACACTTAAAATAAATATACCTGTTCCAACTTAAAGATTCAACCTAAACCTATAGTCCCTATCTTGTTTGGAATCTGGGGACTGCCTGTATATATATTTTTAGCAAAGACCCTAGGGAATAAAATGTCAGTCATTGCAACTTTTTATGTCACACGGTATTTGCGCAGCGATTTTTCAAGCGCTTTTTTTTTGGAAAAAAAACAGTTCCATGAATTAAAAAAAAAAAACAAAAACAGTAAAGTTAGCCCACTTTTTTTGTATAATGTGAAAGATGATGTTACTTCAAGTAAATAGATACCCAACATGTCACGCTTTAAAATTGTGCACTCGTGGAATGGCGCCAAACTTCCGTATTTAAAAATCTCCATACGCGCCGCTTTAAATTTTTTTACAGGTTACATGTTTAGAGTTACAGAAGAGGTTTGGGCTAGAATTGTTGTGTTTGCTCTAACACCCATGGCGATACCTCACATGTGTGATTTGAACATAGTTTACATATGTGGGCATGACTTACGTATGCGTTTACTTCTGTGCGTGAGCACGCGGGGGGCTTTAACATTTTTTTTTTATTCTTTATTTTACTTTTTTACACTTTCTCTTGAAAAATAATTTTTTTGATCACTTTTATTCCTATTACAAGGAATGTAAACATCCCTTGTAATAGGAATAGTGCGTGACAGGTCCTCTTTATGGAGAGATGTGGGGTCAATAAGACCCTACATCTCTCCTCCAGGCTGGAAAGGCGGAGATAAAAAAAAAATAAAACTAAACTCTCGGCCTTGCCAGCTGCGTCCTCGGCTTTGTTTACTTCCGCTGGCCCGGATGTGACGTCATAACATTGCGCCTGGGCCTCCGAGGGTCATAGAGATGACTGGGGACCATCTGGTCACCATAAATCTCTATGGAAAATTTCCGGCGGCGACCGATTCGTTCTCCGGTTCGCTGATTGTACGGGCGAGCACGGAGAAGCACTGGAGGGCGGCGGGGGCTTGTCCCCTTCCACCACCTGTAAGAATGATCAAGCCACTGAACTGCCACTACGATTTTTCTTACAGTGCACAGAATCGCCGGCTGAAAAAGATGATGCAGGCATCATTCAGATATCCCCAAAGTCCATGACGTCATATACATACATAGTTAGTAAGTTTGAATAAAGACACCAGTCCATCCAGTTCAACCTGAGTGAGTGTGGGTGCGTATCTACAATCATCCCTATTTATTTAAGGTACCCTTATAGCGCTGCCAATTCACGCAGCACTCCACACATACATCGTACACCCACATTGGTCGCTACCCTCAAGGAGCCCACATGCCTTAGGCCGGAAGTGGTTAATGGAATAAGCTGAAGTTAGAGGCTGATTGGCTACAATGCACAGCTGCACCAGATTTTGCACTCTCAAGTTTTAGTAAATCAACCCCATAGTATTGTGAAGTTCAGACAAGGTTACAACTTGAGGCAAAAACTCTCATGTATACAATAAACATGTCATTTAAACTTTCCTGTTGATAATTAGTGCCATAAAAGGGCAATGTAGGTCAACAGACAGAAAGGAAAGCAAAAGAAATAGGAACTGGAGAAATAGGGGAAAGAGCAGATATACCTAGAAATCTGTTAATGCTTAATTCTACAGTGGGTTAACCACTTAAAGACCAGCCTCGTTTTGGAATTTAGGTGTTTACATGTTTCAAACAGTTTTTATTTGCTAGAAAATTACTTAGAACCCCCAAACATTATATATTGTTTTTATTCCAACACCCTAGAGAATAAAATGGCGGTCATTGCAATACTTTTTTTCACACCGTATATGCGCAGCGGTCTTACAAGCCCACTTTTCTTGGGAAAAAAAAAAATCACTTTTTTTGAATAAAAAAAATATAAGACAACAGTAAAGTTAGCCCAATTCTTTTTTATATTGTGAAGGATAATGTTATGCCGAGAAAACTGATACCAAACGTGACGCTTTAAAATTGCGCCCGCTAGTGGAATGGCGTCAAACTTTTACCCTCAAAAATCTCCATAGGCGACGTTTAAAAAATTCTACAGGTTGCATTTTTTGCGTTACAGAGGAGGTCAGAATTATTGCTCTCGCTCTAACGATCGCGGCGATACCTCATGTGTGGTTTGACCACAGTTTTCATATGCTGGCGCTACTCACGTATGTGTTCGTTTCTGCGTGCGAGCTCGTCGGGACGGGGCGTTTAAAAATTTATTTTTTGTCTTATTTAATTTGATTAATTTTTTCACTTTAAAAAAAATATATATATTTGGGTCGCTTTTATTCCTATAATGCCCCGTACACACGATCGGATTTTCCGACGGAAAATGTGTGATAGGACCTTGTTGTCGGAAATTCCGACCGTGTATAGGCTCCATCACACATTTTCCATCGGATTTTCCGACACACAAAGTTTGAGAGCAGGCTATAAAAATTTCCGACAACAAAATCCGTTGTCGGAATTTCCGATCGTGTGTACACAAATCCGACGCACAAAGTGCCACGCATGCTCAGAATAAATAAAGAGATGAAAGCTATTGGCTACTGCCTCGTTTATAGTCCCGACATACGTGTTTTACGTCACCGCGTTCAGAATGATCGGATTTTCCGACAACTTTGTGTGACCGTGTGTATGCAAGACAAGTTTGAGCCAACATCTGTCGGAAAAAATCCTAGGATTTTGTTGTCGGAATGTCCGATCAATGTCTGACCGTGTGTACGGGGCATTACAAGGAATGTAAACACTCCTTGTAATAGAAAAAAAAGCATGAGGTCCTCTTAAATATGAGACCTGGGGTCAAAAAGTCCTCAGATCTCATATTTGGACTTAAATGCAATAAAAAAAAAAAAAAAAGTCATTTGAAAAAATGACATTGAAAAAATGTGGCTTTAAGACGTATGGGCGGAAGTGACGTTTTGACATCGCTTCCGCCCTGCAGTGTCATGGAGACGGGTGGGGGCCATCTTCCCCTCACTCGTCTCCATGCACAGCTAGAGAACGGACGCGATCGCCTCCGCTGACAGCTCCGGTAAGCAGCGGAGGGCACCGGATTGCGGCGGGAGGGGGGCCCCCTCTCCTGCCACCGATAAAAGTGATCTCGCGGCAGAGACCGCCGTAGAGACCACTTTTATCTTGTAGCGGACCGCCGGCCGAAAACGGGGATAACAAGGTTATGGCAGCTAGCTGTTGCCATAACAATATCAGTCCTCAAAAAAGGGACGTACATCAGCGTATGGCGGTCGGCAAGTGGTTAATCAAACATTGACTATTTTTAATCTTTATGCTGCTAGCATTAGTAAATAGATAGGAAAGTATATTACCGTATATACTCGAGTATAAGTCGAATTTTTCAGCACATTTTTTAGTGCTGAAAGTGCACCCCTCGACTTATACTCGAGTCAAGCACTTTTCTGCAGCAAAAAATTTCATTTTCCGAACGGAATTTGGGGCCCCGTATCTCAGGGCCACTTGGTGCTAGGAACTCCAAATTTGGTGTGCAAACCCAGAGGACCTGGTACTACAACATATCCAAAGCTGAAGTTCCTAGCACTAAGTGGCCCCTAGATACGGGGCCCCAAAATCGGTTCGGAAAATGTCATTCTCTGCTGCAGAAAAGTGCTTGACATTTTCTGAACCGAGTTTGGGGCCCCATATCTCAGGGCCACTTGGTGCTAGGAACTCCAAATTTGGTGTGCAAACCCAGAGGACCTGGTACTACAACATATCCAAAGCTGAAGTTCCTAGCACTAAGTGGCCCTGAGATACAGGGCCCCCAAACCGGTTCGGAAAATGTCATTCTCTGCTGTAGAAAAGTGCTTGACATTTTCTGAACTGATTTTTGGGGCCCTGTATCTCGGGGCCACTTGGTGCTAGAAACCCCAGCTTTGGAAATCCTATGGTGCTAGTTCCACTGGGTTTGCACACCAAATTTGGGGTTCTTAGCACTAAGTGGCCCTGAGATACAGGGCCCCAAATTCGGTCAACTGTGTCCATCTGCTGCAATGTCATTTCGGGACCCTTTGGGTTCAGAGACCCCAAATTTTGGCTGCAGCTAGGGGGCATCTAGGAACCCTTAACTACCGAGTTTGAAGTTCAGGGGACCTATGGCTGCAAATGGGCACAGTGAGGCTGCAAATGGGCACAGTGAGGCTGCAAATGGGCATTGTTGACCCTCTTTTCCACTTACAGTAGCTGTGCATTTCTCACCCTCGTCTTATACTCGGGTCAATACGTTTTTACCATTTTTTTGTGGTAAATTAGGGCCTCGACTTATACTCGGAACGACTTATACTCGAGTATATACGGTAACTTGTTTTTACTTTTTTTTTTTTAATTTCTTCAACTACTTTCTGGTTTCCAGGCCTAGACAAATGATGCCATATATCCAAATAGTCTTCATGAAGGGAGGAGGGAAGAAGGGGTTTTCTCAAATAAGCACACCCTCCTGCATGCATGTCTGAGCTAAGGACAGATGGATTTCATAAAGTAAATGCTATATGAATCATCTGCTCTTAGTCAAGATGGCCATAGCCAAAAATGCTAGGGGGGAGCGATTTTTTAAAAGTGATTTCTCAGCGAACTAAAGCATGGAGACATGTATGAGTTTGCTTTGAATATTAAAAATTAATTAAATTGCATTTTTGGTTTGTGATGATCAGATGCAGTGTAGTTTTGCTTTAAATCTGTTTAAACAGGTATACAGTGGGGATGGAAAGTATTCAGACCCCCTTAAATTTTTCACTCTTTGTTATATTGCAGCCATTTGCTAAAATCATTTAAGTTCATTTTTTTCTCATTAATGTACACACAGCACCCCATATTGACAGAAAAACACAGAATTGTTGACATTTTTTGATATTGTTGACATTTTTGCAGATTTATTAAAAAAGAAAAACTGAAATATCACATGGTCCTAAGTATTCAGACCCTTTGCTGTGATATATTTAACTCAGGTGCTGTCCATTTCTTCTGATCATCCTTGAGATGGTTCTACACCTTCATTTGAGTCCAGCTGTGTTTGATTATACTGATTAGACTTGATTAGGAAAGCCACACACCTGTCTATATAAGACCTTACAGCTCACAGTGCATGTCAGAGCAAATGAGAATCATGAGGTCAAAGGAACTGCCTGAAGAGCTCAGAGACAGAATTGTGGCAAGGCACAGATCTGGCCAAGTTTACAAAAAAATTTCTGCTGCACTTAAGGTTTCGAGCACAGTGGCCTCCATAATCCTTAAATGGAAGACGTTTGGGACGACCAGAACCCTTCCTAGAGCTGGCCGTCCGGCCAAACTGAGCTATCGGGGGAGAAGAGTCTTGGTGAGAGAGGCAAAGAAGAACCCAAAGATCACTGTGGCTAAGCTCCAGAGATGCAGTTGGGAGATGGGAGAAAGTTGTAGAAAGTCAACCATCACTGCAGCCCTCCACCAGTCGGGGCTTTATGGCAGAGTGGCCCGACGGAAGCCTCTCCTCAGTGCAAGACACATGAAAGCCTGCATGGAGTTTGCTAAATAAATAAGATTCTTTGGTCTGGTGAGACCAAGATAGAACTTTTTGGCCTTAATTCTAAACGGTATGTGTGGAGAAAACCAGGCACTGCTCATCACCTGTCCAATACAGTCCCAACAATAAAGCATGGTGGTGGCAGCATCATGCTGTGGGGGTGTTTTTTCAGCTGCAGGGACAGGACAACTGGTTGCAATAGAGGGAAAGATGAATGCGGCCAAGTACAGGGATATCCTGGACGAAAACCTTCTCCAGAGTGCTCAGGACCTCAGACTGGGCCGAAGGTTTACCTTCCAACAAGACAATGACCCTAGGCACACAGCTAAAATAATGAATGAGTGGCTTCACAACAACTCCATGACTGTTCTTGAATGGCCCAGCCAGAGCCCTGACTTAAACCCAATTGAGCATAGAGAGGAGAGACCTAAAAATGGCTGTCCACCAACGTTTACCATCCAACCTGACAGAAATGGAGAGGATCTGCAAGGAGAAATGGAGAGGATCTGCAAGGAGGAATGGCAGAGGATCCCCAAATCCAGGTGTGAAAAACTTGTTGCATCTTACCCAAAAAGACTTATGGCTGTATTAGATCAAAAGGGTGCTTCTACTAAATACTGAGCAAGGGTCTGAATACTTAGGACCATGTAATATTTCAGTTTTTTTTTTTTTAAATAAATCTGCAAAAATGTCAACAATTCTGTGTTTTTCTGTCAATATGGTGTGCTGTGTGTACATTAATGAGGAAAAAAAATTACCATAAATGATTTTAGCAAATGGCTGCAATATAACAAAGAGTGAATAATTTAAGGGGGTCTGAATATTTTCCGTCCCCACTGTACCTAAATACCTGACAGGGCTAGATTAGAGTTCTATGACGCCATAGGAGGCTTGACATATGAAGCAATGTAAATGACACCTTGTACAACAGTACTTGAATGAGATGCAAAGGGCCATTGGAACAGAATGGACAAAGTGAAAATCTGTTCCTTGATAGTTCATAATGCAAGCTTCTCTGGTCACGTTTCACTTTTACAGAAGGGATAGGCCAACTGGCAGCTCTCCTTTGGAAAAATAATTTCCACGTTTGACTAAATGCAGTGAGATGAAGGTTCATAAACCTAAATAATGCTAAATATGACAACTTTAGCCAAGCCATATTTTCTCAGAAACAGAGTTTCAGTAGGCATGCTGCTACAGTTAGGGAGTGAAGGCTTACACCCAAGAGTCTTCAAAGAACTTTACCAGGTTATAGCCAGATTTAATTTTTTGGACAGCTTACTAACTGGAATGGTACCAGCTGATTAGCAAAAAGCCAATGTGGTACCAATATTTTAAAAAAGGGCAGAAATGTATACCAGGTATAGATCTCTGCCCTTTTTTTAACTATTGGTACCACATTGGCTTTTTGCTAATCAGCTGTTACCATTGTACTATTGAAGGGGAGAAGAGACTATATACAAGAATTTTTATATGAAAACCATATCATTAGTAGCAATCAGCATGGATTTATGAAAGATAGCAGATTGGTCTGGCAAGAACTAACATTCTATGAGGATGAGAGCTGCCATCTAGGCAGGCCTGTGGTATACCTAGAGATTTTGCAAAAGCATTAAAAACAGTTCCCCATAAATGCTTCAGTTACAAATTGAGTTCTGTTGGCATAGAACACAGGGTATGAACCTGTAAAGAAAACTGGTTACAGGGGGTTGTACAGAGGGTGGTGATAGCAAGTACTCAGAATGGTCTGGAGTGGTAATTGGGGTGCCCCAGGACTCTATCCTGGGATCAATTCTGTTTAATTTATTCATAAATTATATAGAGGTTGGCATAAATAGCTTAATCTTAGTGTTTGGGGGAGGATACAAAGCTAAGCAGGACAATAGGATTTTTTTTGTCATACTTACCCGTAAAATCTTTTTCTTTGGATGGGACACAGAGTTGGGCTAACATTTCATTACCTACTGGGTTATACTTCATCTCCAGGTGAATGGACACTGGAAGACCAAAAGTCTTTAGACAGGAAGTGATCCCATATATAACCCCTCCCATACAGGAAGTACTTCAGTTTTATAGCAAACACTGAATCCTCAAAAAAGAGGGAAGGGACCTCTGTGTCCCATGATGTACTCAAAGAAAAGGATTTTACAGGTAAGTATAACGAAAAAAATCCTATTTTCTTTTTCATACATCATGGAACACAGAGTTAGGCTAATATACATTACCTACTGGGACATCCTAGAGCAATAGCCTTGAGGGGAGGGAGACACCCTGCCAAACAATAGCCATCAGAACTTATAAGGCACCCCGCAGTACACTGCGGCCGAAAGCCCAATCCTCGGCTGCTCGAACATCCATTTGATAAAATTTTGGGAACGTATGCACTGAAGACCAGGTAGCAGCCTTACAAATCTGAGCCACAGATACCCGATAGCAAAAAGCCCAGGAGGTTCCTACACCCCTGGTAGAATGAGCTCTCACCCTAAAGGGAGGAGCTTTACATTTCAGACCATAGACCTAAATAACCAATTGACAAACCCAATTGGCAATGGAAGATGCCTGCCCCTTCTTGGGTCCTTTTGGTAAAAAAAAAAAAAAGAAGAAGGAGTCTGATCCTCGGATCTCAGCAGATCTAGACAAATAAACCTTGACTGCCCGGACAACGTCCAAAGAATGCAGTCGTCTCTCTTCTGCCGAATGAGGCTGAGAGAAAAAAGAAGGCAAAATAAGGGGAATACAAAGACACTGAATTTCAGAAGAGCCAACTTCCCTAAACTACGAACCTGGTTAGAAGGCATGAATTGGGATAAAATCTTAGGAACAAAGAACACAGAGGAGAGATATTAAAATAAGGGCATTAGCAAATGCACCCCATTGGGTAATAAATTTAAAAGAGCGAACGAAAAGTCCAGGATGGCTTAACTCCAATGTAAAAATGCACATAGAAGCAAAAGAGAAGGCCTTCAAAGAATACAAGGTTGAGGGATCATCAGCATTCAAACTTTATAAAGAATGCAACAAGAAATGTAAGGGTGCAATTAGGGCGGCTAAGATAGAACATGAAAGACACATAGCGGAGGAGAGCAAAAAAAATCCCAAGAAATTCTTTAAGTATGTAAACAGTAAAAAAGGGAGGACAGACCATATTGGCAACTACATGGCAAATGAGGTTTATTGTAGAAAATTTTAAAAAAGCAAAGGAGAAGGCCTTCAAAAAATACAAGGTTGAGGGATCATCAGCATTCAAAATTTATAAAGAATACAACAAGAAATGCAAGTAAGAGTGCAATTAGGGCGGCTAAGATAGAACACGAAAGACACATAGAGGAGGAGAGAAAAAAAATCCGAAGAAGTTCTTTAAGTATGTAAACAGTAAAAAAAAAAGGGGAGGACAGGCCATATTGGTCCTATAAAGAATGAGGAAGGACATCTGGTTACAAAGGATGGGGAAGATGGCAAAGGTAGTGAATTTATTCTTCTCCTCAGTCTTCACGAGGGAATTGGGGGGCTTCAGTAACCAAAACTGCAGTGTTTATCCTTATGACACATCACAGGAAGCACCTCCATGGTTAACAGAGGACAAAATTAAAATTAGACTTGGGAAACTCAACATTAATAAATCACCGGGACCAGATGGCTTGCATCTGCATCTTCGGCAACTCAGTCAAGTAATTGCCAGACTATTATTCCTAATTTTAACTGTCAGTCTGGCTGGAATAGGTGATTGGAGAATAGCCAATGTAGCACCAATATTTAAAAAGGGCCCAAAATACATCCCTGGGAATTACAGACCAGTTACCCTAACATCAATAGTATTCAAGCTCTTGGAGGGGATGATAAGAGACTATATACAAGATTTTAGTAACAAGAACGGTATCATTAGCATTAATCAGCATGTATTCATGAAGAATCGTTCTCGCCAAACCAATCTATTACCTTCTATGAGGCGGTGAGTTGCCATTTAGATAAAGGAAAGCCCGTAGACGTGGTGTATCTGGATTTTACAAAAGCATTTGACATAGTCCCCCATAAACATTTACTGTAAAAAATAAGGTCTGTTGGCATGGACCATAGGGAGAGTACATGGATTGAAAACTGGCTACAAGGGCGAGTTCAGAGGGTGGTGATAAATGGAGTACTTGGAATGGTCAGAGGTGGGTAGTGGGGTCCCCCAGGGTTCTGTGCTGGGACCAATCCTATTTATTTTGTTCATAAATGACCTGGAGGATGGGGTAAACAGTTCAATCTCTGTATTTGCGGACGATACTAAGCAAAGCAGGGCAATAACTTCTCCACAGGATGTGGAAACCTTGCAAAAAGATCTGAACAAATTAATGGGGTGGGCAACTACATGGCAAATGAGGTTTAATGTAGAAAAATGTAAAATAATGCATTTGGATGACAAAAATATGAATGCAATCTATACACTGGGGGGGGGGGGGGGAAGAGAACCTCTGGGGGAATCTAGGATGGAAAAGGACCTGGGGGTCCTAGTAGAGGATGGGCTCAGCAATGGCATGCAATGCCAAGCTGCTGCTAACAAAGCAAACAGAAAATTGTCATGCATTAAAAAGGGGATTAACTCCAGAGAAAACGATCTCTCCCACTCTACAAGACTATGGTCCGGCCGCACCTTGAGTATGCTGTCCAGTTCTGGGCACCAGTCCTCAGGAAGGATGTACCGGAAATGGAGAGAGTACAAAGAAGGGCAACTAAGCTAATAAAGGGTCTGGAGGATATTAGTAAGGATGAGCCAAACACCCCCCGGTTCAGTTCGCACCAGAACATCCGAACAGGCAAAAAATTTGGAGAACACACAAACACCATTAAAGTCTATGGGACACGAACATGAAAAATCAAAAGTGGAGGGTCCTGCCCCAGGGGACATGTATCCATGCAAAAAAAAAGTTTTAAAAACGTCCGTTTTTTCTGGAGCAGCGATTTTAATAATGCTTAAAAGTGAGACAATAAAAATGAAATATTCCTTTAAATATTGTGCCTGGGGAGGTGTCTATAGTATGCCTGTAAAGTGGCACCATTTTCCCGTGTTTAGAACAGTACCACAGCAAAATTAAAATTAGATTTCTAAAAGGAAAAAAAGTAATTTAAAAACTGATCGTGGCTGTAATGAATTGTTGGGTCTCGGCAATATAGATAAAACTCATTGAAAAAACGGCATGGGTTCCCCCCCAGTCCATTACCAGGCCCTTTGGGTCTGGTATGAATATTAAGGGGAACCCCGAACCAAAATTAAAATCAATTTGCAGGCTCTCCTCTTCTCCTGGTTCCTGGCCGATCGCTGGGAGAACAGTTCCCATTTAACCCTGCCTGCCAGCAGCACCCGCCCCACCCTCCCCCTTGCGTGGAAATTGAGGGCTGCAGTAATAACACTGTCTCACCCTGCTCTGCACATGCTTAGTTGCTCTTGATTTTTAGACATTGTGCTGAGTTTGCAGAGGCCAATCTGCTGACAGCCTAAAAATTGACTGCTGCTCATGGGCTTCAGCAAGAAGAAACAGTAATAATATGCTGGAGGCAATTTACAGCACACATTCATTTTGGTAGCATAATTATTAATGTGGGATTTTATGGAGTTGGTATGGGTAAAGTTCCACTTTAAGATTTAGACATGACTTTGTTTCACACCATCTAACAGCTGATGCATTTGCCACTGTTTTGGGCTTTGAAGTATTTCACATACCAGTAAAAATGGAATTACCCCCTAAACCGCCCCCCCCGGAATAGAAAAAAAATTGCTGACACGTAGGACTTTGACAGAAGAGCTCTTTCTCCTTGCCTGTCAGCATTGTGTACACCAATTCGCAGCATGCGAAGCTCAGCGTACACTGATGGGACCACTCTGTGCCATAATGTGAAACCCGTGTGCATGCATGGTAGTGTCATCGTGGCCTGGCCAACCAAGTGGCTAATGATTCAGGACCAGGAGACTAAGGCAGCACCTGTGACTGATGGGAGCGCTGACAGCACAGCACTGGAGGTGATTTCTAGCCGGGTAAGTTTACCATAAGGTGCTAATAGGCTGTGATTATTAGCACATTATGGCTAAAAAGGTTCCTGGGGGCTCATTTTAATTTTTCTTTAATGGAGATTTAATTCCACTTTAAGCTGCAGTAGAAAGTTGTTACTTCTGTCAAAAAAGCTCAGCACTGAAAATCTGAAAGATACTGGGTAAACAAACTGAGGTATTACACAGAGGATGTTAACGGGCACAGAAAAATAATCTTCACTAATCTGTTGCGTTTGGAACAAGGATTACCAAGTTTTTAGGAAAGTCAAAAGGAAACATACCTTTAATGTGGCACATGCAGTGTAGTTGACATTTGGAAGTATTTCAACAGGTTCTTTAAACATCACTCTAAATGTGCTGGAGGAACCATCACAACTAAAGCCTGTGTCATTCTGTCCTAGCACAGTGTTGCTGTCAGTGTGAATAATCTAAGAGACACAGGGAAAAAAAATGTAATGCAAGTAAAACTTTAGTTTAATGCATTTGCATAAAAGCGTCATAATAATTTTAAGCCGAAATAAAATAGATTAAACTTGTCCAAGAGGTATCAGTAGAAATAAAAGCAGACTGGTAGTGTTTTTTGTGGGGTTCCTGCAGAAAAGAATAAGCCATGCCCTATACAACATGACTCCTAATCTTAAACTGACCCCAACATTTAACCCTTTGCTGATAGCCTTCTCTCTTTTTACATGTGATAAAATGCACTTTGTATGTGACCATGAACTTAAAAGGGGTTGTAAACCCTTGTGTTTTCTCACCTTAATTCATTCTATGCATTAAGGCCACTCTGTGCAAAACGAGCTGTGTATATATATATATATTATATATACATATATACATACACACACACGCACACACGTATTCAGACCCCCTAAATTTTTCACTCTGTTATATTGCAGCCATTTGCTAAAATCATTTTTTTCCCTCATTAATGTACACACAGTTAAAAAAAAAATCTTTTTTCTTTAATATCTATATGCTGTAAATATATAACCAGCTATATGGTTACGGAACAAAATATCTAATCCACTCTGAGCATGACAGACAGAAGAGATGTATATAATAATAAACTTTATTTTATTTATTATCAAAGCGCTTTACAAGGAAAGCACAAGAAATAACACAGGATAACATAACAAATGAAAAAAGGGACAATTAAAGTGGAGTTCCACCCACTTTTACAACTCTTCAGCATCCCTCACTAAACTGTGTACTGTAAACGAATTGGATATTTTTACATTTTTTTTCTCAGCACCTACTGTATATCTGCTTTATTCATTTTTCACTTCCTCCTCCCTGGCCGTGGCCCATCGCATCATTTCCTGTTTGCAATGCCTTCTGGGAAGGGGCGGCAACTTTGACACTGCCGTTGCTATGGAAACCTGACCTGAAACCTATTACACTGCTTGTGCTGCACTGAGCATGTGCGAGATCTGCAAGGATGAGATCCAGGAAGAAATACAGTCTGGCTTCAGATGCCCACACTTAAGATGGCCACGGCCTGCTGTAAGTTTATAAAATAACAAACTACTGCTATAAACTAACAAAACAGACCTTAGTTTACAGACTAACTTTACTAGAATACATTAAGCTTGTGTATTATAGGGGTATTTTTATTTAAAAAGTAAATTTCGGCCGGAACACCACTTTAAGTGAAAGCTTGTCTATAGAAAAAAAAAAAAAAAACGTTTAGATTTGATTTGAATGAGTTTAGAGAAGATGACTTTTTGACGTTCTTAGGAAGTGAATTCCAGCATTATGGAACATAGCAGGAGAAGGCTCTGTCCCCCATTGAGTGTAGGTGAGTAGGGGGGACACACAGTAAATCAGAATTTGAGGAGAGGAGGTTACAAGGGGGGAGTAAGTGGAAAAAAGTTCAGAGTGTTAATAGGGTGCCAAACCATGAAGCACCTTGTAGGTGAGCAAGGGGATCTTAAAGTCTACGTGAAACCTGACGGGTAGCCAGTGCAAGGACTCCAGGATAGGGGTAATATGATCACTTGTACCAGACCTAGTCAGGATTCTGGCTGCAGAACTTTAAACATATTGAAGTCGATTTATAGTGGATTTAGGTACATCAGCGAGTAGAGCATTGCAGTAGTCAAGTAGGGAGAACACAAATGTATGGATCAGCTACAGTGTATGATAGCATAAGACGCAGCTGAGCAATTTTTCTTGAGCGGAAAAAAGATGTTCTGACATTTTGTACATGTGGCTCAAAGGTCAAACTAGCATCAAATGTCACCCCTAGATTTTTCAATTTAGACTGAAGCTCAAGTACAGTGCCATCTATATATAAGCTATTGGGACTGGCCTTACGTAATTAATTGGGGGGGGGGTGCCAATAAGCATGACTTCAGCCTTGTCACAGTTTAAATTATGGACCATCCAAGTTTTTATATTGTAAATACAGTTAGATAGAAGAGAAGCAGCCAAAGTAGAATCTGGTTTAGTGTGGATGTATAGCTGAGTGTCATCAGCATAGAAGTGATAATCTAAGCAGTTTACCAAGTAGAAACATATAAATGATAAAAAGGGACCCAAGATTGAACCCTGAGGAACTTGAGACTGGAATCCATCAAGAGAAACAAAGTCACAGCGATCAGTGAGATATGACTTAATCCATTTCAGAGCCAATTCTGAGACTCCAAATATGGTTTAAAAGGCAAGAGTGTAAAAGATTGCAGTCTACAGTATTCAAAGGCAGAACTAAGATCCAGTAGAATAAAAATAGTTAGTGACCTGGAATCAGAAGCGAACAGAAGTTGACCAAGGCAGTTTCTGTGCTATGCAGTTGTCGAAAACCAGATTGGAGGGGTTCAAATACAGTGGGTCAAAAAAGTATTTAGTCAGCCACCAATTGTGCAAGTTGTCTCACTTAAAAAAGATGAGAGGCCTGTAATTGTCATCATAGGTATACCTCAACTATGAGAGACAAAATGTGGAAACAAATCCAGACAATCACATTGTCCGATTTTTGAAAGAATTTATTTGCAAATTATGGTGGAAAATAAGTATTTGGTCATCTACAAACAAGCAAGATTTCTGGCTCTCACAGACCTGTATCTTCTTCTTTAAAGTGGTGTTCCGGCCGAAATTATACTTTTTAAATAAAAATACCCCTATAATACACAAGCTTAATGTATTCTAGTAAAGTTAGTCTGTAAACTAAGGTCTGTTTTGTTAGTTTATAGCAGTAGTTTGTTATTTTATAAACTTACAGCAGGCCGTGGCCATCTTAAGTGTGGGCATCTGAAGCCAGACTGTATTTTTTCCTGGATCTCATCCTTGCAGATCTCGCACATGCTCAGAGCAGCACAAGCAGTGTAATAGGTTTCAGGTCAGGTTTCCATAGCAACGGCAGTTTCAGAGGAAGTTGCCGCCCCTTCCCAGAAGGCATTGCAAACAGGAAATGATGCGATGGGCCGCAGCCAGGGAGGAGGAAATGAAAAATGAATACAGCAGATATACAGTAGGGGCTGAGAAAAAAAAAAAAAATATCCAATTTGTTTACAGTGCACAATTTAGTGAGGGATGCTGAAGAGTTGTAAAAGTGGGTGGAACTCCACTTTAAGAGGCTCCACTCATTACCTGTATTAATGGCACCTGTTTGAACTTGTTATCAGTATAAAAGACACCTGTCCACAACCTCAAACAGTCACACTCCAAACTCCACTATGGTGAAGACCAAAGAGCTGTCGAAGGACAGCAGAAACAAAATTGTAGACCTGCACCAGGCTGGGAAGGCTGAATCTGCAATAGGCAAGCAGCTTGGTGTGAAGAAATCAACTGTGGGAGCAATAATTAGAAAATGGAAGACATACAAGACCACTGATAATCTCCCTCGATCTGGGGCTCCACGCAAGATCTCACCCCGTGGGGTCAAAATGATCACAAGAATGGTGAGCAGAAATCCCTGAACCACATGGGGGGACCTAGTGAATGACCTGCAGAGAGCTGGGACCAACGTAACAAAGGCTACCATCAGTAACACACTACGCCGCCAGGGACTCAGATCCTGCAGTACCAGACGTGTCCCCCTGCTTAAGCCAGTACATGTCCGGGCCCATCTGAGGTTTGCTAGAGAGCACTTGGATGATCCAGAAGAGGATTGGGAGAATGTCATATGGTCAGATGAAACCAAAGTAGAACTCTTTGGTAGAAACACAACTCGTCGTGTTTGGAGGAGAGAGAATACCGAGTTGCAACCAAAGAACACCATACCTACTGTGAAGCAGGAGGGTGGCAACATCATGCTTTGGGGCTGTTTCTCTGCAAAAGGAACAGGATGACTGATCTGTGTACATGAAAGAATGAATGGGGCCATGTATCGTGAGATTTTGAGTGCAAACCTTCTCCCATCAGCAAGGGCATTGAAGATGAAACGTGGCTGGGTCTTTTAGCATGACAATGATCCCAAACACACCGCCCGGGCAACGGAGTGGCTTCGTAAGAAGCATTTCAAGGTCCTGGAGTGGCCTAGCCAGTCTCCAGATCTCAAGCCCATAGAAAACCTTTGGAGGGAGTTGAAAGTCTGTGTTGCCCAGCGACAGCCCCAAAACATCACTGCTCTAGAGGAGATCTGCATGGAGGAATGGGCCAACATACCAGCAACAGTGTGTGACAACCTTGTGAAGACTTACAGAAAACATTTGACCTCTGTCATTGCCAACAAAGAATATAAAACAAAGAATATAAAACAAAGTATTGAGATGAACTTTTGATATTGACCAAATACTTATTTTCCACCATAATTTGCAAATAAGTTCTTTCAAAAAAAATCAGACAATGTGATTGTCTGGATTTGTTTCCACATTTTGTCTCTCATAGTTGAGGTATACTTATGATAACAATTACAGGCCTCTCTCATCTTTTTAAGTGGGAGAACTTGCACAATTGGTGGCTGACTAAATACTTTTTTGCCCCACTGTAGATTATTTCAAGTCAGGTGATTATGTAACACATGGCACAGCCCGCTCAAGGATCTTGGTATGGAAGGGTAAGTTAGATATTGGGCGAAAATTGTTTAACCACTTGACATCCGGAGGCCGTCATATGACGGCCTCGACTTTCAGGGCTTATATCTGAATGATGTCTGAGGCTACAGACATCATTCAGATACCGGCATTTTCAGCCGGCGATTCCGTACACCATAAGAATGATCATAGCGGCTGTTCCGCCGCTTGATCGTTCTTACGGGCGGCGGAAGGGGACGTCCCCCCCTCCCGCCGCCCTCCGGTGCTTGTACCGACTCACCTCAGCGATCGGTGAGTCGGATAGCGGATCCGCCGGCGCCGGATGTTCACCATAGAGATTTCCGGCGGACCAGATGGTCGCCGGAGTCTCTATGATCGTTCGGAGGCCGGGCGCGATGTTATGACGTCACGCCCGGCCTCTGCATTCAAAAAAACGGCGCCGCTTCGGCTGTGAAGCGGCGATCGTTTTATTTTATTTTTTTATTTTAGGCTTCCCAGCCTAGAGGTGAGATGTGGGGTCTTATTGACCCCATATCTCACTGTAAAGAGGACTGATCGTGTCATATTCCTATTACAAGGGATGTTTACATTCCTTGTAATAGGAATAAAAGTGATCAAAAAAAATTATTTTTTTTTAAAGTGTCAAAATAAAAAATTAACAATAAAAAAAAAAAAATTTTTTTTAAAGCGCCCCTGTCCCCGTGAGCTCGCACGCAGAAGCGAACGCATACGCAAGTCCCGCCCACATATGAAAACGGTGTTCAAACCACACATGTGAGGTATCGCTGCGAACGTTAGAGCGAGAGCAATAATTTTGGCCCTAGACCTCCTCTGTAACTCAAAACATGTAACCAGTAAAAAATTTTAAAGCGTCGCCTATGGGGATTTTTAAGTACCAAAGTTTGGCGCCATTCCACGAGCGTGTGCAATTTTGAAGCGTGACATGTTAGGTATCTATTTACTCGCAACTTCATCTTTCACACAATGCAAAAATATTTGGCTAACTTTGCTGTTTTGTTTTTTTTTAAAGCATGAAACTGTTTTTTTTCCAAAAAAAAACGAGTTTGAAAAATTGCTGCGCAAATACCGTGCAAGATAAAAAGTTGCAATGACCGCCATTGTATTCTCTAGGGTCTCTGCTAAAAAAACATATATAATGTTTGGGGGTTCTATGTAATTTTATAGCAAAAAAATGATGATTTTTGACATGTAGGAGCGAAGTGTCAGAAATGGCCCGGATGCGAAGTGGTTAAATTGTCTAGAGCCATGTTGGTTTTTTTTTGGTACCGGGGATGATGGCGGCAGTTTTTAGGATTGTTGGTACAAAATCAGTGCTAAGGAGAGTCACTTAGGATATTGAAAATAATAGGGCATAGAGAACTAAAATAGGATTTAAATAAATAGTGGGAATAGGGTCAATTATGCAGGTGGAGGATTTCATATTAGAGACCAATTTAGTTAGAGATGCCGAGTCAAGTAGAGAGAAGAGCCAGTAAAACCAGGTGCGTCAGGAAGTGATGTGGACAACACATGTGGTGTGGTAAGAATTTGGTGTCTTATTTTGTAAATTTTTGAGGAGAAAAAAAAAAATAATCTAGGAATGTGTTCCAGAGCTGTGTTGAAGCAGGCAGTGTGGCAGGACTGTGAGGTTTTAATAATCTGTCAATTGTGCAGAAGAATGGTCTAGGGTTGCAAAGGTTTTTTCCCCCCAAAAGCATGGGAGAAAAAGTTTGATCTAGCAGTCTCAATTTTACCCTTATAGACACACAAATAGTCTTTCCATAGCTGATAATGTACAGTCAAATAAGATTGGCACCAATTTCTCTCCAGTCTCCGCAACACAGCTTTCATTAAACATAGGTAAGAATTATACCATGTAGCTGGACGGCAGAATGAAACCGTTCGAGTTTTTAATGGGGCAAAGGTGCCAAGGGAAGATGAAAGCTCCTGATTAAGGGTAATTATTTTGTCAACAAGGGTTCAAAAGAGGAGATGCAGGATGAGGAGGAAGTAACTGAATTTGCAAATTTGGGCTGGTCAATAGAAGCCCAAATGCGATAATTTACAGATCGAGACATGGAGGTGTTAGAAATTGCTAATTCCAGATTGAAAAGAGTAGCTAAATGCTCAGACAGTCCTAGGTCAGGGGGAGAGCAGTCAGACAATAGAGCCAGTCACTAACAATAAAAATAATGAAACCAAAATGCAGCACAACCTAAAGTGACTAAGTATAATAAGTGACTCAATTCCTTCAATACTACAAGCTCCTCACAGGGATGTGTGTGATTGAACTAGAACAATCTTCATAACCAAAAGAATATCCAAACATAGTATACAAGTAGTAATCAGTGTTCATAATAAATGATTGAATAAATAGTGCCACGGCATAACTTGGTGAAGCAAAGGTTATTACAGCGAAGACATAAAAGTCCTGAAAATCTTTTAAAAAGTCCTAAAGATGGGGGCGTGGCTTATCCATGGCAGCGTGAAGACGTCCTTCCTGGAGCTCTGCACGAGCTGAGACTGAGACTCACCCGGTGAACTGCACAGGCGAGCCACTTGCATATATGTCGGAGGATCGCAAACTCCCGTTGACCACAGGGGAATCGAGGGGTACCGAGGTTACCCACTACTTTCTCCGCCAGCGCGCTGTCTAATCACCCGCGACCACATCCAAGATGGCGCCGCCTCGAGTCACCCCGGTGAGCGCCGCCGCCACCTCCGGTAAGAAGGCTCCACCAGCGGGGACTGCAGGGGACCTGACCTCCCTCGCCGACCGTCCGCTCTCCCCTATATTGTCCCTGGACCACAGTCAGACTCGCAGCATGCCTCTGCGCCAAATGGCAGGGCAAGCGGCCGCTCAGAGGGAGCCCTCCAGGATATGGTTGCTGACCTGCCCACTAAACAGGACCTGCAGGCAATGGCAACCTAAATTGTCAATGCTCTCCCAAGAGAGCTCCAGGACTTGCGCCAGCAGGTAGACTCGGTGGAAGAACGGGTGATGGACCTGGAAACATCTACAAACACTACAGAGGCCCGCGTCACCACCATGGAGCTGGAACACCAGGCCTTCTGCCGCCATCTTATTGAAGTCCAACTGCGGCTAGACAATGGAGAAAATAGGAGCAGGAGAAACAATCTAAGCCTCCGTGGCATCCCAGAGGCCACCATGGGCCCAGACCTACGTTCCACAATAGTAGCCACCCTGAATTAGATTCTGGGTAAGCCTCCTACCACCGAACTGGAGCTGGATAGGGTGCACCGAGTGCCAGGCCCGAGGGTGTCTCCCTCCTGCACACAAGGCCCTGCTCCCCTGGACCCTCCGCGGGACGTCCTCTAGGGTGCACTGTTGAAGAAGAGCTCCTTTGACTGGCTTGGTCGAAGGGCCCTATTGACTTTGGATGGAGCCCCTATACGGATATATCCAGATGTTTCCAGGCAAACAAGGGCAATGCGGGGCCTAATACGACCTCTTCTGGAAGCAGTTCGTGAAGCAGACGCAACCTATCGCTGGGGCCACCCTTTCCATCTAATTGTCCGCAAGCAGGGAACGGACTTCTATCTTCGCTCCTCTGACCAACTCCCAGAGCTGTTCAGATTCCTAAACAAGCATGCCATCAGCATCCCCAATTGGCATGACTACCTCCTTACTCATGAGGCCCTCGGCCCATCCCCACCAAGACCACAATGGATAAGGAGACCCCTGCTCCCGTGCTCCCAGTTGAGGCCCCTAGATCTCATCAAACCTCCTCCGAGGACTGACCTCCCACTGGTCTAAGTAGCTGGTAAGTCATTGTATAACCTGACTTGGTTGATCCCCCCCTGGAGCCTCGGCGGCCTTCCTACCTCAGACCCAATGAACTGTGTGTCCAGACTCCTGTTCAGCCTTGACCCTCTGGGATCTGCCGACATGTCTGATGTTTACTTTTCTACTAGAATTAACCTGCAACTGCTCACTTAATCTCATGATTCCTGACTACTGGATTTGTTTATCGCTTCCATCGGCCTGGGTGGCTGGTATCACATCCTTAAACATGACTTGGTGGATTCCCTCAGGGGGATCTGAAAATCCCTTTACTTCAGGCCAGACAGACATGATACCATCCTCAGTACCAAGTATACTGCCACCTCCCTGTTGAACCCAAAGCCCCCCCAATTTCACTCTGAGCCTTCTGACTCTGGGCCTAGAGCCTTCAGGAATATTCCCCCTCTGCTACTGGCTCAATCTACCCAGTTTGACTTGTTGCAATTGATGGGCTTGGTTTGTGTCCTCTGTACCGCTCTCCCCCATCCGTCTTAGGTGATGGGGAGGGGGCGACCGGTGATCAGGAATGTGGGATCTGCTAACAGGCTCCACACACAGGTACCTCTGCCTCCCTGTGTCGGAGCCGACTGTCAGTATGCCAAACACACGTGGCACTGACCAGTGGGGACAAGACCTCTGAACACCCCTATGATTTCTAATCCTCCCTTGGCAGGTCGCAAAGGTTGTCCATTTGTTGCTGGGGCCTGTTGGGCAGCGGTGTGTATTTCATATTTCTGGTACTACTGTTGGATACCTGTATGGCGCTTTAACCCCAAATGTGATACATGCATTTTGTCACTCTGACCCTCTGTCTTGGTGCCCTGAGGAGAGGAGTAAAGGCTTTACACTCCCTATGTTTTGTATCATTTGCTGCCCACTTGAGGTCTCATCGCCACGGGCGTTCCCCCAAGTCCACCACCACAGTATGGTCTCAGTTAATGGCTCCTTCCTACCTTGTTACCCATGCTTGACTTACACAGCTATTTGTATTCCAACCATGCTGGCTCTATTACTACCGGTAGTTATAATGTGGTTCCCGATGTTCTCAACTCGTGTATCTCCTAATATTTTGTTTCCTTTGTAGTTTAGTTGCTCAATCTGGGCAACTCATAGCATTCCATTCACCTCCGAATAGGGTGGACTCCTGATTGGGCACTACTGGTGCTTAGCCAGAGTCCTTGGCTTACCTACACTACTCGCAGATTTTTCCCTACCCCCCCCCCCTCTCGGTTTTTGTTCTTTACCTCTCGTCTCGGGGAGATTAGTCGACTGGATTTATCTCACATACTCTACTAGATCCACCTACTGGTGTATGGACAGAATGGGTCTCCTTAAGATCACCTCCCTCAATGTGCGGGGCCTTAATACGCCCGAGAAACGCTTCCAGTTATTGGCTGATTTGAGGAAAAAGTTAAAACCAAATTGCTTTCCTACAGGAAATGCATTTTCGCGGTGACCATATCCCTAAATTGACTAATGGAGCCTATCCAACGGCCTATCACAATGTGTCTCCCATCTCCAAGTCTAAGGGGTTAAGCATCCTGCTCACCAAATCGGTCCCCTGGACTTTTGAGGCACAACGGTCAGACACCCAGGGTTGTTTCCTCCTCCTGAAGGGGAGGGTGTTTGATGTGCCCGTCACCTTTGCGAACGTGTACTTTCAGCACGTGGGCCATCTCCAGTTCCTGTAGAGGCTTCTCCCAGAGCTCCTGGAGTTCGGAGGGTTTCCTCCTCTTTGGGGGAGACCTCAATTTTGCTATGGACCCGCTACTGGATGTCTTGTGGGGCTCCTCTCATCTTTCCTATTCCCACCTTCGTCGGATGAAGGCAGACCTACAAACTCTGCATCGGGTAGACCCCTGGCGGTTGCTAGATCCACAGGACAGTGACTATTCCTTTTCCCCCCCATTCCATCACACCTACTCATGGCTTGATTATCATTTGATAATGCACAAAGACTTATCTAGAGTAGTGTCAATCTCTATCGATGTTATCTCTCTCTGACCACGCCCTGGTCCACATGACACTCCAGCTGGGACCAGTGACCCAGACCCCTCCATCCTGAAAACCAAATGAGTCTCTGCTCCAAATCGGAAGAGATCTGCACCGAACTCCTGACCACCTCACGGGAGTATTTCGCCATCAATGAAGCATTGAACAGAATAGGAGCTCGCCTTAAAAAAGAGGTCTCTTCATAGGGAAGAACTTATTACCCAGATGCGTAATTTGGAATGCTCCCATAAGGCCACTCTTGCCCGCTCCACCTATCATGAACTCCTGAGAGTCCACGAGAAACTCCGTTCACTTGTACGAATTCTCAAACAAACTGGGTACCATGCTTGCACGGGCATTGCGTGGTCCCCGCACGAAAACTTACATTTCCAGCATCATGGCCCCCTCAGGTCAGAGGTTGACTACTTCATCTGATATGGTGGTGGAGTTTAAGTCCTTCTATGAGGGCCTCTACAATTTAGATGGAGCTCCCCCCGCAGCCTCCCCCTCTGATGGTAGAACAACCCCGCAGTCATACCCTCGCTCTCTTGCAGTACAAGAGGAGCTGGAAGAGCATATCATGATTGAGGAATTGGGTGTCGCTCTGGCTCACTCGAAACCAAAAAAGGCCCCTGGCTCGGATGGCCTAACCACAGCCTATTATAAGGCCTTCTTTGAGACGCTCTCGTGACCCCTGGTCTCGGCCGTTAATTCTATCACGGAAGAGGAAACCTTCCCGCTAGACACCCCGAGAGCCTATATTTCTCTGATCCCAAAGGAGGGGAACGATCCACCACTCCTTAACACTGATTTGAAACTGTTCGCCAAAATTCTAGCCAATAGGTTGCTCCGACATATCCCGAGCCTCGTCCATAGAGATCCGGCAGGCTTTGTACCTCTCAGAGAGCCTTGTGACAATACCATTCGGGTAGTAAACCTGATCCACGCAGCTAGATCAAACCAGCCCCTTCTCTTGCTGTCCACGGACTCAGAGAAAGCTTTTGATCGGGTTAATTGGACCTTCATACGGGCCACCCTCGAACATATTGGTCTCCGATCCTCTATGTTGAGTTGGATATTGTCTCTATACTCCCACCCCACAGCCATGGCTAAAGTGAATTAGACAAGATCCAATTTCTTCAATATTCATAATTCAATATCCATACCGGCACAAGGCAGGACTGTCCTCAGTGATAATTAAACTTTCTTTAGAGCCCTTTTTGTGCACAGTGAGGGCAGACTCTGCCATTGTCGGGTACCAAAAAACGTCAGGGAGCTGCATTTGCAGATCTTATTTTATTCCTAACGGATCCCCCCACTTCTCTTCCTGAATCTACTGCAATCCCTGCAAGAGTATGGCTCCCTCTCTTTTACAAATTAATTTGTCCAAATTAATTTGTCCTTCCGTTCTCAATGTTACAGTGGATAAGGAGATGGTCAAGTTATTGAGCTCAATGTTTCCCTTCCACTGGGCAACTAACTCTATACATTATTTGGGTGTTGACCTCACCTCTGACCCCACTAACCTGTACTCAGCGAACTTCGCCCCATTGCTTGCTCGTCTTAGAACTGATCTCCTCCATTGGCACTCCCTCACAATAACATGGTTTGGCCGCTGTAACGCCCAAGATGACCATGCTGCCAAGGGTGTACCTGATGCAGGCGTTCCCCATTCGACTTCCGCCTGTGTTCTTTAAGCGAATTGGCTCTTTATTTTGAGACTTCTTCTGGTCTAATCACAGGCCACGAATCAAATTTCAACTACTTACTCTCCCGAAGCATAGGGAGTGGGCCTCCCTGATGGGAACTCCGACTACAGGGTGACATCTTAGGAGACTGCTGGACTGGCACTGCCACGTGGCGGCGAAACATTGGGTGGCCATGGAAATAGAAGACACCAACGGCACAGCTGAGAGTTGGCCGTGGCTCACATCACCTCTGCCCAAAGCCCTCTTGGATCACCCCACCTTAGGCAGTATGCTGTTGGTGGCTAGGGACGCCTTCCAACACTCTTCAGTGTCGCCATCCCCCTCCCCTATGATACTGATTCTGGGCAACCCAGAGTTTGTACCTGGCCTCCAGAACCCTCACTTCCAACGTCTGGAAGCGAGCGGATGGCTCCATCTCTGCGACTTTGTGGGGCCCGACGGTCAACTGTCCTCCTCTGTTGGCCTCTGACCCCCCGCTGGACTTCTGGAGTGGTCTCCAGCTATGTACTTTTCTTCACAGATGTCTGCTGATACCGGCATATCTCGAAAGCTCACAGAATTGGAAAACATTTGTCACCGAGGGGAGCCGATCCGCCATAGTCTCTCGACAATCTACACCCTTTTCATTCGACCGGCGAATGGCTTTGACCCTCTGTTTCTGTCCAGATGGGAATCAGACCTGGATACCCAATTCACTGAGTTCCAGAAAGAGAAGATCCTCCATTTTGCACAGAAGTCCTCCATAGCTACCAGAGTCCAAGAGACCTGCTACAAAATTCTGACTCGTGGTACAGAGTGCCTACCACTCTGCACCTATTCTTTCCCCAAGTTTCTAGTCTGTGTTGGCAATGTGGCAACACTGAGGGTACATTGTTGCATATCTTTTGGGACTGTCCGAGGCTCGAGCCATTCTGGAGGGAGGTGACTGGCACAATCAAGCATCTGACAAGTGTCGACTTGGAGGGGAACCCTGCGACTTGTTTGCTCCATCTTTCACCGTGACCGATTAAGAAATACAAGGCCTTCCTTACAATCCAACTACTGAACGCAGCTAAGGCGTGCATCCCCCTCTGTTAGGGCTTTGGATGGCGGGGTCTCCGATCTCCGTGGTTCTCTAAAGTTAATGAACTAAGAGATATGGAAGATCTCACCGCCACTCTGCACAACCTGGAGGAGACCTTTTGCGAGACCTGGAGATCCTGGCACCACTTTGTGTATACCAACACATATCTTCAGGAGGTTTCATAATCTGGCGGACATCTGGGATTTAGCTCTACTCACCGGGACGAGAAATACCAATTGCCTACCGTTTAATTTCTTTCCCCTTTCCTCTACCTAGTTTTCTTCCCACATTAGGGACACCCGCCATCTTCTTCCTCCCCTATTTATTTAATCTCCCCCCCCCCCCTTGCCCCTCCTTATTTGATTATTAGCCTTAGTTGTGGGTATTACTTTTTTGAATATAGCTTCGATTCGCATCCACACACTATTTTTTGCTAACTTTATGTTATATCCTAATCCAACCGGCCATCAGGACACTCAGCATCCCGACACCGTTTGAATCTTAATTTCTAGCACAGCTTGACATTTCTGTTTTATGCTAGGGTCTCCCTTATAATCGCTTGTGGATTCCCCCAGCTCTACCTGTTGTTCACGATCCTTGAAACCGTTATATCCTATGTGCCCATCCTTTTAGGGTATTGCTGGGACAACTGATTTATATATTTGCCGATGTGACCCTATTGTTCATGTTACATGATCGTATTATGTGTTTTATGTCATTTACTTGGGTTGTAAACCGTATCCTCTTTGAAAAATAAAGGAACAACAAAAACAAAAAAGTCCTAAAGATAATCTGGTGTAAGGAATATATAAAGGAGCTAAAATCTTTCACCGAGCAGGTATAAGACATGTGACAGGTGTCTTGTTTCCATGCAGTGACACTTGCAAAATGGCCTCTCACCTTACTGCTGTAAGGTAACAGCATGAGTGAAAGTACCATATTTTTCAGTCCATAAGATGCACAAAATATATAATAAAGCCATTTTTTCCTCAGTTTAGGCTGATATGTATTCTTCTACATGTTTTTGGTAAAATAAATAAATCGCAATAAGCATATACTGATGGGTTTGCACAAAAGTTATAGCGTCTACAAAATAGGGGATAGTTTTATGGCATTTTTATACATTTTTTTTATTAGTAATGGCGATCTGCGATTTTTATCGGGACTGCGACATTATGGCGGACACATCGGACACTTTTGACACTATTTTGGGACCATTGTCATTTATACAGCGATCAGTGCTATAAAAATGCAACGATTACTGTGTAAATGACACTGGCAGGGAAGGGGTTAACCACTAGCAGGCGATGAAGGGGTTAAGTGTATCCTAGGGAATGATAAACTGTGGGGGGGTGGGATCCACTCACATGACAGCGATCACTGCTCCCGATGACAGGGAGCAGTGATCTCTGTCATGTCACAAGGCAGGACAGGGAAATGCCTTGTTTACATAGGCACTTCCCCGTTCTGCGTGACACAATCGCCGGGAGACCGGCGGACATAGAGTCCGCGGCTCCCGTGGGCACAGTCATGCTATAGGCGGCGGGCACGCGCCTGCTAGCCCCACCATTTAAAGGGTACGCCCATTTTCCCCCTGCTGCCATTGTGCCGATGTATATCGGCGTGCAGCGGTCGGCAAATGGTTAATAAGTCACCGGGACGAGATGGCTTGCACCCGAGGGTCCTTAAGGAACTCAGTCAAGTAATTGCCAGACTATTGTCACTGATTTTTACGAACAGTTTACTGACTGGAATGGTACCAGCTGATTGAAGAAAAGCCAATGTAGCACCAATATTTAAAAAAGGGCCAAGATACAGCCCTGGGAATTACAGACCAGTTAGCCTAAAATCAATTGTATGCAAGCTCTTGGAGGGGATGATAAGGGACTATATACACAAGATTTTAGTAATATCAAGGGTATCATTAGCAGTAATCAGCATAGATTCATGAAGAATCGTTATTGTCAAACCAATCTATTAACCCTCTCTGAGGAGGTGAGCTGCCATCTAGATAAAGGAAGGCCCTTAGACGTGGTGTATCTGGATTTTGCAAAAGCATTTGATACAGTTCCCCATAAACGTTTACTTTACAAAGTAAGGTCCATTGGCATGGACCATAGGGTGAGTACGTGGATTGAAAAGTGGCTACAGGGGCGAGTTCAGAGGGATAAATGGGAAGTACTCGGAATGGTCCGGAGTGGAAAGTGGGGTCCCCCAGGGTTCTGTCCTGGGACCAATCCGATTGAATTTATTCATAAACGACCTGGAGGATGGGATAAATGGCTCAATCTCTGCATTTGCGGACGATACTAAGCTAAGCAGGGCAACAACTTCTCCGCAGGATGTGGAAACCTTGCAAGAAGCGTTGAACAAATTAATGGGATGGGCAACTGCATGGGAAATGAGGTTTAATGCACAAAAAAATGTAAAAATGCATTTGGGTGGCAAAAACATGAATGCAATCTACTCACTAGGGGAGAACCTCTGGGGGAATCTAGGATGGAAAAGGACCTGGGGTCCTAGTAGATGACAGGCTCAGCAATGGCATGCAATTAAAGCAAACAGAATATTGGTATGCATTAAAAAGGGATCAACTCCAGAGATAAAATAATTCTCCCACTCTACAAGACTCTGGTCCAGCCGCACCTGGAGCATGCTGTCGAGTTTTGGGCACCAGTCCTCAGGAAGGATGTGCTTTGAACTGGAGAGAGTCCAGAGAAGGGCAACAGAACTAATAAAAAGGGACTGGAGGACCTTAGTTATGTGGAAAGGTTACCAGCACTGAACTTATTCTCTCTGGAGAGGAGATGCTTGAGACGGGATAGGATTTCAATGTACAAATACCGTATTGGTGACCCCACAATAGGAATAAAACTTTTCCGCAAATGGGGAATAAACAAAGATTTGGAGGGCACACCATAAAAATACATTAAAGATGGTACAGCCATAAGACCATATAAACCTGTCTGTATGGTCTTATGGCTGCACCATCTTTAATGCATTTTTATTGTGTGCCCCCCTAATCTTTGTCTATTGTATGGATTCTGACCAAATCCCTTTGGGCTGGAGCACCCCACCCCCTATAATTGCCTCTTATTAGTGTCTACCTGTGTTATAAGAGGAGTGCTTTAGTTCTCCCATATAGAGGAGTGTATTTCTCCCATGGTTCAGAGAAGCAGGATCTTCCATTCTATGGATAGCGTAGGACCCACTGATAATGGGGTACTTTGACGTAATAGTGGGCTTAGCACTATATGGCCATATGGTGTAACTAAATCCCCATGTTTTCTGAATGTGTTCAGGTGTTTTAACCACTTGCCTACAGGGATACTTACACCCCCTTCCTGCCCAGGCCATTTTTCAGCTGTCGCACTTTGAATGACAATTACGCGGTCATGCTACATTGTACCCAAACACAATTTTTTTTATCATTTTCTTTACACAAATAGAACATTTTTTTTTTACTTACTTTTCTGTCAGTAAATTTTGTAACCAAGTAATTTTTCTCCTTCACCGATGTGCACTGAGGAGGCGGCACTTATGGGCACTGAGGAGGCGGCACTAATGGGCACTGAGGAGGCGGCACTAATGGGCACTGAGGAGGCGGCACTAATGGGCACTGAGGAGGCGGCACTAATGGGCACTGAGGAGGCGGCACTAATGGGCGGCACTGGTGGGTGGCACTGATGGGCGACAATGAGGGGCATTGATCGACCGCATTGATGGGCAGCACTGACTGTCATCGCTGATGGGCATGGATCGGTGGCAGTGGTGGGCACCAATTGCTGGCACTGGTGGGCAATGATTGGTGACACAGTTGGCGCTATATTGTAATCAGGGCACTGATTACATGTGTAGATGTCCCCCTGCGTGGAGATGCCGCTGATCGGCTCTCCTTGCCACACGCTCTGTCAGTGTAAGGTGAGGAGCGCCGATTACCGGCATCTCTGTTTACATGTGACCGGCCGTGATTGGACACAGCCAATCACATGGTTAAAGAGCCGAGGACGTGGCTCTTTACAGAGATAGGGGTCGCGCCGTGTCCTAACAAAATGGCACGGCCGCGATTTCCACGCTACACGCCTCTCATATGACGCAGTCCCAGAAAGAGGGCCACACCGCCCCGCTGTCATTTGACGGTGGACGGCAACTAGTTAAATAGCCTTGCAGGAGTTGAATGTAATTTTTGTATGTGTGCACTGTACTCTCTTGTTCCTTCAGGGAATTTAATAAGACACGCGGCCATTCACTAAAATTAGAAGAAAAGCGGTTTAACCTTAAACTGCATAGAGGGCTCTGCATAAGTGTGTAGGATGTGGAATTTTCTTTCTACAGGCAGTGGTTTCAGAGGGGAGCATCGATAATTTAAAAAAACTATTAGATCAGCACCTGAACGACCACAACATACAGGGATATACAATGTAATCCTGACATAAAATCACACACACAGGGGTTGGACTTGTGCCTTTTTTCAACCTCACCTTCTATGTAACTATCTAATATGTACTTTAGATGCAAGTCTTGATACAGTTGACAGGCTCCTGTTTGCTGTCACTAAGGGTTCCCCTGGGGAGTTTTTCGTTCTCCCCGTATTTCCTTCCTCTGTCTTATGCCCCACATGTGTTTCCCTCTCCTGGATATTGCCGTCCTCTCATCTGCTTCCGAAGTCATCCAGCACCCACCCAATCAGTCCTGAAGGAGCAAGTATATCTTGCGAAGCGCATTGACGTTTTGAGCATGGAGCAACACACTAGCAGCAATTTTGCGTATTTAGTTGAAGTTTGACCTTATTGGTGGACTCCTACACATTTACCATACACCGCAATGTTCTTGTCTCCATACTAGGATTGTGTATCTGTTGACTTGTTTCCTAATGGGAGGGTGCCTTTTAAAAACACACACACACTTTTTTTTTAACCACTTAAAGACCGAGCCTCTTTTTCAGACTCCGTGTTAAAAACAAGTTTTTTTTGCTAGAAAATTACTTAGAACGCCCAAACATTATACATTTTTTTAACACCCTAGAGAATAAAATGGCGGTCATTGCAATACTTTTTGTCACACCATATTTGCGCAGCGGTCTAACAAAGGACACTTTTTTTGGAAAAAAAATGCACTTTTTTGAATAAAAAAAAACCAAAAAAAAAAAAAACGACAACAGTAAAGTTAGCCCAGTTTTTTTATATTGTGAAAGATAATGTTACGCAGACTAAATTGATACCAAACATGTCACGCTTCAAAATTGTGCCCGCTCGTGGAATGGCGTCAAACTTTTACCCTTAAAAATCTCCATAGGCGACGTTTAAAAAATTATATAGGTTGCATGTTTTGAGTTACAGAGGAGGTCTAGGGCTAGAATTATTGCTCTCGCTCTAACGATTGCGGTACCTCACATGTGTGGTTTGACCACAGTTTTCATATGCGGGCGCTACTCACGTATGTGTTTGCTTCTGCGCGCGACCTCGTCGGGACGGGGCGCTTTAAAAAAAGTTTTTTTCTCGTATTTATTTTACTTGATTTTATTTATTTTTACACTGTTTTTAAAAAAGAAAAATTTTGGGTCACTTTTATTTCTTATTACAAGGAATGTATAATTGACATTTGAAAAAATAACAAAAAAAAATGTGACTTTAAGACGTATGGGCAGAAGTGACGTTTTGACGTCGCTTCTGCCCTGCTATGGTATGGTATGGAGACGGGTGGGGGCCATCTTCCCCTCACTCGTCTCCATACCCAGCCACGGACAGGTCCCGATCGCCTCCGGTAAGTAGCGGAGGGCGTGGGAGAGCAGCAGGAGGGGGGGGGCGGGGGCCCTCTCCCGCCGCTGATAACGGTGATCTAGCGGCGAATCCGTCGCAGAGACCACTATTATCCTTAACATGACCGCTCCCTGAAAAGATGGATATCTCGTTTGTGGCAGCAGCTGCTGCTGTTACCGAGATAACCATCTTTAAAGTGCCGACGTATAGGTACAGGAGCCGGTCGGCAAGTGGTTAATTTTTTTTTTTAAAATATATATCTAATAAAACGTGTTACTTTCTATACCTACCGCCTCATGCTGTGCCCATAAAATCCGTGGTTTGAGAACATCCAAGATACTCAAATACGATAACATAACATCCCTGTGGATCAATATGAACCAACAGAAATCTGTATCTTTAACCACTTCAATACAGGGCACTTATACACCCTCCTGCCCAGACCAATTTTCAGCTTTCAGTGCTGTCGCAGTTTGAATGACAATTGCGCGGTCATGCTACACTGTACCCAAACTACATTTTTATCATTTTGTTCCCACAAATAGAGCTGCGGTTTTTATTTTTTGCTAAATAAAAAAAGACCGAAAATTTTGAAAAAAATAAAAAAGTTTTGCTTTTGTTTCTGTTAAAGAAATTTGTAAATAAGTAAGTTTTCTCTTTCACTGATGGGCACTGATATGGCGACACCGATGAGGTGGCACCAATAAGCGGGCACTGATGGGCATTGATGGGCGGCACTGGGCACTCATGGGTGGCACTGGTGGGCACTGATAGGCAGCACTGGTAGGCATACCTGGTGGGACTGACAGTGGTAGGCATTGGAGTGGGCACTGATTGGCAGCTGCCTGGGCACAGATTGGCATTTCCCTGGGGGTCTAGGGGGCATACCTGGTGGTCTAGTGTGGTGGCCATTCTGGTGGTCCTGGGCGGCTTCCCTGGTGGTCCTGGGTGGGATCCGAGGGGGGGTGGGCTGATAAACAATCAGCACAGACCCCCCCCCCCCCCGTCAGGAGAGCAGCCGATCGTCTCTCTTCTACTCACGTCTGTCAGACGCGAGTGAGGAAAAGCCGATCACTGGCTCTTCCTATTTACATTGTGATCAGCCGTGATTGGACACGGCTGATCACGTGGTAAAGAGTCTCCGTCAGAGACTCTTTACCTAGATCAGAGTTGCGATGTGTCAGACTGACACACCGCAACAACAATCGACGTGATGCGCGCCCCCGGGGGCGCGCGCAGCGGCTCAATATCCTGATCACGTCATAGGACGTCCGGTCAGGATATGGAAACCACTTTGCCGCCGTCATTTTGCTATATAGCGGGCGGCAAGTGGTTAAAGTCTTAACCTCCCTGGCGGTTTTCCTGAGTGTGGCTCGGGGTTAAATTTCAGCGGGATTACATCTCAGGATTCTGGTGTGGTATACTTACCTTGTCCCCAGGATCCCATGTTGGCACTATAAAAATCCTGTATATAATAATAATAATAATAATAATAATAGTGTATTATATGATGCTTTTTGTTAAAAAGAAAGTAGGCTACGTTAGATATTAATCATTTGACTCATCACGCACTCCTGCTCTGTCCCACAAAAAAAATAAGTGTAGTGGGCTTTATACCCAAACTAAATGCAAAGGAGGGGGCATGGTTCAACCTCTGTCAGTGTCATTAGTATAGGGAGGGAACCAATGAGGTCTTCCTCGGTTTTTACAGCTTGAACAGGCAGACCAGTTGTACAACAGATATCTAGATTGATAGTCCAAGTAGGTTAAAGACATTGTGGAGGTGGAAGTACCTCAGCGGTATCATCCAACTCAGTATTTCTATCATTTGCCCAAAGTTCATAAAAGCACTACCAACCCCCCTGGCAGACTCCTAGTAGCCTCTATGAACAGTATTACTAGTGGTTTTTCCCAGTATGTAGACCATTTTCTACAACCTTTTCTTTCCAATCCCATATCAAAGATGGAATTCACCCGCTTGAACTATTAGGTCCATACCAATGGGAGCCCAGATACACCTGGCTCTCATTGGACGTTTAATCATTATACACATCCACCCCCCATAATGTCGGCATGCAGGCCATACAACACTTGGTCTGGATGTATAGATGGGTCTTCCGACAAAGTTAAATTCATTCTAGATGCCATGCCCGACTCATAATTATTTCATGTTTGAAGACCACTACCCTGTTTCCCCGAAAATAAGTCCTAGCGTGATTGTCGGTGATGGCTGCAATATAAGCCCTACCCCCCAAATAAGCCCTTCCCTGTTTCCCCGAAAATAAGCCCTACCCTGAAAAGAAGACCTGCAAGGACTTTAACTAGGGCTTATTTGGGGGGTAGGGCTTATATTGCAGCCATCACTGACAATCACACTAGGTCTTATTTTCGGGGAAACACGGTATTACCTTCAAACCCATGGCACTGCCACGGGCAACCAATTTTGCACCCTCATATGCCAACTATGGGTCTCTGGGAAACACGATACATATGGGCAAATAACCCTTTAATGGCCAAGATCATATTTTACAGTCGTTATATTGATGACGTCATTATCTGGGACAGTAATACCGATGATATTGAATCATATTTCCCATTGTAACAACATGGGCCTATCCTTTACATCCGTGCACGATAAAACACATCTAGCATTCTTAGACCTTCATCTATTCCATGATACTGGCCGCATTCATGCAAAAAATTATTGCAAACCTACTTCTGGGAACTGCTATCTGCATTTCAATGGTTGCCATCACCCTTGTTGGTTAAAAAACATCCCAAGTCAATTCTGCCATCTCAGACATAATTGCACCATGCCAGTTAGACTATCAGACACAAAGCATAAACCGCAAACAAAAAGTTATTTTAAAAAAAGGCTACCCTCCATCACTCATCGAACAAGCCTACACCACATGCGTCAATCCGGATACTCATATCCATAAAATAAATTCATCAAAGGACATTTGGTTCACGACTCAATTTCATAACAAATACAAAAATATGGAACACAGTTCATAAATATTGGCCAATACTACTGCAAGATCATCTCAAAGACAGTATACCAAATAAACCCAAATTGTCATATAGGAAAGCACCTAACATTAAAAGGAAAAATTGCCCCAAGCAAACTTAAAAAGAAAACTACATCATCTTCAGTCCAACTCTTCTTTATGATTGGGAGGTATCAATGCCGCAAACACCCGCAGTTTTGTACAACATGGTCAAAAGACATTCACGATTAAAAATAAAACATACAAAATTCCAGAATTCTACATCTGTTCCACAGACCATGTAGTATACTGCCTGACCTGCCCCTGCGGCCTCTATGTAGGCCAAACTATACGCCCCCTACGCCAGCATTTTGAAGAGCACCGCCGATTCATCGAGGCTGGTACACCACCACATTTCACCCAACATCATCCTAAATCCACCGTAGGACTAAAAGTATGGATCATCGAATACATACCAGCCACTCTCCCCGCAGCAGAGATTTAAAAGTCTCTGCCAATGGGAGACTTATTGGATATACGCTCTTGACATACTTTCGCCTGGAGGTATTAATGAAGAATTGGAAATTAGCACCTTACTCTAGATATTACTATGTTTAACATACAGACAGCGATATTATGGTGTTCATTTCTTATCCACTACTAGTATACTATCCACCTCTAACCTCCTAATTTTATCTTGTGTAATTTATATGATGTACTACATTTAGTTGGTCATCTATCATTCATTGCCTCTTATTATACTGTCCATGCGTCATGGTGTTTGCCTGTTATATATGTATATACATGTACATATCTGCCATCTGTCACAGCCAAATATGATCTATTATCGCCAACTATAGGCACAATCTGTACTATTTGTAGAGCATCCATCACATCTTATTACCTATTCTTATGCGTAAATTCTTTATATTAGATTTGTGACCTAATTTGCGGGTGTGTAAATGCCCGGCTGCCCCTGTAACACACCCGCATACTTATTCACAGTCTATTATCCATTACCGTCAGAGTATTGCTACAGGCATAAACTATACTATTTGCATAAGCATCCAGCACCTCCTATTACCCATCTGTAGTGTATAGACGGCCAGCCGCCCCTGTAACACTTCTATATATTAATTCACAGTTGACTATTACCCCTCACCGTGAGATTATTGCTACAGGCATAATCTGCACAATTGGTACAATTTGTATAAGCATCCACTACTTTCCTCTACCCCTTTAGTATATAGACGCCCGGCCGCCCTATAGCACCTCTATACACTTATTCATAGTCAAGTAATATTCAGCATTGTTTTATCATTGTTACAGATAGGATATAGTGGATGCTGTATGAATTGCACTGATTATATCGCTTATTCCTATTTTTAAAATCCCCTTTTATTACCTTATTTGCATGTGTATAGACGCCCGGCCACCGTTGTAACACAGCTGTATATTTATTCATTGTCAACTCAACATTAGACTTACGACCTTATTTGCAAGTGTACAAATGCCCGGGTGCCTTTATAACACGTGCATATAGACACCCGACCGACCATGTAACACACCTGTATACCGATTCAATGTCAACCTTACGTTTGTATACTTATTTATTATTGCCAATTGAACCACTGCCATTTTTGTGCCCTGTACCTCTGTCAAATTCCCTCAGGACTTCATTGTATGTAGCACTGACATTAATGCTCCAAATGCGGGTGCACGGTCATCTTGGCCGTCCTGGTAATACACCTTTCACTTGGCAACCATTCAAGGGTATACCCTTTATTGCAGGGATAGAGAGGGTAAAAAAGGGTGAGGGGTATGCCTATATATCAAGAATAACGTACAAGTGAATGTGAGAGATGACATCACTAAGGGAGCTAGGGAGGAGGTGGAATCCTTATGGGTAGAGCTCCAAATGGATGAAGCTAAGGGGATAATAACACTGGAAGTATGCTATAGGCCCCCTAACCTGAGCGAGGAGGGGGAGACTGATCTCCTATCACAAGTTGGATTAGCAGCAAGGATGGGAAGTGTCATCATAATGGGGGATTTTAATTATCCAGACATAGACTGGGCGGAGGGAACCAGGCATTCGTCTAAGGCTTGCCAGTTCCTAAAATGTCTTGCATGACAAATTCATTGGTTCCGATAGTAGACGTACCAACTAGAAATAAAGTGTTACTGGATCTACTGGATTACCAACAATACAGGCCTGATCACGGATGTGGAAATACGGGGCAATTTAGGAAACAGCGATCACAGGTCAATTGGCTTCAGTATAAATCACACAAATCGGAAACATAAGGGGAATACAAAGACACTGAAATTCAAAAGAGCCAACTTCCCTAAACTACGAACCTTGCTAAAAGGCATGAACTGGGATAAAATCTTAGAAACAAAGAACACGCAGGAGAGATGGGTTTGCTTTAAAAGCATTTTAGATAAGGGCATTAGCCAATGCATCCCATTGGGTAATAAATTTAAAAGAGCGAACAAAAGTCCTGGATGGCTTAAAGTGGAGTTCCACCCACTTTTACAACTCTTCAGCATCCCTCACTAAACTGTTCACTGTAAACAAATTGGATATTTTTTTATTTTTTTTCTCAGCACCTACTGTATATCTGCTGTATTCATTTTTCACTTCCTCCTCCCTGGCCGCGGCCCATCGCATCATTTCCTGTTTGCAATGCCTTCTGGGAAGGGGCGGCAACTTCCTCTGAAACTGCCGTTGCTATGGAAACCTGACCTGAAACCTGTTACACTGCTTGTGCTGCACTGAGCATGTGTGAGATCTGCAAGGATGAGATCCAGGAAGAAATACAGTCTGGCTTCATATGCCCACACTTAAGATGGCCACGGCCTGCTGTAAGTTTATAAAATAACAAACTACTGCTATAAACTAACAAAACAGACCTTCGTTTACAGACTAACTTTACTAGAATACATTAAGCTTGTGTATTATAGGGGTATTTTTATTTAAAAAGTATCATTTCGGCCGGAACACCACTTTAACTCCAATGTAAAAATGCATATAAAAGCAAAGGAAAAGGCCTTTAAAAAATACAAGGTTGAGGGATCATCAGCATTCAGACTTTATAAAGAATGCAACAAGAAATGTAAGGGTGCAATTAGGGCGGCTAAGATAGAACATGAAAGGCACATAGTGGAGGAGAACAAAAAAAATCCCAAGAAATTCTTTAAGTATGTAAACAGTAAAAAAGGGAGGACAGACCATATTGGCAACTACATGGCAAATGAGGTTTATTGTAGAAAATTTTAAAATAATGCATTTGGGTGGCAAAAATATGAATGCAATCTATACACTGGGGGTGGGGGGCGGGGGGAGAACCACTGGGGGAATCTAGAATGGAAAAGGACCTGGTGGTCCTAGTAGATGATAGGCTTGATATGCAATGCCAAGCTGCTGCTAACAAAGCAAACAAAATATTGGGATGCATTAAAAGGGGGATTAAATCCAGGGATAAAGCGATAATCTTCCCACTCTACAAGACTTTAGTCCGGCCTCACCTGGAGTATGCTGTCTGGTTCTGGGCACCTCAGAAAGGATGTACTGGAAATGGAGCGAGTACAAAGAAGGGCAACAAAGCTAATAAAGGGTCTGGAGGATATTAGTTATGAGGAAAGGTTGGCGAGCACTGAACTTATTCTCTCTGGAGAAGAGACGCTTGAGAGGGGATGCGATTTCAATTTACAAATACCATACTGGTGACCCCACAATAGGAATAAAACTTTTGCGGAAGGGAGTTTAACAAGACAAGTGGCCACTCATTAAAATGAGAAGAAAAGAGGTTTAACCTTAATCTATGTAGAGGGTTCTTTACTGTAAGAGTGGCAAGGATGTGGAATTGCCTTCCATAGGCGGTGGTCTCAGCGGGGAGCATCGATAATTTCAAAAGAACTATTAGATAAGCACCTGAATGACCACAACATACAGGGGTATACAATGTAATACGGACATATAATCACACACATAGGTTGGACTTGATGGACTTGTGTCTTTTTTCAACTTACCATACTCCTCCCCTTATTTTTCCCCCTCAGCATTCAAAAGCCAGCTTGAGGAGTATGGGCGAAGGTCTGACGAAGGAGCCGCACATGCTGTCGCCCCTTTCTCCCCACTGACGCCATCAGCCTTGTGTTTCCCGCAGTGAACCTGGAACATAGGTTTCCCTGCTGCCTCCTCTCTCCAGCACGTACAAGAACGCTTTACAGCGGCTGGACGGCTCTACACTGCTCTCTACCACCGTGCCGAGGATGGGCACATGCAACAGATGAAAAAAGGAATAAGATGGCGCAAGAACCAACACGGCAGAGTCATTTATATAAATAAGTCCAATATGATGTAGAAAATTAAGGGGGAATGGTCGATGTAAATGAGTAAATAGTCAATGTGAATATACACCATCGGCAGCAACCCTGAGAGGAGAAGCAGGACTCTGAAAAAACACAATAGGGAAAAGCAAGGTGCACCAGACTAAGTGTAGTATTAAAATACCATTTATTATATTATATAAAAGAACAGCCAAATGGCTACTCACAAGACAGTGGGATAAACAAGCATGTAAATGTAGTGGGGTCCAGAGCCACTGGAGGGTCTGTTGAAAATGAGCTGTGTTCCGATGACAGTAGGGAGCCGCTGGCTGGCTGCTGGAAGAGGGGGCAAGGATGTAGTCTCTATGAGCAATCATCAGGCTGGTGCCCTTGCAAATGGTGTGGGAATCAGCAGCATGCAGTGTCAGCAGTATCCGAAAAGCCGAGGGCCGGAACCGGAAGTGCACCTCAGCGTGGAACGCAAGCTCCGCGGACCGGAAGTGACGTGACGACCAATCAGAAGACGCGTTTCACAGCATCCGCTGTTTCTTCAGTTCTAACACTCTAACACTCTAACCAGGAAGTCAAGTAATTTATAGACAAGCAATGAGCTGTATTGGCCAGCGTGGGTAGTAACACGTAGTTATCTAATGATAATAAATGATTAAAAATAATATAAATATTATACACATACATACATATATATATACACACACACACATACATACATATACACACACACAGAAGGGTGAGGTGCACTACAGTCTCAGATGGCCGTGCTTAGCAATCAAGCCCTCCCACAGGCTTCGACAAAGAAAAAATCCAAAAACAGGGGATTGCTGCACAAACCGTATTTATTTTGAAATTTTCAAAAGGACATCACCATGACATCCATAAAATCAGGCATAGATAATGAACATTTTCGGGCTATTGTAGATAACACCCTTCCTCAGAAAATCATGCCTGGCATGATTTTCTGAGGAAGGGCGTTATCTACAATAGCCCGAAAATGTTCGGCTCGGCAAAAAAATTTAAAAACAAATTAAGGACAAATAAAATGAGTCCACCATATTAGATGAAGTACCATATATTTTAATATATATATATATATATATATATATATATATATATATATATAAATAAAAATAAGTGTACATAGATATACTAGGCCTAAAAGCAAAGGGGAAAATAAGTGCATATAGGTGACAAAAATGGGCAATCCCATATTGTCTCCTACGCAACATGCCACCATATATGGATGCATGCCCAAAGAAACGCATGCAGACACAAAACTGGAACAAACTGAGGATGGCATAAAAGTAAAAATGGAAATAAAAAGAAGAAGTAATATATATCGTAAAAAATATATATAAAAAAAAAAAAAGGGGGGAAGGAAGGAAAGAAGGATTTTTTACGATAATATATTACACATTGTAAAAAAATCCTTTTTTGTCACCTATATGCACTTATTTTCCCCTTTGCTTTTAGGCCTAGTATATCCATGTACAGATATATATATCTATATCTATCTATCTATCCATCTATCTATCCATCTATCTATCCATCTATCTATCCATCTATCTATCCATCTATCTATCCATCTATCTCTATCCATCTATATCTATATCTATCCATCTATCTCTATCCATCTATATCTATATCTATCCATCTATCTCTATCCATCTATATCTATATCTATCTCTATCCATCTATATCTATCTCTATCCATCTATATCTATCTCTATCCATCTATATCTATCTCTATCCATCTATATCTATCTCTATCCATCTATCTCTATCCATCTATCTCTATCCATCTATCTCTATCCATCTATCTCTATCCATCTATCTCTATCCATGTATATCTATCCAT
The DNA here is from genome assembly GCA_037952835.1 of Lithobates septentrionalis. NCBI lineage: Eukaryota > Metazoa > Chordata > Amphibia > Anura > Ranidae > Lithobates > Lithobates septentrionalis. Next base: position 197,524 of record JBBDGP010001816.1, on the reverse strand, counting down.
GTATATCTATCCATGTATATCTAT